>VXBR01002937.1:713744-760302 GCA_013400215.1 Cisticola juncidis | reverse complement strand
GGCAGCCAGCGGCGGCCGCGGAAGGAGCGCCCGCGTTCCCGCTGGGCGGCCGAGGCCCGGAGGCTTCTTCGGAAGAGATGGTCTCCCAGCTCCTCGGCGCCCGAAGGCCCGTGGGGCCGAGAGCACTGTGGTGTACCTCCCAGAGGGTGCGCGGTGCAGTCGGTCCCCGGGAGCGGGACGGGTCGCACCGGGTCTGACGGGGAAAATGTCAAAACCCACCAAAACTACAACACTCTTCGTGGCTGGCTCATTGAAGTAGACAGCAAGAGTGCCTGTTTCTGGTGATAAAAAGTAATTACTTGGATGGGGTGGCACTGACACTGTTAAGTGACCGGTTTGGCTTGTCCGGAGTGTAAACGGCTCGGTTTGACTAAGGTATGGAAAGACAGTGTTGTGTAAAAGCCACCAAATCGGTAAAAGGTACTTACCCCGTTCACCTGTATATACTGCACTGCAAAAACACAATAACTGGTAGACACTGTTCCAGTTGGGAAGCAAAGGATGTGTATCACACCTTATAGAAATAAAGGAGGCACGTGAGCTCAAGTATCTTTCACGAATTTTCTATGCGGCTCTTTCTCTGAAATATCGGCCAGTGCCACTTTTGAACGCATATTTGCCCTACTGCTCTTCAGAAATCGTTTAGTGAAGCAAATTAAGAGATTGTAAGATATCACTAACCTCTGGTGCTTTTTTCTTCCATTTTACTGGGAAAAAAAAAAAAAAAAAAAAAAAAGCTAAAAAGAGGTGTTTTAGGTATTTCTATCTCCAACTAGCTATGAACAGTGAGAAGAAGGCATGCAGCCAAATCCCGCTTTGAGCATCACCCTGCATGGCTGCAGCTGACTTTGATGTTGTAAATGTTTCTGAGTTTTGGCAACCTGAGATGTTTTAACCTAGCTAAAGCAGGACAGGAAAAGCAACCTTGCCCAGAGCAGTGTATGGTATGTAGTCTGCACATGGTAAAATGGTGAGGGCCTGACAGCACCTGTTACTGCCTAGGATAAAGTGCAATTATATTTTCACATTTTGCCTCTATAAAATTTGTGATATTTGGCTAAAATTAAATGTTAGTGGGCATAGAGTTTAATTTTTTCCCCAGGTGTCTCCAAGCCCTTTCAAACCATTTCAATGGGGCCATGTTCAAGAAAAGCCCTTGTCTTCCTCTCAACTTTTCTCAAGTCAAATGGGAGATTTCTTTTTCATCTCACAAAGTTGAAGCTCTTCCAACACTGACTTTTAAAAACATTCCCTCTGGTTATTTTTACTTAACTGTTTCTATATGAGCAACAACATCATATGATTTTTGAAGCTGGCTAAGTCAGAATTTCCAAACTGCAGTCACCACTAAATTAGAAAGAAAGCAACCCACAAGTTGTTGACTAAGTTTTAATTAATGTGTTTGAATATTATTCCTCAGGGGTATTGTATGGACAGAAAAAATAAAACATTTATAAAAAGCTATCAGAGGAATTATCTATGCAGAAGCCAGCACACATCCTGTTTATAATTAGAGAAAAAAAACAATTTTGTGACAGAAATTAAGGTTGCTGTACAACAGTATATCTAGCTATATATAACATGGCTTACATAGATAAGGGGTGGTTTCTTACTGTACAATTATCATTGTCACAAAATTGCTTACAGATTTGCTACAGACACTGTCATTTGAGAACTTTTTAGATTGTCTCTTTATAAAGTGTTGCCATGTCTCACTGCTAAATATTTTTATTTTAAGAAGGCAGAATTGATTCCTGTTCTATCTCATCAGTTAGTTTTAAGTCGTGACAAGACTTTACCCAAAATCCTGTGGATATCCAATTCCTGTAAGCCTGTGACCATCTTTGGAGACTTCCAAAACTTTTGAAGATATAAATCATGTTCACTTTTCCAATCCCTCCACATTTGTAGTGACATTCTTCTAAGATCTGTGCAGTGGCTGATATTTTTTATTCATCCAAGTGTCTACTGTTTAGCCCGGAAAAATACTGACAGCACTTCTAAGTCCTGAATAAAGTTTATTGTCCTATTGGTCTTAAAAGCAATTTAATGCCTTTAAAAATGTCCTATACCTTCCCAAAGCATGTCTTAGTTAACTAATAAGTCCTTTCCCACAGCAAATTTATCTATAAGCCTGTTTCGTTCTTTTTTCTTCTGTCTCTGCATAAAATGATGTATTAGTGTGCTGTCAGTTTATTGTTTTTATAGTCTTTCTGTCTATACCTTCACCAACCCAAACTGGCTTATCAGGAAAAATAAGAGTAACATTTTACTGGAAGTCTGACCTCCTTATGGTGTTAAATAGATGTAGAGGACACACAAGAAGTCTCCCCAGGAATCTCGGGGACAAAAGTGATTAAAAAAGTTAAAATCTTAAGACATTAAAAGTGCATTCACTGGTTTTCCATTAACACTTGAAATCCAGGAACACTTATTCAAGAAGGAAAGAACCCAAAAACCCACACACATTGAATGAATACTTAGTGAGGTACCATATCACTGTCAGCTGTGACCTCAATTATGTGTGCAAGCTGAGTAAGGCTTGCAGTAATTGGGAAAGAACTTTCTCACAAAAATCTATCAAGATGCTGCAAAGTTTTGTTTTGGTGATTCAGTAGATGGCACTTTTCCTTCTGGAAAAAAAAGTCCTATATCTCAGCCAAGTGTTACAAATAGAATGAACTGCACTCTCACAAAGCAGTGATTTTATCATGCTGTTTTATTTATGCTATTTATTTTACATATGGAGTCACTAAGATTTGGAAGCTATGCAGGAAATCATGAGTAATCATAAAATGTACATGAATCACAGAAATGATTTTGCATGAGAATCAGCCACAGCAGTAATATCAGAAATTTAATTACTTTTAAATTCAGTCACTTCTCTCATTAAAAAAAAAAAAGCCCCAGATGCTTGCTTACTTGGAAGGGCTTCTTTAGTACCATAAAACCTTTGTAATTATTCTTGTATGAGAATAGAAACCAAAGGAGCATTTTACAAATTATATATGTAAAACTACATCCCAGTTTCCTCCAGTTGTTAATATTTCAGATAAATTAATTAAAAAATAATTTGCTGTTGGCTGATGAAGGTATTTTGTTTGAAATCTGGGCTATTTATCAAAGGCAAAAGTTCCATAAAGCCTTTTAGGTCAAACAAGAGCTAGACATTCTGATTAATTTTAAACACTGTGAAACTTTCCAATCAAAAGCAAATAATTTACAAGACAAAAAAATTTTGTAGCAGAACATCTTAATTTGGTAAATGATAAAATAAAACCTTAATTTATTTTCTACCTCTCTTTAGAATTTGTCCTTAAAGGAAATATTCCACATACAAGGATGTATATGTTTACAAACAGTAAACCTCTCTTTTTCTTGCCATATGAAATTCTGTGGAAGAAAGTTTAGATCAATTGCCAGAAGCAATGTTGAACACATACTATTTAAACGGTTCAATAAAATCTTCAAAATTAATCATAAGTTAAATTAAAACAATGGACTAAGATAAAGTACAATGCCAGTAACTTATATTGCACATAATTCTTAAAGACAGATTTTCATCTTTCATACTTTTCATCCTAAAAGAACAGGACGGTAATCTCCTGTCAAAATGCTTCCATACTTAACTGAATATTATGTTCTTTTCTTAACTCTTGGACAGATTTTTAATGGTTATGATGAGAAAGTCACTCTGGCTGCTTATGTTCCAGACTGTAGAATTGTAGTTTGTGTGCATAGATTCTGAAACACTTTTCAGTTAAAGGGAAAAAAAACCCCAAACTATTTCTGACTGTGGTATAGTAAAATGACATTATATTCTTCCACTTTTTTAAAAACAGGTTATTCCTTTTAAAAAACCTCAAGGTGATCACAAAATAAAAAAAACATATTTCTGAATTCAGTTTGTTCATTTCCAAAATGTAGCTAGAAAACATAATGGAAGTCAGGACTGGGGCAACTTCGCCCTTTGCACCACTTGTCCTACTTCTCCACCATTCTCCACCATTCAAAATCATACATACCATATGTATAACATGAAAGTCATATCTTTTTGTCAATCCACAGATACTTCTCATAAAGAATTACATTCTGGTAAACATAGTTTAGGACTGATTATTTAAAAGCAGAAGTAAAAGTAAAGCAGAACTCTAGGCATGGAGACAAGAAGCTGAACACACACTTTATCTTATTCTCCTTTTGAAGTAAAAGCAGAGCAGAGTTTTATGGAATCCAAATCTATTTTCCTTGCATGTTGTTTGTAACATGTAAAATAAGGATGGCAATAAAAGTTACTATTCTTACCTGGAAAATCCTTTGTTGAGTGATGTTGTGAAAAGATAGAGCAGTTGTTTTCTCCTAATTAAATACATATAAATAAATTGCATCCTGTGCATCACTTACGTTCAGTTCCTTCAGTCTGCTCATTTATTAACCCAGTTTAAAGAAAATCTATATTCATGTCTCTGTAATGAATGCCAGCTCACAAGATTTACTGCAGCTTCATGGGCAAGTTAGTGTTGGAAGATAAATGTTGAAACTAAGTCCTTCTTTGAATCTCTTCTGTTCTGTCAGGCTTCCTTTGTGAGCTGTGAACAATCATAACATACAAGCCCATTCTGTATCTGGGATATTCCTCAGGCACTAAATTGCAGTGGGCTTTTCCCCATAAAGTTTTAACTAATGGTAGTTCTCTAAAAAAGTCAAAAGCTCTGAAAAGTGCACAAAAGAAAGAATTTAAACTATTTATTTTCTCCAAACTAGTACCTCAGTAGCTAGATAAAGAAATAGAGCACCCAATAAAAAGTGGGTATTAATTAGATCCATGATTGGTTTAAATTCAATAAAGATCCAGATTTCTGTATAAAAATCAACCACGTACTGCCTATGGATTTAATAAGATAGAATAATAAAACCAAATTCAGCCAGAATACAAGTATCTACAGGTGATGTGAACTTTGTCACTGTTACATGGATTTTGTGAATTTTGCCCTACCATATTATACCATGACTTCCAACATTGTGTAAATAATTCTCTGTGGAATTCTTTGACTCAAAAAAGATCCACTGTGTAGGCAAGCATAAAAAACAATCTATTAGTTTAATGTGGGAGAATAACAAAAAACTGAACTATATGAATACCTTGGAGCCTTGAAAGATGCAAAAATGTATTTGGTCTCACTGTAAGTACTGAGTTCACTGTCCCCTGCAGTAGTGGAAAGAATTAACAGAAATGGCTATCTTAATGTGAATCAATAGAATATTACAGAGAAAAAATGTGAAATGGGTCAGGCAAGGAAGAACACACTTTATAGCATGCCTATTGCATCTCTCCTGCAAATATCTATTAAAATTATTTTAAAGTGCAGGAATGGAGGTAGATAAAGAATATTTTTTCTCTCTTAAATATGTCTTGCATAATTACTTGGAAAGAATAGAAGTTTCCTTCCTTTTTTGAAATGTATAGTGTAGTGGTAAAGAAAGTGGTGAAACTGAAAGAAGGTTGGCTGAATATGTTTCTGCAATAATCCTCAACCAATACTTTATATTAGTAATTTTTAACATTTGTATTTCAAACTCAGTTACAGGATGTTCTATACTTAATTTTAAGTATACCAGGATTAGTTCTTTGTTTACTGGTTAAATGTCAGCTAACAAATTGGTGCCTCTTTTCCCCCCCCAAGGAGATGTTGGTTGGTGTCAGATGCAAAGTATTTCCTGTGGAGGAATATCCTTTTACTGCTGGCATTCACTTCAGTAGTACATTATTGCAAACATCTGGAGCACAGCAGAAAAACAGTCTGGATTCTTTCCTAAAGCACCTCAATAAGAATAGTCTGAGCTAGAGAAATGCCACAGTAAATAAGTAACCCAAACATGGAAAAGAACTGGAGTACAGTAGCAAGAATACAAAGGTAAAAAATGCAATTCTTTAACCTGCAGACCCACAGTGGATTTACAGAGCCTTTATCTCAAATCCCACTCCAGCTACTGCAATTTAAAAAACTCTTTCTTTTGTGTCATACACCATGAGGCAAAGGTGAGCATTTACACATTCGAGGCTTTAATTTTAGATTGATCAACTATCTATTGACAAACAATGAACCTCTGCCACTTTGTCCACCATTCCCCAGATTCAAATCATGTTAAAAGCCATGGTGCAAACAAAGAGAAAGATGCCAGAAATATAAATGGGAAGGACACATTACTCACTGATGAACATTGGGCTGAATTGTGTGAGTGCCAAGTAGTCCCTTGATGTACTGACTCTTCTCCAAGATAAGGCACAAGAAAACACTAGTTCTGTCCATGCCTCACTGTACTGGACCTATAACATTACAGACCCAATCAGCCAGGGGCACCAGTTAGAATCTTCCAAATTATGGAAAAATATTCCCATACTCCCCTTTCTAAATTCAGATAATTATGATTTTAAATCTGTGAGCTTTCCAACTTGCTAATGTCATCTATTACTCATTTAAACATTAATGCTTTTACACTATGATTTTTAAAATTGTTATTACTTTAAAAATATTTTCTGTAAAACAATCTTCTTGTGAATTTCCACCATCAATTTACCTGGAATCTGTTACATTGTTTCTTGTAGTCTCTCAGGACCTATGACCTATCTTTAAAATATCAGTTGAACAATGATGCATTTAGATATTCTATCTAATGCTTCTCTGAAAAAGTATTTTCAAAAAAGTAATGTTTTGAGTGGATATCCAAATATCCAACCCACCAGTTTAATTCAAACAAAGTGACATTATTATTTAGCTCAGCTTTGAATTTGTTCCAGTAAATTTGCAATTCTCTGCAGCTGTGCTGGGAAAACTCACAATTCTCCTTCTCCCTAGGTAAGAACTACTGCTAACAGAAATCTTCAGAATCAAGGGCATGCTGTTTGTTTCCTTGATAATTACTACCAGTCCGTTATTAACTAGTGATTTAGAACAGGGAGTTCTAGAGCCTGTGCACTCTGGATTATAATCTCATTTGACAGATAAAGAAAAAACAACACAGTGAAAACACATGAAAACCAAAGTGCAAACAACTTTTTCAGATATTTGAATGTCTATTTGCTTTCAAAACAATGGAATAGTTTCTGATATTTTTAGCAAGCGTCAGGAAACAGCAGAAGAATCCCAGTGTCAGCCAAAGGCAGTTCTATCATTCTCATTCCTTTTTTTTTTTTAACACAACCTAACATTGCAAAAATTAGGAAGAGAATCCAGATCAGAATGAATTTTTCAAATGTAGACTTTTTTTTTTTTTTTTTTCACAAACCAATCCTGGTAACTTGATCTTCATTAATAGTAACCTCTTGATTAGTAGGTAAGATGTAGAGAGAGGAAAACAAGCTAGATCAACTTTCAGAAAAGTCGCAGTAGTTATATTTATAACTCATATGCTTGAGCTTTATTACCTGAAGGTCTGACCCACAGTCTATGATCCCAGTTTAAACAGGGAACCAGTTTCGTCTACACATCTGTAAAACTGTCTTGTGACAGTCCTTCAGTATGTCCAATCTTATCTTTTAGCAGAAATATTCAACTCCTATACAAGTCAGATCACAAGAAGACTCTGTCATAAATTCCCTACAGAGTGCTCTGTTTTGTGCCACTGTCATTTGGTTCTGTGGTAATTCAATACCAGACACGGGTTACTGTCTTAAAGTAGCTTATCTGTAACCCAGTACACATACACTTCTGTTCCTGAGGTCTCAAATCATACAGTCTCTCTAAAATTATATTGCTGAATCTAATCAAAATATATGTAAATTAATTTTGCTACAGGTGTGAAGTGTGAAGTACCATATCTAGTAATTTGCCCTACGAATCTCTCCATGTTTTTAGCATAGAAAAATGTTAAATATAATTAGCATTGAATATTCTTGCCTTAGAAGAACTTATATGGAATAACTTTATTCTGAAAATAAATTTAAACAGCAAAATGCAATGAATGAAAAGAAATTTCTACATATAATTTACAGCCTGAAAGGTGGTGAAAATCCTGAATTTATGCATTATTTGTGTAGGAGCAGCAAACTTAGATTTCTGCAGTATTCAAAGATTAGTAATGGAGCAACAACCTGATTCTTCTTTCATCCTAGTTATTACTCAATATCTTAATATTTGAAGATAACCTTTTGAAGCTTTTTACACCAAATCAGATTTCATCTAGAGATAAAATGGTAAAGATAATAAGGCTTAATATAAATATGCTATTTGTACCTCTCTGATAATTTCTATTTTTTTTTCTGCACTTGCAAATAACTCATCAATAGTGCGCTTGACAAACCCAGAAAGGCCCATTTAATTTAGTTTACCTTTGTAAATATGTGACTTCAACCTTATCAGTATTTGAATGAACAAACAATCAAACAAACAACAAAGGAAAATCTACAAAGGCAACTTCTTAAAACTCTGCTAGATTTTGCAAATTGTTTGAACTTGTTGATTAAAGTTGCCCTAAATATTTTATAGCACTGATCTTCTGCTTCAGAAGTTACTTAAACTAGAGGCACTGGAAGCAAATACAATCCTAGACCTGTGTAATCTGATAAAATGGATGATCAAGCCAACAGTTAGTTTACAGCTCGTTTGGTCTTCCTCAACCTACTACAGAGATCATCTCTTCTTTCTTAGGAAAGTTCAAAAAATTTTTTCCTTGCTTAACAGATACTGGAATCTATATTCCCATTCCTAAATTTCCACGTCACTATGCCTTCTCTTAAATTCACACATGAAGTCAAGTTGTACAGAAATTTCTGGGCTGATAACTTGCATTTAGGATTTTGGGATCCAAATATTTTGTTACTGCACAAAGCAAGTAATCTAAGTACAAAGAGAGATCTCTTCTAAACAAATATTGCATTTATTTCTCAGCCCAGTTGGTGTAAAAGCCAAGGACCTGAGGTCTCAAGGCCCATCAGGTGAAGCAGATTTTTAGGAGTGTGCTTAGACTGGACAGACTGCTCTGTTCTCACAGGTTACCCCCAAGTCAAGGCAGAAGTCCTTTTACTGTTGTGCAGGATGCATAAGGGAATCATTTATCTATGCAGGCTTGATCAGTAGAGAGAGAAACAGAACTTGTAACTTTTGCCTTGTTTAAGATTTTTGACACTCACTCCTGTTTTCTGTGACAGGAAGGATGTAATTATTGTGGGTGTTTATTGAAGAAGCGAAGAAAAAATGCATTCCCATTCCCATGATCCTCTCCAACGATCATTTATTCTGAAGTGTTTAAATTTTTATCAAGCCTCAGCTTTTATATGATGAAGCCTTTTGAAGCTGGTAGGTCTGTTGTTATGGTGCAGGAGTCTATTATAGCTGAATTGTTTTTTGCATGTCATAAATTCTAAGTCTTTGCACTCGCCAAGCTAAGGAGTAAAAGATGAGTATAAACTGTACAATAAAAAGAGGTAAGTGTAAAATATCATCTCTTTGATTTGACATAATCTTTGACAGGACTTTATACATGTGCAGACACAATGAAGAGAATCTCAAATGAAGGTGCAAAAGATTTCTGTGCAGAATTAAGTGCTGTGGCTTTCTTGTGTATCATTTGGACTAAGGCAGTTCGGCTTTGTTTTTCTGCAGCACTGCCAAATCACTGCCCAGTCAAGCATTAGAAGTCTTGGTAACTCAGTTTCTATTAATTTTTTTTCTTACAAAGGATAAGTATGATAAACTATGAGAGTCAGAGTTTTAAGTTCTTATATTTGCAATTGCTTTTAAGTAAGTACTTGCTAAAATATATTCTCTATTGTAACTGTATTTTAACCTATGGACTCTTTCCTCTTCCTGTGGAAATTAAACACTAGAGGAGGGATTAGACATAGGACTTTGAACTCCTAGCAGGAAATTCTGATATGTGGGATCAAAGCCTCCCAAGCTCTGAACGCCTATTTAACTGACTCTTACAAATTGGCAACTGGCGCATTTTTAAAGTTTCAAGACAGCTCAAAAACCCCTCAGTCCCTCAGTCTATTGAAGTGCCTTATGGACTTGGGAATAGGCCTTGTCACATAAAAGCCATGTACTGGATACACTGAACCAAAGAGGATCAACTCCAGAACTAGGGCAGTCCAAAGGCAGCCTGAGGCCACCTGAGGCAGGAGGGGACATAGTCTCCATGTACGCTGGCCCCAGGAGGTGTGATGGACTTGCAGGCAGGACTTGAGCACCTTGTGAAGTAGGCACCTGAGAATACAGATTCTTCCTTCTGGAGCAGGGCTTCTGGGCCTCCTTAAGAATAAACACTTAGATTATTAGCTTTCGCAAGAACAGATGTGTTTGAGAGGCCATAGATTCACATTTGGGTCACACCTGGGAAAATTCTGGGTGGAAATGAGTGAAAATGAATATTAGCAATTTGTTATTCTCTTTTCCCTTAGCTTCAGTGGCTGGAATTTCTGATATCCAGGATTTACAATTTGCAAGTTATGCAAAAGCTCAAACATTGTTTTGTATCAATACATCATCAATAGGATAAAACTAACCTGTTTCTTCATGGCCTACTCCAAATAACATTAGTGGGTGAACAGTCCAGCATTTGGTCAATTACATTCTTAAAGTACTGGCTATTTTTTACATTAATATAAGGAGGAAGCATCCTTTAGAAATTATTATGTTCTTAAAACTTTAAAATAGGAAACAAAACTTCACGAAACTAAGCATATAGTCTGTATTTGCTTTTGTCTGTTGTCCAGTAATTAGGGTTCTATTGCAACCCCCTGATAGGTTCAAAAGTTGAGAATAGTCTCTAAATGTGAGAAGAAAGTCAACCCAACCATTCTTCTTAAATATTTGGCTGGTTGACACTCTTAGTGAAAGGAATCATATGAGGACTTAAGAAAACAGACAACTTTTTGCTAAAAAGATAGTTCCATTCTTATGCTTCTGCTTCCCTTTACTGCAAATCAGTTGATTTGAGGAGATAAAGCATTGGCTCTGTTGTGTGGCAAGGTGGGATACTTGAAACTTTACAATATCATGGCATGTCATTATTCGGAAGATGTCCACAGTACTCATGTTTTATTTCAGTTGGTATGTAACATACTCCTTCCACTGTCAAAACCTGAGAAGGTTTACTCAGAAAGTGTACAATTTTTTTTTTTTTTTTTTTGCATCAGAAACAGTCACTTTTTGTTGTTGTTGTTGGGTTGTTTTGTTTTGTTTTGTTTTTAGCTGTAATGACAGTATTTCTGTCTCCCAAAATAATTTTATTCTTTGGGATTTGTTCCTTCCAACTTCTGATTTAAAATTCTGGTGGAGTTTTAAATACTTGAGGAGAATAATACACTTTGAGGTTGTGTGTGTCCATATTGTAATAATTTTGAGAGATTCTTTTGTACATTATTTTTTCATCTTGATGTGTTACCTCATCCCAGCTGAAGAGAAAGATTCATTTTACATATAAATTCTAATCAACTCTAAAAATGGAATTCATTCAGCTACAAAAATTAAGCTATAATCTCTAACAGTTTTATTGAATCAAAGCTGGTACTTTAGATCAAAATTGCTGGGTATCTGTGAATGTATTATATCAAATACTGAATAATACAGAACAGACTTTTGACAAGAAACTGGTCATTGCCCTACTCTTGAGGCTGTAAAATCTTATGGCTATCTCCTCCTTATGACCTTAGGAGTCTTCTCTGTGAAACCCTGAAGTGCCCTCCTGCAACTCAGAGTGACTTCTGGACTCCCTTCCACAGGTCATATTCCTTGGAGTTGATGTTACAAAGGGTACTCAGATGAGAACAGATCAAGAATGTCTTTGGAATTATTTTTGATGAAGCAAACTTATTCTAAAGTCTGTAGAGGTGAAACTTCATTAAGACATTAAAATATATTGCCTTCTGTCTGTCATGCACAGATAAAGTTTCAGTCTGCTGTTAGATTTTCAGAGAACTGTTCTTTATAGTATTTGTGCATTGAGTAGAAAGATGTGTATTATAAAAAGGCAGAATTTAGGATATTCTTGAATTGCTAATGGTTATTAACTTGTCTAAAGACACCCTCATTTTCAACAAAAGCAAGAATATATATTTTTCCTTAAGAAGATTTATCATTTTAGAAATATTGCTTTTGTCTGCCCTCTGAAAAAAATTTGACAGGTAATGCTGGTGTCTGTGTTTTTCTAAAATTTTTCAGGAGAAGAAGATAGGATTTCAATAGCAAGGACATGATGTTGCAAGGTTAAAAGCTGGCTTGGCTGACCTCAGTGGACTGGGATAAAGTGGTGGTAAATGACAGCAGCCAGGGAGTGTGCTTACAACCTAGATGAGAAGATCTGAAGGTATATATTCAATCGTCATTCTATGTTTCTGAAAAGAGCATCTGGAAAGTTGCATCTAAATCCTGGTGGCCTACAAGGGTGATCTGGCAGGGCACCTTTGCACTTTCGCCTTTGAAGCAGGCTCAGTGAGTGCTCAGGAGGGGAAGGAATGAGACTCTGTTGTCTGATAGAATAGCTTTAGAAAGAAAGTACTTCTGTTTCTGGAGCTGCAAATGACAGTACATTGGATCAGTTCAAAATATGAATATATAGCAAAAAACAATCACTCATTTCTTTCCTGTGACTAATAACATCAGTTCATTACCATACTGGTTTTAGAAAAATAATTTGTCCTGTTCCATTCGTACCATTCAAAATTACACTGATTTTATCTGGGAATTTGACAACAGAGTCAAACTGCTGTCAACTCCTTTAAAACCCAGGAAGAAATAGGAAGACCTGGTATCTAACGTAAAACTTGCCGCGGAAGGAGATTGGGTATCCTCAGACAGAAGAACAGTTCTAATGACAGTAGAACTCTATCTCTGGCTGAATGGAATTGGGATAAGCATGTTGTGTGCATGCCTTTCTTTCTAAAGTTGTTCAGATTCTGAATTCCCATTTCAGAGAAGTAAATCTTGGAGCAAATCACTGAATTTATAGTAAGAACTAGAGAAAAAGACTAAATACCTTCCAGTTTAGCAAGTGAACTGTGGAGGACCAGCCTCACAAATGCCTAGTTATCCCTAAATAGAGAACAGGGAGCTTCAGCACTGCCATTTCAAAACAGCCATTTCTACATCACATTGAAGGTCCTTCATTCAATTTCTGGCATTAAAATGTTTTTGCAGACCTTCTCATAACCTTCCACTCCATATTTAAACAAGCTTTTAATTTAGAGTTATGTCTAGAATCTTGATTTCAGAAAACTGTATCATCAAACACCATACTTACAAGAAAAAAATATTTAAGTAGATTTAAAAATATATCTTAAATTCAAATTCAAATTTGAATTTGAATTTAAAATTAAGTTAAATTTAAAACATGATTTTAAAAAATACTGAAAGCATTAGTAAGTCCTTACAGTAATACCTAAATAATTGTGTGATGCCATAAGTGCCAAATAAATAGGTATTTTAAATTCTTAAATTAATAAGGCAGGGTATTCTACATTTGAAAGTTCACAGGATATCTCCTTCCTTAGGTTAGAATATTTTCAGCATTAATATGTAAAATATTATGCTAGTTGAATTAGACTTCAACAAACTGTATATATTCCTTGTAAACGCATATTACCAGCACTATATTTCAATAAACAAGGAATACATCCTCTTGTCACAAAACAGTGAGTTCCAACAACTCCAGCTTTTCTAAATCACACTTAAAATGATTGAAGCCATCTAATTTTCACAAAAAACAGTGGAAAATTAATTTAAGAACACATTTAGTTACACATATGTTTGCAATCAAATTGTTGTTTTGAATGACTTAATTAGAACAGTTTGTCATACTTACTGGAAACTAGCATAATAATAGTGTTGAGACCACAAAAGTCAGAGAGGGATTGAAAGGACTGTGAGTGAAAGGAAAGGAGCAAGTGTTTTAAAATTCCCAGAGTTTATCTGGAAAAAAATAATCATCAATTCCAGTCACACATCCCCATGTGTGAACACGCATATATGTTTCCTTATGGTGAGAACTGTAAATCTGTTTTTTTCAAAGTCTTTTATCCTCAGTAAACTGTAATTACTAAAATTGGGTTGAGCTATGCTATATGTCTCACAGTGGTACCACACAGAACAAAGGAAATACTTACAGTCATTGCAATGGTTTTGTCTCCATGGGATTTTCCACTTGGAGCTTTAGTTACCAACTGTGTTCCTCAGAAGTCTTTCCAAAACATTATGGAAGGAAGATTGATGGAAACATCATGGCATGACAAACATCAGCAGTGATGCTCAACAAAAGATTCTGACATTTTCAAATGAAAGTCATTCAGTGTGACTTCTGCTGATGCTGCCAGAACAGGTTTCTCCTTTCAGACATGTTTGAAACCAGGCTCTGACCTGCAGGCTCTCTGCACTCATATTCCTAACTATCCAGCAGCTCATCTTGTGAGGAATTTTAAAAGTTTGCCAGACATAATTTTATTTCCCCACAAGCTCACTAACTTTTATTCAAATGCATCATCTCTTATGTTCCAGTTTCAGGTTTCATAGTATCAGCATTGATATGGCCATACCACAGAGCCCTACTTCTTCAGACACATCCAATTCCATTTAGATAAAAACTGAGGTACTGAATGCATTCTTTATCTCAGCCTTCAACAGTGAGTCTGGTTAACTTCAGGGCAATGAGCCCTCTTAGCTGGCAGACAGGGACTGGGAGCACACTAGACCCCCTGTAATCCAAGGGGAGGTGAGTAGTGACCTGCTGAGCCGTTTAAATGCTCTGAGAGATACTGAGGTAGCTGGTGGAAGAGTTCACTAAGCCATCCTCCATCCTTTACCATCGGTCCTGCTCACTGTGGAGGTCTCAGATGACTTGAGGTTGGCCAGTGTGACACCCATCCAGCATGAAGAGTCTGAAGGAGAATGCAGGGAACTTCAGGCCCGTTAGCCTGATCTTGGTGCCCGGCAATGTTATGGAGCAGATCATCTTGATTGCAATCACCCATCATGTAGGACACAACCAAGGGGCCAGCATCAAAGCCAGCACAGGTTTAGGAAAGGCAGGTTCTGCCTGACCAACCTGATCTCCTTTTATGACCAGGTGTCTCACCTGATGAGTGAGGAGAAGGCTATGGATGTTGTCTACCTGGACTTCAGAAAAACCGTGGACACATTTTCCTACTGCGTTCTCCTGGCCATCAGTCTAGAGCTAGGACAGGCATAATCTTTGTTGGTTAAAAAAACAGAGAGTGGTAGTGAATGCAACTACATCCAGTTTACACCTGGTCTCTGCTGGTGTCTGACAGGAATCACTGTGGGCCCAGTTCTGCTTAATAGATTTACTGACAATAAATAATATGGATGAGATGATCAAAAGTATCCTCAGTAAGTTCATGGGCAACACTAAGCTGGGTGGGAGTGTTGATCTGCTGGGTAGTGGGAAAGCTGTGCAGAGGAGCCTGTACAGGCCAGATCAATGGGCTGAGGCCAAATAGATGAGGTTCAGCAAGGCAAAGTTCCAGGTTGATGCTTCAGTGACAACAGCTCCAGTGCTAAAGGCTGGGGGTGATGGTCAGCAGAGGGTGAACATGAGCCAGCCATGTCCCCAGGTGTCCAATGACATCCTGGGTTACACAAAAAATAGTGTAGCCAGGGCAGTGACCATCCCATTGTACTGAGCATTGGTTAGACGTCACCTTAAATCCCGTGCTCGGTTTTGGCCCCCTCATGACAAGCAAGACATTGAGGTGTCAGAGCAAGTCCAAGGGAAGGGCAATGGAGTCGGGGAAGGGCCTGGAGCACAAGTGCTTGAGGAACAGCTGAGGGAGCTGGGGGTGTTTAGCCTGGAGAAAAGGGGGCTCAGGGGACACCTTGGTGCTCTGTATGACTGCCTGAAAGGAGGGTTCAGCCAGGTGGGGGTTGGCCTCTTCTTCCAGGTACATGAGCAACACAGGCCTCAAGCTGTTCCAGGGGACATGTAGATTAGACATCAGGAGGAATTTAATCATGCAAAGGGTTGTAAACACTGGAACCACCAAGGGAAGTGGTGGTGGTTGTGCCCCTATCCCTAGAGATATTCAAGAAAGAACTGGATGTGGCATTTAGTGTCATGCTCTAGTTAACAAGGTGATGGTCAGAGGCTGAATTCCATGAACTTTGAAGTCTTTTCCAACCTAAAAGATTCTGTCATTCTGTGATTTATATTTTCCATTACAGCTCACAGTCCTCTTTTAAAGTAACTATAGAATATGAATATCATTTGACTAAATTAATGAACAAGAAAAATACATTTATATTTCCCTTGCTCTTACATAGACTAAGGGTATACCTATTTCTAATTTTTCAGCAGCCAAAGCTCCCACATTTTCAGACCATTATTGCTGTCTTCTGCCAAGGCAGATGCCTTCCAACATGCTGTCACAACAGCAGCCTCACATTAAAAAAAAAATTGTCTTTGTTTTTACAGAGCTTTGTAAAAGTTTTGCAAAAATCCAACACTATAAGCATAATATGGAAGCTTAATCACACACTGAGCATGCATCCAAATAATCAATGTACCTAAAAACATTTTAAACATCAAGGAATAATACACAAAGGATACACCAAGGAATAATACATGTATTACTGGGACATCTCTAAAAGATATTTAGATATTTAAAAAAAAACAAACTGATGTCTCATGAGATGCTCATATACATTGAGAGAACTAACTGACATTAAGGATTTATTTTTTCTCACAAGAAGTTTTACTATGAAGAGGTACCCTAAAGTACCCTAAGCAACTAAAGAGAATTCAAAGCTAGGAGTCTCTTTGTCATTTTCTTGAACTCTTTCTTTGGTACCAGAAATCAAAAGCAGATTCTGTCCCCTTTTTCCCTTCCAATTTTAGTATCTTTGAAGTAGGTTCACAATCCGTTTGTCTTAAGACCTCTTTAATGTCACACCAATTAGTCAGATAGGCAGATCGAGAGCTGGGAGAAAACAAGCACTTGGTTATCACTAAGAATGAAATTCTCCATGCTTTCCTGGAGATTTTCCCTCCTTCCCCGTAAATGGAAAAAAAAAAGAAAATAATAAAATACAAGAAAAAGTGCAAGCTCTCTTGGGACAGAGTAGAATTTGACAGAAAATTCCCATTCAAATGCAATTTGCTTCATTTATAACTCAATGGTGGGAATTTATGTTTTAAAACTTTATATCTAGGTTAGCATTACCCTCTAACTTTGATTTGATTTGGTTTTTCCCCAAGAATAAAAGCAATTTACAAGTGTCAACTGTCTGGAGTTACAGGTGTGTCATTAGTAAAATGCACATGCTTGAAAGGATACAGAGAAAAATATAGGAATAGCACAGCCAATATCATCATCAGTCTCTCCTATGTCCTTTTTTGTCAGAAAATGAAAGTGTCTGCCAGATACTGACTAAAATATTTGATATTTTTTTACATAGTACTCAGAATTAGTGGTGATTTTGAATCACAGATGGAGTGAAATAGAGAGCTCTTGTCTCTGTCGTAGTTACATATGTCTTTACTCAAACAGAAATTACAGTTATCATGTCTGTAGTATGGGTTTTCTTCCCATCAGCTCAGTCTTTAGATTAAATGCTTCTCTGCTAAGGAGAGATTGTGGTACTCTTCCTCCTTTTTCTCTTCTCTTCAGTCTAAATTAAAAAAATATATTCTGAAGTTTACTTTTATTTTTATACCCTCTGGCGAGAGAAGGAATTATAGTAGAATTTAAGTGATGAAGACCACTGGCAAGACTAAATCTGATATAAAAGGAAGAGGCTCAGGAGAAAAATACATCATAAAATAAAAAACACAAACCACTCAAAACCAACAGTAATTTTCAGGATAAAGTTTAATTCTTGTATTCTCAAAAGCAGCTGTCCTTTCAAGAAATGGGTCATTTCTTTGTCTTTAAGGAATCTATCTGACTCCAAATGAAGCATCTGTTTCTCTGTTCTGTTTTGAAGCAGAAAACACACGACTCCTGTTCAATTCCTGGGTATGAAAAAGGCAAAAAGCAGCAGTCTGTTAGGGAGGAGATGATGTCAAATAGAAATCAGTGGCTATCCTTGAGGCCAAGTAGTAGGGGATTTACAACATGAGGAAAAGAATAAGGGGGCTTATGTGTCAGCAGGTTGTATAATCTGTCTGCCATTGTTGTGTTTCTTAAAATATCTTCCCATATTGCTGCCAGCACTCCAAGAAGCATAGCTAGTTAAACAGGTGAACTTTCCTGAGGTGTTTATACTCAGCCCAATGTGCATTTCAAGCTTGTCTTTGAATCTTTGGGAGGCCACCAAAGGTTATTCAACAAGAAGTCTGGTAGAATTAGTGATTAATTGCTGTAATAAACAGCTAGAGAATAAACTGGCTATCCTATAGCCCCAGAATCATAAGCACATATTGACTGGGCTGGGAAAATTTTAATCTTTCCAAGTCCACTACTTTTTCTACTTGATACTGACTTAAGAGACAATATATTAACATGCTGTCATTGCACATAAGCTCAGTAAGCTTCAGCTGTGCAATAAATGCCAGGTCCATTAAACAGAGAGGAGACTTCACAGATATGAAGTAGGTTGGTTCCTTCTCCTTGTGTCATATGCACTCTTTGAGATCCAGGATTGTTAAAAAGACGTAGGAAGATGATATTGTACTAGCACTCCATGTGTCTGTCTGGCTGAATCCTAAACTATGTCAATAAACAGCATTTTTCTAATTTTGACAAAGGTGTCTCATGAAAATGCTTAAAGCTGTGGATAGATTCTACACACCTCAAATACAAGAGAGTATTTCAGGTGATTATGCAATCATATGTTGATCAAGTAATCAGACATCCTGTTCCTTTATTATTACATGCTATTAGACTTGCTGTCTAGAAATTGTCCTTTGCATGTAATATTAAATGGTGGATAGGGGACTCTTGCTTATAGCATTTTGGGTGGGATATTTTGGGGAAAATAGATACTGTGTTGAAACTGTAGAGAGAGATAGGCCACAGGACTAGATTTCTGTATCCTTCCAAAATTTTCNTTTTTTTTTTTTTAAGAATTTTAGAACATATGACTGGCTTTTATCCAGGAAGTTATGCTCCTCTAAGAGAGTGCTTGGGCACCTTTTGCTGAAATGGATGATAAGCTGCAAAGCACTTCTAACTGAACATGGGAACAGAACAAATTCAATTCATTATGATCATCCTTGGCTAGCTAGAAAACAACTTAGCATCCTAGTAAAGTAAGACCCAAGGCACCAAATTAATCTTACTTCAAATAATTATTCTGCAGAGAAGTGAAGACTTTAGAGTAGAAATGTGGTAGTGGATGACTCTTTCCTTGTTCGTACTTTTTGTGCATACTTTGTTTCCAGAGAGAACAGGATAAAAATAAAGAGGGTGAATTTAGAAAAGTCTTCAACAACACAGCGGATATCAAATCTTCTGGACACACTGGAAAGAGATATATTTGTTTGGTGCAGAAATTAGAAAAAGTTTTCTAGGCTTCCAGAAATGGTTGACATTTTTCCACATAATGACACAAGGCAGAAAAAAAAAGGCTGTAAAAATAAACCAGATTTTATTTCTTATGAAAGATTATTTTTAAAAATGCATTCTAGACACATTTCAAATTGAGCAATATTTTACATTAAGGGTACTTTCCATGTGTAATAAACCCAGACTCCATTGCCACCAAGACTAGTGAAACTTTACATTTAAAAGTGATAAAAATGGTAATTGGGCTATCACCCATTGTCCTTTAATTTTTCATACATATGCAAAGAGGTCATCAGCCTTCTCCAAACTAAACTGAAGGTTTTTAAAAGAGAATGTCACCTCTGATTTTTCATTTAGCTTCTGTTTTCTGCCCTCCTGGGTGGGAAATTTAAGCCTTTAGAGCCCACAGAATTGAAAGTGCTAAATATGAAATATTACAACCCTGAAATGTTAGAAGAAATTTAGCATGGTTATGAATCAGATCCAACATCTGTTTGCATCGCTTGGTGACGTATTTCATTTATATGACTGGGATATTGCAAGCAGCACCACATAAAATACAAATGTTTGTTTGATGGATTGGACAAAACTTAACAAACTGTTAGAGGGTAAAAATGTTATCCCAACCAATAGGCTGATGCAGCTTTTGTAAACTGCAATACTGCGTTAGAGAAAACATCTGGTACTGCCTTCCAGAAAACTTCAGATGATCTCCTATGAATGATTTTTTTTACTAGTGAAAATTACTGCCTTGATTGAAAATAGTATTTTTGACAGAAACAACACTGGATCCCATTTTGAGGGGAAGAAACAAAACATACTATGGCTATTTCCTTAATATTATATGAAGCCACTGCCAAATGTTTAGTAATTGACCATATAAGAGAAAGGATTCTCCTAACTTGCCTTATATATAATTTTTGTGATAGTCAAATCCTCCACGAGAGAAGGTAGAGAAAGAAAAATAGATAATGATATGATGTTAGTTTCCATCAGGTAAAATGTGGAATTTTTCTTCACACGGCAGAAAAGATATTCAAAGAAAAGCAGTGAGATGATATGGCAGCTGTTAGTGATAAGTAGCTCGAGTTCAACTGTACAAATATGACAGGACTGGGAACACACTATGTTATGTCCTGTCAGTGAAAACATGTGGTGGCACTATCAGAGTTCCTGACATGAGATTAATCTTTCGCTACAAAGACAATTTATTTGAATTGAACCCCTTTTTCTGAAATATTATGGATATAATCTGCCTTAAGTATTTGTATGCAAATGCTGTATTTGCAATAGCACAGTAGGTGTTTTTCCCAAACTCAGTAGATTTGAACACATGAAACAGGGCATTAGAAATATAAAAAAGCATCTGTACTCATATCAGTCAGCAATAGAATTACAGTGGTTTTCTTACTTCAGCACATATAAGAAGGAGCTAATCTATTTCATTTAATGGCTGGCAGAAGTCAGAGGAAACCACTTTGTTGTTCACTGTTATATTAAGCAGATACCTGAACTGTTGTAATCTAATAAGTTCTGTTCCACCCTTTCAGTCATCGTGTTTAACCTTGCAGAAGTCCATGTGCTGCAAGTGTACCCTCCGGGCACCTGCTCTGCACTACCTTACAGCACAAGCCCCTGCAACTGGAACAGAACTTGGGGCCAGAAAGATAAATTCTCCTTTCAAGCATTTCAAGTCAGACTTTGAGTAGGCCTCCTGTTCTGTGAATCCTACCCAGAAAGAGTGAAGAGATTTACAGTATCTACACATTAGCTCATGTGAGTGCCTGCAGCCGACCACATGTTGTTAACGTCCCTTCCAAGTTGCTAAAGGAGTGAGCAGTGCAGAATTCTGGTCCAGGGCACAGACCTGCACTGCTGTTTCCTGCCCTGTAGTCTTCATCTTGTCCTGGGAGCCTGGGTTTCTAGGCCACGCACTGATCACAAAGTATGTCTTTTTGAGACAGGACACAACTGCATTGTTAGGCTTTTCAAAATGCATGTAAAACAAATTTGGCTAAGCCTTAGGATCAAGGACAGAAATACAACAAAGAAAAAAAGTGTTTTGAAGTATTTTAAGAAGTATCTGTACCTTCTTTTCCCAGTACAAAAGTCTTTTAAATAACTGTGAGAAGCAAAAAGAGATATTTCTGGCAGTTAAATGTAATTCTTCTGCTCTGAATATCAAATGATCAGCTCTTGAAGTGATATCTTTGAGTGGTTTAAGAATGTATAGATTCTTTGTCAATTTGATAGCTTTATTGAATTCTTTTCTTATTTCATTCAATCAGAAAATGCATTATTAACATAAGAGCATGGTGCTCTTATGTCAGGGTCACAGGTTTGATCCCTGTACAAGCCATTCACTTTGTTTGTGATCACTGGGGTCCTTCTAGCTCAGAATACATTGTGATTCCGTGATTCTGTGATAGTTACTCCAAAAGATATTATCTTCAGTAAAATATGATTCTGTCCATGATACCACAGGGAACCTATATAAACTCTTGGTGCCTCGCAGAGAATTACCTGTGACATGATAACCACCTTCCTTCTTTCCTAACCCCAAACTCATTTAGGGCCACCTCATGTGCTGGGCTCAGTTTTGGGTGCCACAATACAAAAAAGACAAAGTTATTAGAGGGGTGTGCAAAGGAGGGTCATGAGGATGGTGAAGGGTAAGTACAAAGGATGACTGAGGTGACTTGGTCTGTTCAGCCTGGAGAGGAGGAGACTGAGGGGAGACCTCACTGCAGGTACAACTTCCTCATGATGGGAAGAGGAGAGGCAGACACTGATCTCTTCTCTGTGGTGACAGTGACAGGACTCGAGGGAATGGCCTGAAGACGAGTCAGGGGATGTTTACATTGGCTATTAGGAAAAGGTTCTTCACTCAGGGATTGCTTGGATTTCTTTGGTTCCCCAGGGCAGTGGTCACAGCATCAGCCTGACAGAATTCAAGTCTCTGTTGGCCAATGCTCACAGGCACACATTGTGCCTTGTTGTGTCTGTCCTGTGTAGGACCAGCCACAGGACTTCCATGACCCCTGTGGGTCCCTTCCAACTCTATTCTCTTCTGTGATCAAACAATCCTAATTTTAGATATATGTTTTGCATATCTACTTTTTTATCCTCTCACTTGTGAAACAAAATGGCATTATGAAATATGTCATTTCTTTGTCTCTTCTGCTGGAATTTCCATAGCTATTTTACTAGTTAATTTTCCTATTTCTCTGCCTATTTTACTTTCCCACTGCTCACTGTAAGTATATTTTATTTAAAGATATCTTTATAGCTGGTTGAAATATACTCAGTAATTCTACACTTATTCCTTCCTTTTGGTTTTTTAACATTTGTATGACTCCAAATATTTCCCCTTTCCAGATTGTTTCTGTTACTTAAACAACTTTTGCTTATCACTTATACTAACCTTTTATATCCTTTAACCACATTGTCCTCTGTTTCCCCAGTTCCTGTCTAAGTTTAAAAAGAATGAATTTCTACTATAACATCTATAAAATTATTTCTGTATTTTCCAGTGTTCTGATGGTGACTTCACAGATATGAAAAGATCCAAACACATTTCAGTCATCTGCTATGCTAAGAATTTTTAATAGATTCACTATCAATATGAAACATATCCCATTTTTACACTATTTTTCTTGGGCTATAGTCTGGCCACATATATCTACAGTTAAATGTTAATTAAATAAATGATAGGAGGAAAATATTCAGGGAACCGAGCACACGTGCGCCATGTGCTTGCTGCAAGTCCTGGCTGTGGAGCCAGCAGTGGTCCCCGACCCTCTGAAGCACCTCATTGCCAGTGTCTGTTCACTAGCCCCACATGTATGAACTCAGAATAATGTCTCACCTTCTGGTTTAGTGATACCCTCTTGATACCTGCGCTATGTCAGGTTCTGAGCTGTCAACCCCCAAAGTAGAACATGCCATACTTTATGGATCGAAATACTCATAGATGTAGTTTCCCGATGGAACTTGTCACACATACAGTATCTTGTTATTTTAAAAGATAAATTATGCAAGAAATCATCCTACTTTTATGTTATTCTTATCTGTCAGTTGGGTTTTTTTGGTTTTTTTTTTAATGGAGGTGTGTTATGAAAGCATTTATTAGACAAGGTAACTTATTGGGGGGCTTTTTGGGTTCTATGTTTCACACATTACTCATTTTTGACATTAATTTCACAGAAGAAAGAGGTCTTATTTGGAATTAAAATTCACCATTGTTGGGGTATTTTAAAATTCCATTATTCATTTATCAATTCCATTATTCCATTATTCAATTATCATTATATCAAGAATATATCATCACAACATCTTGAATATTTCCTACTTTGTTGCAGTAAATTTTTCTTCAATTCCCACACCAAAAAAAAGCAACTGGTCCCAGGTTGCTATGTCAATATTACGTATAGAGTTTAGAAAATTTAAATCTTCCAGTTCAGTTTATTGTTACAACATCAGCAAATAGTTTCAGTCATCCTGTGGAGCAGGCAAAATCAACAACTCTGAAATCATATGCTGAAAAAAGAAACTGTGATGGAAATATAAATTTACATGATGATATACTACATGATGATAGTTCTGTGTGACATGGATGCATTTGCATGATAAAACCTCAATTATTGTATTAATAAAGATGTATCTTTAATGAGTAGATGCTTCTGTTCTGATTGCACTTTGACAGACATTTTACTATGTATATTTGACTTCCTTTGTGTAAATTAAAAGGTGTAATTTTTTTTGTTTGTTTGTTTGGATCAATAGTTTCACAAAACTTAATAATGATGCATTAAATTTCCCATGATAAGCAAGAAGTACTTGTTACACATATTCAGACAACAATTTAAACACATTAAATATGTGTAATTATTGTGAGTGTCCCGAACAGCTATTTGGATATGTTCCAGAAGCAAAATTCTTCCTATTTCTGAATAAAATTATTCAGATTTAAAAAGAGGAGGAATTGGATTTCCAGCAATAGTTCATTGCTTCTCTAGTGGCTGGAACTAGATGGACTTTAAGGTCCTTTCCAATTCAGATAATTGTATTGCTCTGAGTCAGAGCCATCAATCCTTCTTTCCTTTCTGATAAATAGTAAATCAAAGATGCCATCTGTGAAAATTAAATGGAATATACTCTGATTTTAAAAAGGAAAGAAAGAAAGAAAGAAAGAAAGAAAGAAAGAAAGAAAGAAAGAAAGAAAGAAAGAAAGAAAGGAAAGAAAGAAAGAAAGAAAGAAAGAAAGAAAGAAAGAAAGAAAGAAAGAAAGAAAGAAAGAAAGAAAGAAAGAAAGAAAGAAAGAAAGAAAAGAAAAGAAAATGAAGAAAGAAAGGCAAACAGAGATCATTTGACAAAGCAGGTCAACAACCACCCTAAAGAAAAAGAAGAAAGGAAAGAAAAGAAAATGAAGAAAGAAAGGCAAACAGAGATCATTTGACAAAGCAGGTCAACAACCACCCTAACATGGAAAGAGACAAGCCAAGGAGGTAGAGTTGGGGGATGATAATAATCACCAAACTATATGGTCAGAAATATGCAGAGAGAAAAGAATCTTGGAAGAAATACACTTACTCCTGTACATCGTTTAAAATGGTATCTGCAGGTATTTTGAGAATAGTACAGAAGCCTCTGATTCATCATTCCACAAAGATAACATCTTTATCAAGCTGCTATACTTGCAACATGTGGACTACTCCTGTAAGGTGAATGGACTCTACTCCTGTGGAAAAATGCATTATTGTAGAATAAGAGCAAAGGTTTTTATACCTGGTTATCAACAACTGGTTGGAACACCTCTGAAACATGCTCTTTCAGAAGGCTTTTGCATATATTCAGGGGGAAAAATTTCATCTGCTTGAAAAAGAAATCTGTCATTGATTAAAAGGCTTGTAAAACACTATTCCTCAGATGATGAATTATGGCAAAAAAAAAACAACAAACAACAAAAACAACTGAGGGGGCTGAAGAAAAGTTTTTGGTTAGGGGCAGCTTCCTCTTTGTCAAACATCATCTCTCTGTCTCATTAAACTAGTCAGGATTGAACAGCTCAACAACCATTTGGTTCTAAATAACCTCTACTTTTTCATTAAGGGAGCTGTCAAAAATGACCATAATCCCTAATCTGCAAAAATGTTTTTTAGTCCTCTCCAGCTCATCCACATAGTTGGCCAGATTTCTACTCTCCAAAATTACAGCAATAAAAAATGTCATAATGAAGAGGGACAAAATTCTCCACATCTGATGCATGAACATCTGCTGTTTGCAACCTAGATGAAAGTCCTCTGGTTTTGGCTCAGTGAAAGTGAAGCTGTACTATCTAGGCCTCCTGTTGTTGGGGGAAAAACTTAGAGGGATATGTCAACATGTAAACCAGCAGCAGGATTTAGATAAGACAGATTAAACCAAACAAACTAATAATAATAATTTAAAAAATCCCTTAACCTTCCCATTTTTCCTCAAGTATTACTTCCATTTGTTACTATCAACCAAGCTTTTAAGATTTCACCCTGGGGTAAATTACCATGCTGTCATGAACAACATAATCTTAATATCTGTATGAGAATAAAAAAGGAACTAACAATTTCATGTTTATAAAAGCTGTATAGACATCTTTTTCCCTCATGAAAACAAGAAATCACAAGATAAAGACAAAGAATCAACTTTCATCTTTTTTTTTAGGACTGTTGCATAAATGTGACAGTTAAAAAAGAATAGTATACAGATATTAATCAGGGATTCAGACAAGTAAAGGGCTGTTTCTCTGTGCATGAAAAATTATTTACAAATTGTATTTTCTCAAAAAAACATAAGGTTGCCTTAATGTGGAATCAAATCAGTGAACTGGAAACCTTTTCCTTTGAAGAGTTAACTTTCCTTGGGGTTTGCTGCCCTAAGTTCTCTATTTAGCGTGCTGGATCACCCTGCTATTTAAAGAGTCAGGGCACTTATTAGGCAGTTCAGGAGCACCACACATTCTGTCTTTCAGCTCACAACAGCCATGCCATCTAGCCATCCCATGCTAGCTATCTGGGAGACTAAGATATAAAACAAAACCCATGAGTACCAGTATTGTGCACATCAAAGGCCAGGCTCGAGTAGCTGCAAGGGAACTTTGCATTACTCTTTGGATAATCACCAAGAAAACTATTTGTTCTAGAAATTAATCTGTATTTTCAGAAGTCTTGAAAAACAGAAGATTAGGGCTTTAGAAAACTGAAAACATTTCAAGAGTTCAAACAATCCCTAGAAGAAATATGAACATATCAGGATATTTCTCTCTTTTCTTCTCTGTCTTCAAAAAGGGTAGATAAGAATGCTTATATAATCTCTAACCTGTGACTCTAAACTATACATATATCGGGGCAAAATAAATAAAATCTAGATTAAGTCTTACAGCTATAAGAATCAATCAGGTATTATAGTAGGTCTATCTAAGGCTTCATCCAGTGGGTTTCATTCCAAGATTTAGTAAAAATAACCAGTGCTTGAATGTGAACTACCATATCCAGGCATGAGCAAATGCCACTGATCAGAGAAATCAAGGCTAGATTCAGCACCTTGTAACTTCCATTTCAGAGCATATTAATGTTAGAGCAAAATTTAGCAATTTAGGATAGGATAATCACATAGAACCAAGTAGGTTGTCTCTTTTCTTGTTAAACTCTTAAGCCTTAATTCAAAGCTATTTTGCAGATTCTTATGTACTGCTGACATTTGATTTCTAGACCTCTCAAACCTACCCTAGCTTCCAGAAAGGGTATCTAGGAGCTGTAATACATTTCCAGTCTTTGGAAATACTTTCAAAGATTGCTTCTTTAAGATGGGATGGTCACAAGTCTGAAACTTTCAAGGGGCTTATGTGCCAGATAAAAGGCTCATCTTGAAACAAACACAGAAACCTAACTTCAGATCCCCAAAGCTGTGACATATTAGAGTGTGGTAATGCAAACAATAATGAACCCCTAAAAAAATCCCACTCCAAAACAAACAAACAAAAAAAACATTTTAATAATTTGCTCATTTTCAAGATAGTATATACCTAATTTATTTATGTGTTGACTGAAGATAAGAAGGGAATTTACCATACAAGGATACTCAAAGTGAATTTTCAAGGGAAAAAGAAGCTTTCTGATAGGCTTGCTGGTACACTACAAGTATTCTGTATTCTCTACAAGTGAAAATCTCAGACATGATTGTTTATCAGGTTAGAATCACCTTGCTAGATAGGAATGTTATTATCCCATTTTCCAGAGGACACATGAACCTCTGGTGACCAGCAGGTACCCAACAGGGTCAGAACTGAATACAGTTCAACATTCTTTGTTAGCTGAATAAATGAGAGATAAATTGAACTGTCAGAAAAAAACCCACCAAAAAACAGAAGGTTTCATTTGGAAGTTTTGCACACACTTTAAGAAGAAATTAGGCCCTTTCTTAGTCAATCTCAGCTTCAACTGAAAATGGAAACCACCCCCCTTGTCCCTATACTACACACAAGTGTACGTGACAGACTATAATCTTAGTGTGCACTAATATTAGAATCTTCTTATATTTCTAAATTATGAGGTAAAAAAATTCCAGAAACATGGGACATGACCTTTTCTGTGGTCTTGCTGCATGTAGGCTGAATGAGGTACAAATGACTGGAAACTAGCAAGGCTATTTTATATTGTACCATCACAATTTTAGACACTTGCCTCCAGGCTGCATGGTTCTCTTTTTAGAGCTCTTGCTTTTGACTTGCTGCACACATATTTTTAACTGCATGGTTGTACAAACACGGTTAGATTATTTGTGCTACAAAATAGTGCCCGAGTGGGCAATACACTCTTCCCCTTGCAAATGCTTCAAAATCAAGACAGAATTATCAACAGTATCATGTTTTTGGAACTCAGTAATGGAGGGGAAGCCAAACAGGGCACCATATTACAGGGGTTGCAATTTTGACTTCATAAATATTCAGATGTTCCTGAACTCTTTGATTTTTTTTCCCTCAGCTGTATCAGTGTAATCTATTAATCTGAAGTGGGACTTAATGTGCCTAGTGAAACAGGAGGGGTTCATTTACATGAATAACAGTCAACTAAAGAGGAAAAAACTCTTTTTCCTCAAGACAGGTAATAATTAGAAAAGAAAATTAATATATTTATTTAATAGAACAAGAAAATGCTCATTTTTACAAAACCAATCTTCACAATATTCTTACAAAGGATGCTGTTGAAGAAAATATTGTTTGTCCTGTGGTAGTGCTGTAGAAGTTTCAATTATTTTCTGGCAGTTTTATGGTGCTCATCACAAAGTGGTACATGGAGGAGTTAATTGAATTACTGTTTCACTAAGTGTGTTTCCATAGGATATGTTTGAGCCTGGGAGACAGTAGAGGTATGCTAGAAAGAAGGAATCATAAGAACTGATATTATGAGTCAAGTGAAAGTGAGATGAAATGAAAATGATAGTTGATGGAAAAATAGAAAGGGAAAACAGGAATTACAGGTTTATTACAGAAAAATTAAAAGAAGCAGATAACACTAGTAAAATAACCATAGATTACACAATGAAAATAAAAATATAAGAAATTACTTCTTGTAGCAGAATTCTGACTTGTGTAAGCAAAGCCACAGAAAAGGGTGCTGCAAAAACTGAAACACAGTATGATAAAAGTCTGGAGAAGAGGTTTAGCCATATGGCTACTTGGGAAAGAAATATCCGTAACACCCACATCTAAAGTTATTATACTCACAAAAGCATCAGGTTTTTGAGCAAGTTCCAGATTTGAAAATCTAGAAATTGAAGAAAAATGTCACAACCACATTATATATTTGAGTGATAGGCTGGATGGTGGTACCATCAATGCCAATCAAGAAACAGAGAAAAGGAGTGAGAAAATAAAGTTCTGATTAGAGAAGGAGAGGAGAGGAGAAGAGAAGCTGATCTGCAAGTTGTTGTCATAGAGATATTCACTAAGTTCAGGCATATAGATTAGATCAAATAGAGAGAAAAATTATAGGATTTACCTGAAAAGCCATTGAATTTCCTTCTGATGCTGCACAGGTAGAGGAACAGTGATAAATACTGAAGATGAATTAGCAGATGACGGAGTATAGTAAATCAATAAAGGACAAGGAAGCCTACAAATAATTTTCACTGAAAATTAAAAATAGCTTTGAATTCTACCAAAGGAACACAGTCTTAATAAAAATTGAAGCAAGGTAACTGAAAAAAAAATAAATAAAACACAGAGAGCTAAACTGAAGAAGTTTCCAAATGCAGATGCAAAACCTGACATAGATACCAGCAAGAGTTTTAAATTAGCAAGTACATTAAAATAAGCAAGATAATTGTCCTATTCTTGTAAATTATTTGTACAACACTAATCATATTATCAATGAGGAGTTAAAACTTATAGGTATCTTACAGCATACCAAGTAACAACCACCACTAAAATTATGCCACCATGGCTGAACACTCAGTTGAAAATGTTTAACATGGCAAAATTAATGAATTAAATGAAAAAATGTAAGGACATAATATCTAGTTTAAATATATTCATCTGTACGGTATGACATTTTTTGTAGGCTGTTATAATCTCTGAACATTTTTAGAGATATGTTCAGTAGGAAAAAATCCAACTGGGTTGAAGGCCACCAATTTAAAAAATGGTTACAGTGCAGTAGTTATAATCTGGAGATAACTGTAGTGTAATTCTTTCCAATACTCCAGTTTAAAGTGACTGACAGTGATCCCAAATCTAAAAACCTGTCAGTTGCAAAACACGTGCAGTATTGCCTTAACAATTGTTTCTTAATAACCTACCTGAATTAAGTGCACACCAAATGTTGTCATGTCCTTATATACTGCCATATCTAAAAAACATGGATTCACATTCAGCATCAGCAAAAAAAGCCCTGAAAATATTATACATCACTGGGAAGGATATGGAGAACAAGATAGGGAACATCATTTTGCTCTGTTAAAGACCTTGCTGCACCAGCATTTTAAGTACTCTCTGCAGCTCTGATTTCTGCATCTCAGGAAGAACATAGTGCAGTTAGAAATGTACAGAGACAAAAAGCTAAAATAACCTCAGGATGAAAAAAATGCCTCGTGAGTTGTTACTGAAAATATTTTAATTCTTTATTTAGGCAAAGCATAACCTATATATGATCATAACACATAGGATCCAGCTTTACAAAATCATGAAATCAGCTAAGGTGTGTGACACCCACTGACTTATGCAATAACTAAGGTTCAGTCATTAAACTAGAAGGAAATCCATTTAAAACAGTATTAGGCACCTAAGAAGTTTTTGATGAGGTTTCACCAGATTGAAGCATGCACTAGATGAGCTTATGGAAAATCAGTCCACAAGAGATAAGCAGGGGTGTAACTTCCAATGTCCAAAATGTAACATCTGTAGACATTGGCAGAGGCAAGACCCAAAATGGCCTGCATTGAGAGGTCTTGCCAAGGGACCACTGCCCCTGACACCAGCTAGCTGAATTGCTCTACTTATCCAGAGGGTCATGTATGTAATGTGAAAGGTTTTAATGGAACTAATCATACAAGAGAAGGGTATCAAAATGAAATGAAATGAAATTGGTTTTTTGTAGCTGTGCTTTACAATTCCATTGTCCATTTTCTCTCACATAATACCAGAAGACCTATACCTAATAGTTTAACATCTCTGATTAACACCAGCATTATATCAGCCTGACTCCTGTTTTTCTGAACACTCAGGTTGGATTTATAGTTGATTTTGTTTATGGTGGGACTATGCAAAATGACATAAGTAGAACAGGCCCTCAGTAAGCTCATCTTCTGTTGCAAACTTATTCTACAGGTCTTGACAAACAAAAATATGATCACAAACACTACTTAAAAATAGATTGCCACCTCATGTCTAAAACAAAACAAAACAAAACAAAACAAAAAACCTGGAAGCAACCATTCCTGAAAAATTTTGAATCTTCATCAATGATATTCAGATAGGGGTAGTTTTCTGTTGTGGGTTATTTGTTTGTTTGTTTGTTTGTTTTTTAACTTTTGCTTCCACAAGGTATCTCTCTCTGATTCAGTTTGCCTTGCTTTTCCAGCTGGACAGCTAATCACAATTTTAACACTTTTTAAAAGAAATTTTCTTTTAACATCTATTTATTCCTCCATATCTTATTGCTGATAATTTTGTCCAGGATGCAATAGATAAGTTTTTACAAGCTTGTTTTCCAGTGAGTTAGAAACTATGATGGTCAAGGCCTTAAATCAGGACAAAATCTTCACTGATACTGTACATTTCTATGGTTATCTATACATGAATACATACAGTTTGAATATGAATACATACATACATATGAATACATACAGTTTGATTTTTATATTATGTAGAAAAGAAAACATTCCCATTTGATACCTATAAATTGATGCTGAAAATGCTTATGCAGGTAATGGTGGTCATTCAACATAAACTTATAGCCAGTCACTCTTTATTTGGCTCAGTTTTCTTTTAAAACCCTGTAGCTATAAAAAGAAATTAAAGGAACTACTAAGCTGTGATATGAAGTGCTAAGCTTAAAAGGCTTAAAAATTAGTTTGAATGTTTAAGTCTTTTAAATAGCACACAGCATTAAACTCCACTCAGTACTCTGTCCCTGCTTTTGGTATTTTGCCTATGAGGGATTGGCAATTCTCTACAGAGGTCTGTACAAATGCAAAAGTAAAAGGAGAAAAGATTTTCAGCTTTCTGAATTTTTAGAACAAATGCCATCTGGACTAATTTGTGAACACTGCTTCAGTTCAGCTCAATACACAGGGAAATATCTTAGAGGGAGTATAGTTATATAGAGGAAAGCATTTGACCTATCACTAATTCACATGCTTTAGGAGCTCTCTAGTATTTCTTAGGAGATGTTCTTCAATAGGTTACAGTATGTGTGATTAAGGCAGTGCAAAATATTTGTCTCACTGGAAATGAAGTCACACCTTTCAACAAGTAACTTGTCTGTTTGTCTTCTTATTTTAGGCAGAGGAGAGTTCAGCATTTATGGTATGGTGTGGATTGCATCAGCTGTCATGAGACTACATTTTGGATCTCCTCGGATGTTGCTAACATCTCTTTAAAATACCACTTTTATGTAGGCTGTCCGTACTAGTTAGTCCATAGCCTAGCTTTCCCAAACTAATTATGAAGCCAAAACTTTTTGGGCCCTAAATAATAGCTGTACACTTCCTACCATCATCTGTTGGTTTTGGGTGTAATGTAATATGTCATGTTTCCAGGAGGTCACATGTGCTGTCAATCTGGCCATAGTAAATTTTTCCTGTAGTTCTAGAAGTTACCTAATGAAACTTTCATCTATATTAGGCCACATACATTCACACGCTTTGTGTAATATAAATATCTGTTCATTTTAAAATAAACTTTTAAATGGAAATATTGAGATGTTATTTATTGCAACATCATTTTTGATTTGCCCTGATTTGTAAAATGCAGTGGTAGCCAAAAGAAGAAAAATAATACTCTTAACAATCTGAATAATTCAGATGAAAACACAGACTCTTGCTGGTTAGTTTTTATGCCATGAATGAATCTCAGCTATTTACTAATATGAAACAAGTAAAAAGTACTCCATGTGAAGTAGAAAAAAACATACTCCACAGGAGTTTTTAAAACTGTAATTGCATTAAATATCTAAATTGCAACAATACCCAGAGAATGACTAATAAACTTAAACATATGGATCTCACTGTGATTTTATCAGTGTTTGTGCTGTAAATAAGTTCTGTTTTTAATTACAACAAACAAGCAATTGCAGTCAGGTGTCAGACATTGCAACCGGGATTTCACTTACATTGCACTGTAGTATAAACAGTAGTTTATCCAAAGAAAAGTATTGTTAATAGTAAAAAGACAATATTTTTGAAGGTATTTGGAGCTGTTAAGTCTCCAAGCACCTAAACATCTTTGAAAGTCTCTATTGTATAATAATTTCTTGCTGTGGAAAACTGATTGAACTGATTCTGTGATTCTGATCAGTAAGAAAACTTGACAAGACACCTGGACAGGCTTTGATTGATAACACAGTTCATTACTGAATTACTGTGTGGGAAAAATGTCTTTTTCTTTTTTGACTGAAAATTAAAGTTATTTCACTAAACAATCAATTGTGTTGGGAAAATCCTCTGAGACATCAAAGCCAACCTACGAACCAATATCACTTTGTCAACTAGACCACTAAGTGCCACATCCAGTCTTTTCTTGAACACCACCTTCCTGGGCAGAACATTCCCAGGATGTTTAACTACCCTTTCTGTGAAGAAATTCCTCCTAATGCCCCATGTAAACCTCCCCTCACACAACTTGTGAGTAAAGACAAGAGCAAGAGCAATGTTTAGAGATTTCTGGGGATGTTTACTTTAGGATTTTATTCAAAATACTGCTGTCTATTAAAATTTCATTTTTCAAGTGACAGGCAGCATGAGGACCAAAGCTGGTCCTCGGGATATTCCTCTCCAGAGAGAAGACATTGTTGAACTGCATCAGATGTCTGTCTATGCCTTCTCCAGCCTGCAGAGAACTGCTAAAACAGGCAAACTTTTTCCATGTATAGTTAATATAAGGGTCACTGCTGCAGCACTTTCTGCTGGTGCACTCAGCCTATGGAGAGAGACATTCACAATTCAATCGGTGATTTAAACAGTCATAGCTCGTTCAAACCAAAACAAATTACTTCCAGTATAGGACTTCTTGAAAAAGTTTCATTCTTATGGCAGATTTCTTCTTGCAAGAGTCACGAACTTTCAGAGGAGTGTTCAAAAATAGGTCAGTATTTTATATTGCGTAGATCTTATTGTTTTCCTGCACTTCAGTTCAGAATTACTCTGAAAATACCATGCCTTTTAAAATACAGTGCAAGGCAAAAAGGAAATCACAGAAGGAAATATTTAAGAAAAGGTTTAGAGGGGAAATCCACAGACAAGTTCATTTAAAAGAGTAATTATTCCTCTACTGGTTTAAAGAGGGCAAAATCTCCATTTTATTGCAAGAGTGTTGTTTGATCTATTCCTTTAACTGATATTCTTACTCCTTCCTATGTATTTTTTTTTCATTCCACATGCTTTCCAGAGGTGCCACTATCAAAAATATTAGATGATTACCTGTAGAAAAAGAGCAATTTTGTGTTTTCTTGGTGGTAAAATGCATGAAAGGAGTCCCTGATGCCTCTATGCCTCAATCTCCCCTGGTAAGACCAATTAGTGGGAATCCAAGGTTTCTAACACAAGAATAAAAGTCCAGAACAAGAGATACTTCCTCTAAGAAGAGGAGCAGATTAGAGAACATTTAGAGAAATAAGGTATGCTTAGGTTCATGGGACTTGATGGGGTGCACCCCTGAGTCCTGGGTGGGCTGGTCAGTGTTTTTCATAGGCCACTCCTGAAATACATAAAGGACAAGGATGTTACTGGGAATTGTCAGCTGGGACTGGTGAGGGAGGAATCCTCCTTAACCGACCTTACAGGCTTCTATGTTGAGTTGACCAAGTCAGTGGATGATGGAGAACAGCAGAGTTGGCTTGCACTTCCATTAATCACCAACATGTTGAATCTGCCAGTCATTTTTCAGTCCAACTCACTGTCCACCTACGGGGCTAGAAAAGCAACAAAAGGAGAGCTAAGGAGAATCTTTATCTTTTATTAGATGTCAGGGAAAACATGATGATAAAGGATGAGGAAAAGGGCTGGTGTACTCAATACCTCCTTTGCCTCAGCCTTAAAAAGTAAGACCAGTTGTCATCAAGTTACCCAGCCCCTGAGCTGAAAGACACAGATGGGGAGCAGAATGAAGCCCCATAATGCATGAGACAATGATGAGTGACCTGCTGTGCCACTTAGACCACAGAACTTCATGGGATTCACCCAAGAGTACTGGCAGAAGAGCTCCCCAAAACACTTTCAGTCATTTATCTGCAGACCTGGTCAACAAGGCAGGTCCCAGGTGACTGGAAGTTGTCATATCTGACATTTATCTACAAGAATGGTTAGAAGGATGATTTAGAGTGCTGATGAATGGACCTAAACTCAGGTGGCAAGTGAGCATCCTCAGTAAGTTTGCAAACACCCATTTGGGTGGGAGTGCTGGAGGGTAGAAAGGCTCTGTGGAAGTCTCTGCACATATTGGATCTGTGGCCTGAGGACAACAGCACGAGGTTCAGTAAGGTGTTAAGCTCTGTCCTTGGGTCAGAACAACCCCATGCAACACTACAGGCTGGATGAGGAGTGGCTTGAGAGCTGCTCAGTAGAAAGGGACTTGGTGGTCACAGTTGACAGCCAGCTGATATGAGCCAGCAGTGTGTCCAAGTGACCTAGAAAGCCAACAGCATCCTGGCTTGTCTCAGTAATTGTGCGGCCAGCAGAATTAATAATCAGTGATCATTCCCCTGTACTGGGCACTGGTGAGGCTGAACCTGGGGTGCTGCATACAGTTTTGGACCTCTCAATTCAGAAAGGACATTGAGATGCCAGAGCATGTCCAGAGCATGTCCAATGGAGCTGATGAAGGGTCTGAAACACAAAGCTTATGAGGAACAGCTGAAGGAAGAGGGGATATTTGGCCTTAAAAAAGAAGACTCAAGGAGCACTTTATCACTCTGTACAATTACTTGAGGGGAGGTTGTAATGAGCTGGGTGATGGTCATTTTTCTCAAGTACCAAGTGACAAGATAGAGAAAATATTCTCAAGTTGTTCCAGATGAGGTTTAGATTAGTTATTAGGAAAAATTTCTTAACAGAGAGAGTTAGAAAGAATTGGAACAGACTTCCCAGGCAAGTGGTCACTATCTCATAAAATGTTTTAAAAAGTGCAGATATGGCACTTAAAGAAACTTTAGTGCCAGGTTGATGGTTGGTTTTGATGATCTTAGAGGTCTTTTCCAATCTTAATGAGTCTATGATTCTATGATTTGAAGTCCACCTCCTTGCCAAGAACATTGATTTATAGGAAGCAATGAAGGGAAACCTCTGTCACATTACACAGCAAAAAAGAGCTACACATTCTTCACTATGTCATTTGACAGCGGATTCTTCTGAAGATACTCTTCATCCATCATGCTCATCAATTAGGTCTATACTAAGATATTTATTATAAACTGAATGATTACATAATTAATCTAAGCAACAACCTGAGTGTTGACCCACAGCTGCATTAGTTATTCCTCCAAGAACAAATGCATTTGTTGTGGCATTTCACTCAGACTCTTTTACTGGTAATTAGGGGCAGTGCCCTCTTAAAAAATGTAACCACTTTCCTAAGCTGTGCTGTAATAACTGCAATAAAGGAAGGCAGTATGAAAATCTCAGTCATGAAGAACTAGCTAAAACTTTTAATTTTACAAGGACACTAATAATGCAATTTCTATTGCATGAGGTGGTGAGTCCATTAGAATCCTTCATTCACACAAGGCTCTGCTACAGGGCACTCCTTGCAAGTGCCAGGGAGGTCTGTATTTGAAAAATAGGTCTTGTTCATGCCCCATGTCTTTGCCTCATTTTGCTGTAGCATTTGATACTATTTCAAACAAAGATGTCAAAATAAAGGAATAGATAATTACATTGTTACAGAATTCAATAACCATAATGTTTTTTCAGAGATGAAATGTTAAACCCATCTTGATACAGAGTGGTGCGAAGAAAATGGCTGAAACCAGCCTTTGTTCGTGAATTTCGTAGGATCTTTAACAGCCCTAAGGGACTGAAAGTCTCACCATCTTGCAAAATTTATTGCCTTTTTTTGATACATAATATTTCTGCTCCAATTGTGTCCTTAATATCAGTGGGTATTTTTCTACATCTACACTGTTCCTCTGTTGTATAATGTTGCCTGCAGATCTGGTAAAGTAATTGAAGGGAATAGATTCCAGAGCATATGCAGATCCACCATCAAAACAAGAAGATTATTGCACTGGTCAAAGAGGAACTGGTAAAATCACTGCATGAAGGAGCAACAAAAAGCAGGATTAATGTAAGAAAAGCTAAGAGTCCAACCATCACGACAGCACCATGTTCACCACTAAACCATATCAAGTGCCACATCCGTACATTTTTTGAACAGTTTCAGGGATGGTTAGTCTGCTACTTCCCTGGGCAACTTGTTAAAATATCTGCTGGACAATTCCATTTTTGATGATTAGTGTGTTTATTGTCATGCTTATGGCCCAGAGGGATCAAGAATATAGTTTTGCAATGCTTTTCCACAAAGCATACAAAAAAATTAAACACAGTCTTTCCCTCAAAAAAAAAAACCAAAACAAAACAAAACAAAAAACACCAAAAACCCCTCAGTTCTGTAAAAGGAGCAAAGTGAATGCAATAAGTCTGCAGCTACAGCAGGTTTGCATCACAAATAGAACAAAAGAGTCAAGAGTCAGTACTGTCAATCATTTCCCAATACTTGGTGGACTTGTCAAAGAACCGTAACATAATTCTCTACCTATACAGATTCTTTAACTTCTTGTGATATGTATAATATGTCACTTTCACCACAGTCTGGCACTATGGGGAACCAGCTATCAAAGTACAATAAATTTTAGTCTTCAAATCAAACTCTTTCTCTCAAAGAGAGAAGTATATTGAAAAGGATATTGTCTGAATTTCAAATTATAGAAGGAGAATCAAGTAAAAAAATAGAAAAAAGAAAATAAATGCTATCGTTATTAATCAAAATTTGGTGCGTATGTAATGTGTAATGTAAACAGTAAACAGTGTGGTTTTATGTTCAATTAAATGCTTGGAAATTCTTCTACTATTTACTTTCAAGAAAATGAGGTTTGAAGTGCTATGTAGTTGCATAGGCCTGTGCAATAATAATTTGCCCACTTAGTTGTATTGTCTTCTGTATTGTTTTAGGAAAACCCCATTTGAACTGCTTTAATTTTTTTCTATGTGTTCTATGTAATAAGAAGGATTATTTTACATAGATGTACTAAAGTTCTAAATATTCAGGTAGTAGGATTGAATAGCATCACACAAGGAACTCTGGCCCAAATACAAAAACAGCTCTAGCACACCCCTATACCAGAGACATTCCTACTATTTAACTTCACCTGTTCTCATTATGAAGTTGTGATAGTCTCTACATTATGAAGTTCTGTGATAGTCTCTTCCCAAGTAATAAAGAACTGTGGATTTGTCTTTATAAAATTTAACTCTAATACTGAAAATAGGTATAATACCGTAAGGGTTGCTCTTGTGTTTTAAGCACAAATATTCACGATTTCATGTGTTTACTCAAGTGAAAAGATAATGCACTTTCTGTACTTTCACTTTTTAGTAAATTATGTTTATTTCATCTACATTCTGATGTACCAATTAGGAATGTCAACTATTTGACCAAAAACAAACAAACAAACAAACAAACAACAACAAAAAACCCACCACAACGTGGACACCACTGAAAAGAAACCATTTGAAAAGACTGCAAAAATAGAGAAAAAAAACCTTAAAGAAAATGCAAAGGAAACAAATGAATTCTTTGGCTGATTACTGTTTTCAAATAGTTATGAAGACTTAAAATCTGAGATGCATAGAATGGGCTCCACTGCTTGAATCATGATTGGACTATGTCGATGCCATACAGAGAATCAGCTAGGGATCATAAAGAATTCATTGGTTATGTCAGTGTATTTAAAATATCTTGCAGAGTATAATTTCATTATGTGAAGAACAGAAAAGCCAGTATTAAGAATATATTCTTTTCCACAAAGCTGAAAAATTTAATTTTCATGAACTGCTGCTACATGTGCAGAAGAGTACCTGGACAAGATTCTCTTGATTCCAGCTACACAAAATCAGAATAAATTAGGTTCCCACTGTGGTCTTTTTCTAGGAATCTATTTTTTTCCCTTGCACATGCATTAAACCAATTTGCTCTCCCTAGTAGCTAGAATTTTCTATCTCACAAAGAAAGAAACGCTGATTTAATAACTTGTCACTGAAAAAGTAAATTAATTGGAGAAGACTGCCGGGTGACCTTACTTTATTTTGACCTAATCTCCCACTCACTACAAAATTTATTTGCAGAAGTCTATGTTGTCGGATTTTCCAACATGGAAAAAAGTGCAAAACACTGTGTAAAAGTTTTGGAATTGATTGGACCCAACATTCTTGGGTCCTTAATTGAATCCTAGACCTAAGAAACCCTTGACGTCTTTGTTTGGATCCAGATAAGTTGTTCCAGCAAGTAAAAACTATGGATTTATGTTATATATTACATCATTGGTTCTGATTTGTCTTTACAATCTAGAAGAAACAAAATCAGATCTGTTATCCACAGTGACAGCCTCCAAGGATGCATCTTCCTGACTGCAAGCTACTATTCCCTCTAAGAAATAAACAGAGGCAAGATTATGTCAGCAGAAGCAGTGCTGCCAGTAGCTGCGTAATCACAGTCAAAGGGAAAACCTCAAGGATAAATTGTAACAAAAAATGAGAGATGGGAGAGAAATGTAACAATTTGGTTTGAATTGAAGGGGGAAGTAGAAATGTTAGAATTCCAGAGAGAAATTTCAGAGAGGTCTTAGCACGAGGACATGAATATATGAATAGTTCTGGAAGTCCTGAGATTGTTGGTTACTAATATATGACAGAAGAAATATCCCACTACATACACCCAGTTTTACAACTTGTTCTAAGGCAAAAGTGATGCAACCAGAATCAGAGAATTATAGAATCATTAAGGTTGGAAAACATTTCAAGATCATCAAGTTCAACCTTTGACCAGCCACCATAGATCTCAATGCCACAGTTCATTGTTTCTTGACCACTTCTAGGGATGGTGACTTCAGTGGGCAGTTCATTCTTTACCCTTTCAGTGAAGAAATTTCTCCGGTTATCCAGCCTGAACCTCCCACGGTAGAGCTTGAGCCAATATGCTCCTGTTCTGTCATGGGTACCTGGGGGAAGAGGCCAATCCCCACCTGGCTACAGCCTCCTTTCAGGCAGTTGTACAGAGCAGTAAGGTCTTTCCTGAGCCCCCTTTTCTCCAGGTTAAACACTCCCAGCTCCCTCAGCTGCTCCTCACAGGACTTGTGCTCCAGGCTCTTCCCCAGCTCTGTTGCCCTTCTCTGGACTTGCTCCAACCCATCAAAGAGTTTCTGGTTGTGAGGGGCGCAGAACTGGACACAGGGCTCAAGGTGTGCCCTCACCGCTGCCAAGAAAAGGGGCTTGGTCACTGCCCTGGTCCTGCTGGTCACACTATTGCTAACAGCAGCAAGGATGTCATTCACCTTCATTTGCAAGCTGGGCACAGCTGCTTCATGTTCAGCCTCTGTCAACCAGCACCTCTACATCATTTTTTTGCTGGGCAGCTTTCTTGCTGCCCATCCACTCTGTCCCCAGCCTGCAGCACTTCCCAGGGCCATTGTAAGCAAAGTTCAGGACCCTGCACTTTGCCCTGTTTACCTGCGCCCATCGATCCAGCCTGTCCAGATCCCTCTGTAGAGCCTTCCTGTCCTCCAGTGGATCACTTCTACCAAAACTGGTGTCATCGTCAAAGTGCCTGAGGAAGAGCTTGAACCCCTCATCCAGATCACTGACAATGATATTGAAGGCCCCAACACTGAGCCCCCAGGAACACCACTAGCACCCAGCTGACAGCTGGATGTAACTCCATTCCCCTTCTCTCTCTGGGCCCAGACATCCAGCCAGTATTTAACCCATTGAACAGTGCACCCGTCCAATGAATGTACCTAGACAGACTTCTGGTGTGAATCTAAATGGAAGAATATATTTTACAGTCTTCTTTTTGCTTGCAGTTCAGGCTATCATATTTGAGTACCAGAACAGATACGAAGCACTGTAATAATTTACTTTTCATTGCTCAATTTGAATGAAGCAGTTTACCCAGCTTGTGGTCAGTGATGTGGAATCAAGTCCTATGCTGAATTAAATTGTAAGGCTGAATGCTTTCCTGTGCGCACCCTTTACAAACCACAGTCAGCCATAGTTTTGCTTTATTTGTAATGCAACTGGTATGAACAGTTTGCAAGAGATCAGGGTTCTAGTGAAAAAAAAACCAAAACCACCCTAAACAAAACAAACAAACAACCAAACAAAAAAAAACCCCAAACAAATAAAACAAGCAAACAAACAAAAAGCCTTGGGGGCAATTCAAGAGAAAAATAACCAGCTTTATTCTGCATTTGCCTAAATCTTTACAGAATATGCCTGCTGTCAAAATATGTATTTAATGTATGCAGTATACTTTTCTAAAAGCCTCTTCTGGGTGTAAAGCACATTAAAAAAATAATATTTATTCAAAGCCAAAGGCAAGCGGGCACATACAAATAGTGTTCTCAACTTTTTCTCTCCTTCTCTGATACAAATTCTATTGTCAGCTACAAGAATACAAGCAACCTGAATAAAATTGTCAGGTTTAGTATACTGACAGTGTGAATTTACCCACAGAATTCTACATACATATGAAACACAGGATTTATCTCCTTATTTATTGTAATGCAGTAATTGAGGGTGGGGGGAAAGCTGCTTTATATGAGGTCATTGCATTTCTTGAAAATTCAAACATGAGATGACTTAAATTACTAGAAATCAGGGTAAATAGCAAGAACAGAAAGATCACGTGGCACTTTTCAAAAAGTTGATCTGTTCAGGGCCTTTTAGAATCTGTAACAACTGACAGTCCTCAAAGATTTCAAAAAAGTAGAAAGATCAGGGTTTGCAATATTAGAAGCATGCATTCAGAACATGACAGAATAAAGAAATGTATCTACATGGAATTATGCACAGCTATTGCACTTCTGGTCACATAATTTTTACATCCTTCTTAATGGAAACATCATGACTGTGAAAGCAGAAGCACCCTGAAGTGTGGGGCAAAATATTTTTCCATCTGTACAATAATTGACTAGTGACCAGCCCTTTTCAAATCACTTGATATTCATACAAGACAGTAGAAAATGCTAGATTTTTTTTCTTTCCAAAAGAAAGAAGTTTGAATTTACACTGATTCTCTACATTGTTGTGTTAAATAGTGCACCTGGCAGTTGAACGAGTTGTTTTATTCTAACAAGCTGTATGTAAACACAGTACAGAGAGCAGCAGGTATGACACATCCTCAACAGAAAACAAGGCCTTTACCATCTGAAATCCTTTAACTTGAGACATTTGAGAAGAGACTGACCCACAGCTTGCTACAACCTCTTTCCAGCAGTTGTAGACAGCAATGAGGTTACCCCAGTCCTCTTTTTCTCCATGGTAAACAACCCTAGATCCCACATCAGCTCTTCATAAAACTCTTGTCCAGGCAACAGCTCTGTTGCCGTTCTCTGGACTCATGCCAGCACTTCAATGTCCTTTTGAAGTGAGGGGCCCATAAGTAACAACAGGACTTGAGGCACAGCCTTATCAGTGCCCAGCACGGGGTGGGGGTGAATCAGTTCCTGCTGGCTACACTATTCTTGATACAGGCCAGGATGCCATTGGCCTCCTTGCCACCTGGGCACATGGCTGGCTCATGTTCAGCTGGCCGTCACCCAGCAGGTGACACCAGGCTGCCACCCAGGTCTCTTTCTGCCGAGCAGCTCTCAAACCACTCTTGTCCCAGCTTGCAGCACTGTTGTGATCAAAGTGTAGGACCTAGCACTTGTTGAACTTCATGAAACTCATGGTCTTGGCCCACTGATCCAGACTGCCCAAATCCCTCTGTAGAGCCATCCTGTCTCCCCCAGATCAACACTATCCAACTCAGAGTTGTCTTAAGAATCTGATAAGGGGTTTTTCAATACCCATTTCTACTGAAGAAGATTTTAAACAGGATTGGAGCAATACTGTGCCCTGGGTAACCTCACAAGTGACTGACCTCTAACTGGCTTTAGCTGCATTCACCACTACTCTCTGGGCCCAGTCAGCTTTTTAACCCATGAAGAAGTGCATCCATTCCCACCATGAACACCTAGTTTCTCCAGGAGGATGCTGTTGAAAATGGTATCAGGAACTTTGCTAGGTAAAAACTAGGTAGAGTAGGATATCTCTATACTAGGGAGTATGCCTAGGTACACATATCCACAACTTCTCCATCATCTTCTAAGTGTGTCACTTTGTCTTAGATGGAGATCAGCTTGGTCAAGCAGGACCTGCCTTCCATAAACCCATTTTGGCTGTGCCTGAACCCCTGGCTGTCCTGTATGCACCACATGACAGCACTCAGGATAAACTTTTCAGTGACCTCCCCCAGCCCTGACATAAACCAACATAAGGCCTATAATTCCCTCAATTGTCCTTCCAGCCCATCTTGTAATTGGGCATTACACTGGTAATTTCTAGTCAACTAGGACGTCTCCAACTAACCAGAACTGCTGGTAAATTATTGAACATAATGTTAAAGTAAGGGAACAAATTCACTGCTTTTTTGTGACTACATGTTTTTCAATGGACTCAGTTGGAGATTGTTACAGTGATTAAGTTCTTCTTTATGACTCTGTGTCAATAAAAAGAGAGGTTAAATATACTGCTTATAAATAAATGAAAATTTTAAATATATGTAATTAATAAAATATGTTGGGCTATGTATGGATTATCTTCAGAAAACATTGACTGTCAGAATTTACAATACCAATCTAATGAAACGTATTTTATTAGCCTGCTTCTCCTTACTGCTTATAATTAAGCAGTCAAATGTTCCCATATTATTTAGTATGAGCTATTAGTCTTCAGGCTGGGATACTTTGTTTCCTTTGAAGATTATTTTCTAACAAGCAACCTAACCTTGAAGAAGGCAGAAATATAAAAGTACTATATGTGATGAAAATCAGACATTCCTTGCTGTATATGCAAGGATGTGTGTGGAGATTTTCAGAAATGTTTGATTCCACATTGGAAGTGATTTGCCCAAAAAGCACTGAAAGCAGAAAAGGAAACTGTTGTAAACTAATGTAAAAGCAGATAGAAGAACAGAATTTTATATCCTTTTCTTTATTGTGACAAAGACTCCAAGTTTTGACAGGACACATTAGTAACTCTTGGCACTAATACTATTTCCAGAAGCTGAGCAGATGAAAAAAAAAAAAAAAAAAAAAAATTTTTTTTTTTTTAAAAAAAAATTTTTAAAAAAAAAAAAAAAAAAAAAAAAAAAAAAAAAAAAAAAGACAGCATCTCTATTTAGCCTAATATTTTTATCCCGTTTCATTAAAGGCAATCTCAAATTTTTAATAAATAAATAAATACTGGACCTACTACAATGTTGCACTAACACTAGTATAATGTTGACCCATCAAAATCCATGATGAAATATTGACACATCAAAATCCATGATCTCTGGTTGGTGACACTTTGGCACCCACTAACCCACATTCCAAAATATGCCATTTGCCTATTAACTTCCAGATAACTTTAAAATTGAGAAATGGTAGTATTTGATTTTTTTTTTCTTGTCAAAACCATGATGATCCATATGACATGAAATGAATGATAATCCTTAGTAATTTTTCAGAATGAGCTATTGTACCATGCTAAATCATTTCACTCAGTATTTCAGAAGAGAAGTTATGAGCTTCTTCTGTCTTGTATGCTAACAAATAGGCATCTCATGATTCAGTTTTTCCCATGTTTTAACTGGGAGGAAAATTTCCATTGGGATCCTAAGCTTCAGGGCCAATATTGTTGTTTTGTTTCTGTAATTATATGCTTAGGAAGTACCAAAATACAGAAAAACCCCAAAACTAGACAATACTTCTCACTTATTAATTGCTTTCTTGGCAGAAACAGACTTACAAAAACATATCCACAGAAAAATCTTGTTCAGTTTTTACAAAAGGACCAGCTAATTCTGATCCATCCTGTAGTTTTGTGGATTTCTTTTGATGAATATGTAGGGATAGAAATGCTGCACAAGAGCATTATTTTTATTGTCATTTTGGTCATGCTCTGTGTGTAAAATGGTATTTTTTTATTGTTTATGTTGCCAAAGCTTAATCCTAACTGGTTTGTGCCTTTATTATGTATGTACTAATTGACAATGCAGAGTCAGGGATCACAGAAAGAATTTTAGAGTAATTAAAAAAGACTCCATGGGAATATTACTGTAATGGTAGTAAAATTCATTTTCAGCTGTATCCAATGTTATCTTAAAAATTACAAAGTAATAAATTTGGAGAGGAAGTAATTCTTATAATTTGTTGGTCTGTTAAACTGATAATACATTGAGAATCTGACTTGTAAGTGGCTTATTTTATGGTGCAGTGAACTGATGATTCTAGAATACTGAAAGCTGACACAGAATTAATCATGTTCAAACTACTGCAGGGTTACAAATCTGACTTTGCTAATTAAAAGGAAGTATTTTTCTTTATTTGCATGTTTGCTACCATTGGCAAGAAGTCTTACATGCCTTTCACTTCTGAATGGCTGAATAAAGTTTTGGTAGGTCTCCTGTAATCTGCCATAGTGGGCAATTCTGTACCTCCTAAAAAGAAAAGAATGAAGGGAAACCTGAAATTTTACATATTTTGACCAATCCTGTAAAGATATGCACATTTCTTTGTCCCCAATGCTGAACTGTGTTAGGTGTTGATTCTTACTCCTGCCTAAAAATATGTTTATATCATGCACCTGCAAAGAATAAAGCAGAACCTGATGTGTCTACAACTTCAACAGTTTGTTGTGAAATGTGCACTCCATTGGAAGTAAACTAAACAGGGAAACAGAACATTTGCACCTTTTGTGAGATTTGTGAAAAACTAATCCAGGCTGGGCCAATGTGATTTGAAAGTTTATAAGAATAGTGTGCAATTGTGTTTGATTTTTAGGCTTTGCACAAGGAACCTCATTGAAGATATTTCTTTCATCTTTCCGGGCTTGCTTTTCTGAAATGATAGTGACAATTGAGTTTAGCAGTTTAAGGGTCTTTCTCCAGTCCAGCAGACTTGCATTTTCTTAGTTTGTCTCTTTGATTTATTTCTATAACTGTTGCTGCATGATGCAAAAGGAGGTGAAGTTATCAAATCCCTCCTACCTGTACCTGAACTACCAGAATTTCTCTCCATCATCTGTCACATGCATTAAAAAAAAAAAAAAAAAAAA
>VXBR01002937.1:643166-713728 GCA_013400215.1 Cisticola juncidis | reverse complement strand
AGTTTCTCCCAAAAACATATCAAAAATTAAAAAAAAAAAAAAAAAAAAAAAAAAAAAAAAAAAAAAAGGAAAGGAAAAAAGAAAGAGAAAAGGAAAGCATTTATCCTTAATGTTTTTAACATCCTTAATACATTTTAATGTTTTCTACCACTCTCTAGGAATTCTGTCAGTACACCTATAAATCTTGGTCCTAAAACACCTGTGAGGGTAAGGATGTTACTATGGAGATGCAAAAAATTGTCAGTCACATGTGCAAGCTAATAGTGCAGGCCTTGTAGGGTAAAAAAACGCTTGAGTCTTTTACTCACAGTAGCATAAGCATTGACATCAAGAAATTTCAGGGCAAATCAACATAAATATTTGACACATAAAAAGAAAATTACCTTTTTCTAAGGTACTAGTATTTGGGCAAGTGACTCTCCAGTTTTGTAGTGCACATTACTGTTACAGGTTCAGTGTCACTTGTTTAGCTTTATGGATTCAAGAATAGAATTAAAACTCAAAGTAAAATAAATAAATCAGAAAAACTTAGAACAGGACTCTTTAGCTACTGCAGTTCTACCCAAAGGTGGTGTTGTGCAATTCAGTATATAAAAATAAAAATATAGGAAATAAAAGCCAACTGGGCAATGTATGCAGACCTGTAATAACAACTGACACAACCAGTCATTCTTCAAGAAGGAGATATAACCCCTGTACTTTTTGGGCTGGTATAAAATAATAAATGGCTACTACTTCAGTGCTCCAGATTTGTTCCTAGATTTTCTGACACCAACAGTCCTTTTCACAAATACATATCAAGTATTGGCAAGGCACAATTCTCAAGAACTTGTGAGGACATGTTAAACAGGCCTGCGCTGTTATTTCCAAATGTATTTTAATTCAAGTAGCCGACATAGACAAAAAAGAAAGCATTTGTTCCAGAAAGTTTTTTTCTAGACAACAAATTTGATCATTTATCATGTTGACTGTATGAATAAATATATCCCTGGACAAAGCACAGCCAGTAGTCTGTGAGATCCACAGGACTGACCCCTCTTTATAGCTGCCTGAAAAGAAGTTGTAGTCAGGTCGGGGTTGGTCTCTCATCCTCGGCAATGAGCAGCAGACAAGAAGACATAATCTAAATCTTTCTCAGGGAACGTTTAAATTGCAGATTAGGAGGAGTTTCTTCACAGAAAGGGTGATTAGATATTGGAATGCACTGCTAAGGCAGGTGATGGAGTCACTGTACCCGGATGTTTAAAGACTGGTTGTGGCACTCAGTTCCATGGTCTGGTTGATGTGATTGTGTCTGGTCAAAGGTTGGACTTGATGATTCCAGAGGTCTTTTCCAGCCTCATTGATTCTGTAATCTAAAGATATATTTTTCTTTTCCAGCCCCCAAAATAAGCACATCACTTTAAAGTGTAGTGTTTCTGACACAATTTCTCCACAAACTTACAAACTAGTTCTCCTGTTCAGAAATATTCACACAATTCTAGAAAATCAGAGCTCCATTGAAATCAGTTAAGTTAAAAGAACCTGTTTTTTCCCAAGTTCTTATCTCTTGTAATTCAAATAAAAAGTAGAAGATAACACTTTGATTTTAAGCAGAATAACAGGCCAGCAATGACAATCTCAAACAGTTACACAGGCATAGTTTTGCTATGTGAGAATTTTAGAAAAGTTTTTTTAAAAATTGAAGAGTTTTGACTTAGCGATAAGTTTTGATTGATATGCATGGTCACTGAATATTTAATCATAGGAATCTAAAATAAAAGCAGTTGGAATTTTTGTGTAACAGAACCTACCAAACAGCATTTTTTCCCCCTGTATTCCTGTCTAGTTGCAAAAAGAAAAAATACCTCAAGGTCAAAAGATGAGATCTTAGGAAAATTTTGAAAGTCCTCATGTCATCCTTACACAACCTCCCACTAACAACTAGCAGCAGTAAATATCGCAAAAACAAGAGCTACAAAACCAGGGCTGCCAAAGAAATTCTCTAGTAACTTCAAGCAATTTTCACAAACTACCAGGTTTCCAATCAAGAATTCACAAAGTATGAAGAATGCCATCAGGCCAATTTAACTTCTAGACCTCCTCCATTTAGTCTGTAGTTGCATTCTTGTGCAGTCAATTTTCTGGAATGGCTCTGAAGAAATAGTAGAAGATAGCAAAAAAGAATAAACTTTTCATGAAATGTCACTAGAATGATTGTGGCTTTGGGGGGTGGTTAATTTTTGGGAGGTTTTATTTTTTTAAGCTGGACATGGCATTCTCAGTTGAAGGCTCAAAACAAAATGAGGGAAAAAAAAATTAAGAAAGGTTCTCAGCCAAACCACTTGGACAGGGAAAAGTCGTGTCTACCATGACACAATCTAGAGGATTTACCAAATGAACATCAACATCATATTTAGAGAGGCATTTGTCTATGAATTAGCTAAAAGTAATGTCAGTTTCATATGAAATCTACACATTTTCCAAGCATGTTCTCTGTTTCTTAGCCTATGTCCTCTGTGGGGAGGCAAGACATCCAGAAAATAAAGTGTGTTTCAGCAGCAGTAAGATATTTTGTTATTATTACTGATATGAAAACTAAATAAAAAGAGAGACATTTCTTTGTAGAATTTGAGTTATTACAGGCAGTTATCATATTTTAAAAACTCCTTTAGTAAACATCTCAGTGATATGTATTTGAAAAATCACTTTTAATCTTTTTAGACAATTTAATGGGAAATTGAAGGCTGACCTAATCTTCCCTTAAAATGGTTGTCCAGGCAACAAACAGATCTTTATGCTTCTTGGCAACAGATCCTTTCACAATAATGTACTATTGTGAAAGACTGTACAAGAATAACCTAATTAATACCATAAGATATTGATTATTTTCTAGATAAATTTTTCTCTGTAAAGAAGTCCGAGGCTTGTAGTGGATTTTTTGTCTGTTTCTTGTTTGGTTTTTTCTGCTTCTTTTCCATCAAAGAGCATAAACACCAGGTTTTTAAAAATCTGTAGGAAAATCCACAACATTCAAATATTTAATATTTACTCTTTTCAGATACTTAAAGGTTCTAAAGATCTATGTTCTCCTAATAAAGTTATCTAAGCACCCCCATTTCATCTTGGAGAATGTTTGATTATATCACACTTAATTACCTAGACTGAAGAGTCTTGATAAAGTATTCCGTATTCTATGTGTTTTTCTTCAGGTAAAGAATGCAATCTATTCTCTAGTTCATATCATTATCAAAACTAGAGTGTTTTAAGGGAATTTTATTTTCCCCACAGCATTATAGTTAAGATACCTGCCTAAGATGGAAGAGAAAGACTAAACAGCAAGGCCTTATTTCTGCTGAAAAACATTAAATGCACTTCCATTTCTAAGAGTCTGTGTTTTTTTAGCCCTTCCTTCCAGAAATGTTCTCTTCTGTACAAAATACCTGTGCAGTAGGGGTGCTACAGGATGTGGTGGCATTTTCTGTCACTCTTGTCTGACTGTAAGCTTTTTTGTTATTCTTATGTCACCTCTTTCTTTGATCTGACTAATATTTCATTATTCACATTGATTACTCTGTGTTATTCCTTGAAGCTCATGAAGCTGTAAAAGCCTAGGAACCTTAATTAACAGAGGAGCTACAACTGAAAATTGAACTATCTCTCAGAACACTATATAGTAATTACAGTCTAGGCAAGTCACCTGGACCATCAGCCCCTCATGTGTGGGCAGGTGTTAAAAAATTTAGGTGAAAAAGCTTAGAATAATAGAGCCCTGTCTAAGTTTAGCATACTCCATTAAACTGATATCTCACTTATTCTGAATAGAAATCTCAAAAAGCATGATGACTCTGTACCAAATAAGCAGTAAATGAAACCAGAAATGCACCTGAATTAGAAGGGTTTTTTTTTTTTCAGATGGTTATATGTTTGATATATAATTGAAATATAAATGTATCCTGAATTATATCCTGTCCCAACATAGCTTATATTGACATTTAAAGCAGCAGGGAATGATTAAAAAAAAAACAAACAAAGGACAATGAAACTAAAAAAAACCACCAGCAAAACCCCACCAAATAATAACAAATGCCATTAAAATAAGTAGAAATATGAAATGAAAAATTTGGACCGTATTAAAGTCTTGGAAAATATGCAGGATGTCTGTGGAAAAATCTCCAAAGTTTAATGTTTCAAAACCAATAACTATACTTTAAAGCAGTAAACGAATACTACAAGTAACAGAAAATGGCAGTTTTGCTCTTAAATTGACTAGGTGAGGGACTATTTGCCATGCTGCTTCTTCTAGTCTTCTTCCATTCCTCCTTTGGCTCATCATGGCTCTGGCAGGTACCTGAGGAGGGAGGTAGCACAGTCAACCATTCACACAGCTCAACCAACAGAACGTCACTGCCATCATCACCATGAAATAAAGTGCCTTTATTTCTCCTCATTAGTGGTTGCAGAAGGATGAATGTGCCTGCTATAGATGGTTTTTATCCCTAGCAATTTCTCCCTTGAATAGGCTGGATTATATACTTTCAATCACACACCGTGGCTGTGCAATGTGCAGTAACCCAGAGCCACTCAACACAACTACGGACCCTGTGCACAGGTACGGGGAGGAGGTCACTCACTCTCTACTGTGAGTGCCTTCCAGCTGTGACTCTCTGATGTCATGGAGAACTAGATTGTCATTCAAAGGCTTGACCACCATGGGACTAATTATAAATGAGATGACTCATCTGGATCAGCTTCTGTGTAATAAGGATAAAAATAGGGCCACTGGTATTACAGTGATAACAAGCTGATGCAACAACTGCTCTCTGAAATTATTGCATCTGCTAAAACAGCTAAACCCCAACATTTTCTAAGAGGAAGCAAAAATGCCATCTTAAAAAAATGGCAGGAAATATATGTTTTTTTTAACTCATGAATTACAATTGTTTTCCCAATGGAAATACTAGAAAAAGGCATTTGAGTTCAAAGAAAGACCACACAGCTGTGTAGCCTAAAAGGGGAAATTGCACAATAGGTGAATGTTTATGCACAAGCCTTCTGCGTGTCAATTCATATTTTGTACACCTTAAATTATAAAGAGGTGTTATCCCTAGGTACCTATTATAGAAAGTGTTTGTGCATTTTTGTGCACCATTTGGTGTTTAGACACAAAAATTTGTTTCCCCTAAAATTATTGAGGAGAAGAAGAAATAGAATTTTCTTTAAAGCTTCAAATGGTTTAACATTACAAGAGCAGCCTTTAGCTGCTAAAAGCTAGGGATGTGGAAACAGGCAGAGTTTTGACTTTATTACCTAACAGGAAAGAATCAGATATATTTTAAAAATGTCTGGAGGGTGAAGAGCTGCTTGCCAGATGCATACCACGTATTTCAAATGCTGCATGATCAACTAAACTCATGTGACCAATTTAGGGTCTCTATTGCTATTTTTTTATCAAGAGGAATTTCCACAGTAGCCAATTCATCGTGCTTGTAGCCTCTGAATGCCTATATGATACAAGATAGTTATTTTCAGATTAAAGGATTCTCAATCTGAGCCACTGGGGCTTGAAGGAAAACTCTTCCATTTGACTGCTAATGCTGTGAAAATGGGAACTAAATGAGTTGTGAATGCCTACATTTCTTAAATGAAATCTGTTTCCAACTAGAAACTAGATATGGAAAAAATATTTCCTATAATGTGATTAAAAGAGAAACAACAGGAGAAAAACCTATCAATAAGTGATACAAAGTTCACACTTCATAGATCAGAAAACAGCAACTTCTGAAAATCAATTCAGTCAGTTCTCTCTTATTTTTAATAATGCTCATTTCCATCCCTTATAACAGTAGCTGAGATATTTTGTATTATCATGTTTTAATTGTTAAACCACGACTTCTTATTTTGTTGAGAAAGCTCTGTTTCACTGGACATTAGAAACACTGAAGACACATCTGTTCTGAACAATTCAAATAGATTGCTTCCACAGATAGTGTAAAGATAAAGACACTCACAAGTAGATTCATATGATCTGTTCTGTTTCTGTTTGGATGACATGATTTCTATCTCTCCCTCCCTTATTTCCTCTCCTTTTACTCTCTCAATTTTCCCATTGGTTCTGTTAACTTCATCATGATGCAGGCTGTTAGTCTGAATGATTTTGATCTTTCCACGGATGAAGTAAAATGCAAAAAACTCATTTTAAGTTTAGCTAAAGATGTCTGCTTGCTGGTAAATTGAACTAGCTGTTATTTGGGTATGAACAGCAGTCTAGAAACTCTGTGTTGATTTCAAGTACAAATATTTATCAAATTTTGAAATAGCCACTTTGATAGTATCTAACTATATAAGTGAAAAGAGGCTGGTGCTTGACAGTCAGAAGTCACTTATGGATCTTATAGAATCCTCCTCTGTTTTGGGAAAGAAAATGTGGCAAAAACCTAGTCTAAAGATAAATTTTAAATGGGTAGCAACAAAATACAAACAGTCCTATATTTGTGAAAAAACACATTGTGTTCTTGAGATTACATTATTATGGCAAAATGTAGCTTGAAACAGCATTTTATGGCCATACCGTAAATCATTAGAAGAGCAGAGGTCTCAAGGGAGAAAAAGAACCCTCACACAACAATGACACAAACAGAATTGGCAGTTGTTTTCTGTAGTTTTAGTGAGCATCTGGAACTCATATGTTTATTGTTGCCAAAATCTAAGATTAGAATGTAGGAGGGGTTTGACTTCTATCAGGAAAGAATAGAACAAATATTAAAGAAACATAATCAAGCAACAGCAATGAGTTCTACATAATTTACAAATGTTTTATTTTTGTACAAATGTTTTGTACAACTGTTCATTGCTGTAACAGTCTAACTACAAACACTGAACACTTAATTATAAAACAGTAAATGTCAGATGCACTTAAGTATCACCCATCCTCATCAGTACCACTAGAAGTTAACATTAGCAGATACAAGTAAAGTGAATTGTTTTCTTTTTGTGGTAAACACTAAGAATTTTAAATATGGAAAATATAATTGTATAAGATTGTCTTGTATAATATAGAAAAATATGGCATAAGGTTAAGTAATATTTCTGTACAAAATTTTCTTTGAAGAAAACTACACTAAGGGATAGAATATATGATCAAACATTATCCTCTTCATTATTCTGCCACATCATTTTTATGGCCATTTAGAAGCTGTAGGCTGCTGTAAACTAAAAAAAACCCTCACCAAATAATCTAACATGCAATGGAGATGGTCCTAAAACATATCTCAATTTATAAACGGAGTAAAACCCCCACATCTAAAGATTACCTTTGCATGTTCTCAGCTGTTTTCGTTGGTTATTATTATTGCAGACATAACATAAAGATACAATTATAATCTGGATTCTAATCTGCTATAAAATTTGAACCTAGAATTTCTATTTGGTATTGAACCTAGTATTTCTTGATATTGTACCCTTGGAACCAGAGGAAAGAAAAAGCTTGATGGAAGACACCAATTTCCCAAGTCATCAAAAAAGCCCCCCAAAACTGCAACATTCTATGTTGATGATGCATTCTGAGCAATTTCTGATAATGTCTTGTCTGCTCGTCTTAGTAACTTTCTACATTTTTTCTAAGAAATGTAAAAAATCAATCCACTAGATTACAAGATAAGAAAAAAACCTTAAAATTTAGGGTTGGGGTTTTTTTCTGCTTTGAGATAAGCAGGTGCCTGTGATCCTGTGACCTTCTAATAGTACTGTGCACAAAAATGGGAAAAACCAATGTTGAAATTTCACATGACTTTTCTGGGTGATCACAGCTTTGATGCTGACAGAGAAAAAGATGAAGACAGATAAATCCAAGCACATAATTCATAATATCTTATTTGTTTCTGTGTGCTTCAGAAGGCTCTCATGAGCTAACTGAAAAAGAGGCACGTGCATCTATTTTCCAGGGCACCCTTCTTCCTCATTATTGCATGCAGCCTTTTCCAGCAAGTAATTTCATTGATTTCAACAGAAGTGACTGTAGTTTTAAAAACTACAGCTGAGTTGGAGTCATGCAGGTAAAGAATAAAGTTGAAATGGCGCTTCAAATAACCTCACCTGTGTATTTCATGTGAGAAAATAAACTCTTCTGCTAATAAAAGGGGGGTTTTGAACATTTCTGTATTGGTTTTTCCTAATCTGTGGGGAAAATTTCCTACTTTTTGGGGAAAGAGATAACTTATTCCTAACTTGAAATGTGTATACTAAGAGTCACAGAATCACAGAATGAGCTGAGTTGGAAGGGACCCTCAAGGATTATCAAGTCTGACTCCTGGCCTGCACAGCACAGCCCCAGGAGTCACACCATGTCCCTGAGAGCACTGTCCAAACACTTTCTGAGCTCTGTCAGGCTGGTGCTGTGACCACTGCCCTGGGGAGCCTGTTCCACTGCCCAATGACCCTGTGGATGAAGAACCTTCTCCTAATTTTCAACCTAAACCTCTCATGACACAAATTCAGGCCATTTCCTTGGGTCCTGTCACTGTCACCACAGAGCAAAGATCAGTGCCTGCCCCTCCTCTTCCCCTCACAAGAAGTTGCACCTGCAGTGAGGTCTCCCCTCAGTCTCTGCTTTTCCAGGCTGAACAGACCAAGTGACCTCAGGCACTCCTCACACGCTTCCTCTCAGGGCCCTTCACCATCCTCATGGCCCTCCCTTGGACACTCTCTACCAGCTCAGTGTCTTTTTTGTATTGTGGCACCCAAAACTCCCCCAGCACTGGAGGTGAGGCTGCCCCAGAGCAGAGCAGAGCAGGACAATCCCCTCCCTTCCCTGGCTGTGATGCTGTGCCTGATGCACTCCAGGACATGGGGGCTGCCAGGGCACTGCTGGCTCACGTTCAACTGGCCAGATTAGGTTTGGGTCAAAGTTTTCAATCCCCAAAACAAGGTACTCACAGTGTTGTGGTGTGTTTTTTGTATAATTTCCTGGTTTGACACCGCTTTGTTAACAGTTTTGTAACCCCCCCGCCCAGTGCTGGAGTATTTCTGAAACACTGGTTTTTCCCCAGCTATCACTCTTCCCTGGACCCACTTTTTCCTCCTCCCTGGGAGCGTCAGTCTTCCTTAGTATCTGTCCAGTGTTCTAGAGTGTCCCACATCACTCCTCCCTTAAACCTGTTTGTGACTCCATCCACTTCGCTGTCGATCTACATTTATCCTTGTCCATGGTTCTGGAGGGTTCCCTGTCCATCTGTCAACACTCTACCGCCTGGTGGCCATTCTAGGTTGTCCCCTCCCCTTGTATTCCCCATTGGCCCTTGTGCAGTATTCCCCGCCCTAATCTCCTCCCCATATAAGTTGTTATTGGTTTGCCTGCCACAGCTCCTCCCCTTACCCTGTCCTTTAAAACCCTCCTGCACAAGCCCAGTGCAGGGTTGGTGTTGTGTTTGGTTTGTATTTTGTTTGCATCAATAAAGCAAGGACTCCAACTGCAAGCAGGGCCCACTCCGCCTCTTTATTCCCAGCACGTCGACCGCCTGCCAAGTGCTCGGGAGTCTCAGAGTCTCGGGGGTTTTGTCACTGCTCCACAAGGCATGCTCACCCATGCCATTGGAAAAGAGCGCCCGACACTCACAGGAAAAAGAGATTTAAAAATCAGTATTAATATAATTGTGATGCAAAACAGAATAATCTACTTTTTACAACCCTGAACATCTGGAATTCATGTTTTTACTCCTAGGCAAATAGGAGAGCATACACATTATTTTACCCAGTTGTTGGCTTTTTTTTTTTTTTTCCCCTCTTGAAACTGTTTACTCCTCACACAAAAGAAAGGAATCCAAACAAAATAAAGCAAAACAAAACAAAGTATTAAAACCAAATTACAAAATTAAAATTGAGCATCTTCTTTGGAGAAGGACAATCCTGATGGAAAGATTTCAAGTACTTCTGAATTTACTCTCTTCTTTTTTGTTCCCTTCTGTCTTTTTCATTTCCCCTCACCCTACCAAGGCTGCTAAAGACATCCAGCCCAGAATTTATATCTTCAAGATATACACTCTACAACAGAGCAGCACTATATAATCATCTATTATAAGAAGACACAATGCATACCATTAGGTGTAAGCAGTAGTTCTGCAGACTTTCTTTCCATTGCTGAGACTTCCAAGGGTAATGAAGAATCTTTCACAACTATTTCAACCATTAGCTGAGAGCTATGTTCCTGTTACTATTTCTCCTAAAAATAATTACTGTAATTTTTTCATTGTCCCAAAATAAGTGCTCCACAGAAAGAGGAGGATGAAAACTGTTCATGTAAGCAGAATATATAACTGAAGGAGCATATTAATGTTACACAGAAGAAGAAACATCCACGTAACTTCCAGAAACTAAAAATGCTAATCAGTTTTAGTAATAGCCTCGAGCAAATCAGCCTTTAAGGGAAATAAAAAAATATACTATTAGTTTTGTTATAATTAAATGCTATTTCTAATGATATCTGTGGTAGTTGGAGACATACATCTACCCGAGTAAGTATTATTTGAAAATAGTAAGGAATATAAAAAGCATAAAGTATGCTTTGCAAGATTGTTGTAGAAAAAGAAGTTGTTTCTTTATTGGCTTAGAGACTTCTAGAAAGTAATTTGGGTAGAACGTATGGTGTTAGTCCTCATTCTCTTCCTCTGCTGTGATTCCAAAGAGTAGAATTATCTCTGACAATTCTATCAGTTGTGTAAAAGCTAGCTGTTACAGGGTATGCAATTCCTGTACTGCAAATGCAAGTGACTAAACTTGAAACCAAGTCTGAGTGACAGAAATGCTGCAGTCAATGCAATGGAGGATGTCAAAGGAGATACAATCACTCTGAGTAGTTTTTACACTGTTTTTATATATCAGTCTGCTCCAGAGAGCTATGAATACTGTGCACTATATTCTGCACAGCCCAGTGGAACCTGCTGAGACTACTGGTACTGGGTCGGATTTCTGTGGTAAGAACATACATTATTTTTAACAGTAGAATGTGATCTTAGGTCAGGGACCTGCCTATGGTGGGTTGATGCTGGCTGGATGCCGGGCAAGCACCCAAGCTGCTCTATCACTGTCCTCCACGACTGGACGGGGGAGACAAATTATAGCAAAAGGTTCATTAGTTGAGATAAGCACCTGGGAAGATCCAAATACCCTCATGGGCAAAACAGACTTGAATTAGAGATATTAATTGATTTTATTACCAAAAAAAAAATCAGAGCAGGATAATAAGTAAAATCCAATATTAAAAACACTTTCCCCACAACCTCTCACCATCCCAGCTCTACTTCCTCTCCTCCAGTTGTGCAGGGAGACAGGGAATAGGGATTATGGTCAGTTTGTTGCTCCTACTGCTGTTTGGGCTGTTCAGCTCTGCTGCGTTGTCCCTCCTGTGGGAGGCAGTTCTCCATGGGCTTCACCAACATGAGTCTATCCCATGGGCAAGAGTTCTCCATAAACTGCTTCAATTTGTGTCCCTTTTCCACAGGGGCAGTCCTTCAGGAAACAGGCTGCTCCAGAGTGGGTTCCCCACAGGGTCATGAGTCCTGCCCAGATGCCTGCTCCAGTGCGGGTTTCTCTCCACAGGTATGCAGGAGAGATATCTCTCAACCCTGCTCCAGCACAGGATTCTATCAGGCCAGCAGTTTCTTTCAGACAACCACCCGGTCTGGGGCACCTTCCCTTGCTGCAGATGGATCTCTGCATCCAAATTATCTCCATGGCTGCAGGGGCACAGCTGCCTCTCCAAGGGCTGCACCACAGGCTGCAGGGGAATCTCAGCTCCCGGGCCTGGATCATCTCCTGCCCCTACTTCTCCACCGGCCTTAGAGTTTGCAGAGTTGTTCCTCTCACATATTCTCACCCTGGTCTTCTCTGCTTGCAATGAAATCTTCATTATAACCTGTTATTTTCTTCTTAAATATGTTAGCACAGACGATTTATTATCATTCCTGATTGGCACAGCCTTGGCCAGCAGTGAACCTGCCCCAGAGGTGGTAGCTAGTATCGGCTTTCTCAGACATGGAGGAAGCCTCTGGCAGCTTCCCACAGAAGCCACCCTTGTAGCCCCCTGCTACCAAAATCTGGCCAATACAGAGATTAACATTGGCTGAATAGGGACAGACACTGACATAGTTAATGAAACCAAAAAAAATTAAGGAAAAAAGAAAGATTGTTTCTTCCTGCGTCATAATCCAAATCACAGCCATGTTATTCACTTCTTGATTCCGTAATTAAAAACTCCATGTCAATAATTTCAAAAGTCAGTCCTGCAGTGTATGTGATCTTTAACATATACTAAAAATAGGGACTATGCTACAGATATCCATTCTCCTGCACCAAGTATGGCAACAATGGTAAAAGGACAATTTTTTTCAGAGACCTGAATGAACTTGATCAATATATCAAATTTATCAAAAATACCAAACACATCAACTTTATGGGAAAATTCAGTATTTGACTAAAAGGCAGATCAGCAACAGGTCAGGTATTTCTGTATATCCTTCAGCTGAAGAAAGAATGGAAATAATCCATTTTTTAATAAACACCAAAGAATTAAAGTAACAATTCTCTCTAACAAAGACAAAAAGCCACCAGCTGTATCTTATATTCATTTGATGGCATCTGGTTCAACTTGTAGCACTTCAGCAGCCTAAGGAGGAGCATGAATACAACATTCAGGAGCATGAATACAACAACAGAATTGCAGTACTGTCTTTGATCTATTATGAACTATTAGTGTGGAGACAAAACCTTTTCTGATGAGCAACCAAATCTTAACTTAAACTAAGGCCTTCAGTAGCAGAAGATAAAGAGGTCAGTTTTTCTAAGAACACTATGACTAACATTATAAAAAATCATTTGGAATCTTGCCATCTATAGCAAACACTGTAAAAACTGTAAAGTTAGCCTTTTACAAATGAAAACAAATAAGCAAACAACCCCCCTCCCACAGCAACTAAAACCAAAAGGAAATTAGCTCAATAATAACATTTCTTAAAAAAAAATCACTTCTGAGTTCTCATACTATTTTCTTAACAGAACAACAATCTATGGGATATCCATGTCCATATTTAATAAACCTAGCTAGGTCAGTGTCCTCACCAGTTCTTATCCCATTGCCTTTAGCAAAGACATGAGCAAACAAACAAACAAAATTAGAACTTAATATCATCTGTCCTCCAGTCATCCTATTCTCAGATAAAGCAAGGAGCTTGATCTGGTATAATGTGGAAATTGCTTTAACTTAATGAGCTTGAAACCCTCAAGTATCTTTCTACAGAACTGTGAGGTGTTGTGTGTTAAACATTTTACCTTGAGGCTGAAACAGTCACTGATTATTGGCTTTAGTAAACTTGTTTGTAAAGAGGTAGGGAGTCATTATGAGCAGTGGAAAAACACTGAAGTGATAAATATGCCTCAACCAGGTAAAGTTTAAACAGAAATGTATGGTGGGAAGCTATCAAGATATTTTGTCATCTTCATGATGTATCAGATGACAGTTGTTTGTACAAGGGCCTGACAAAATGAACCATGAGATACAGCATGCCTTTTGGCTGATTAATTGGCAGAGTTTGGAAAGAGCAAAGCAGAGAACTTAAAACTAAATAAAACATCTACATCATGGTAGTAGTATCTAGTTTGCTATAAGGGTGTGAAACATTGCCAAACTATTGATATATATTAAAGGCTTTAAATGGGTGTCATCTGTGCCATCTGTGTGCCATATTGTGCATGATATAGGAAATACAGTTTATAACAATGAAATTTTGGAACGTACTGCTCTTCCAGGAAGTAAAGAAACAGTCATCATGGAACAGCTGTACTAGGCCAACCACACAGCTAGAATGGAAGACACCAAAATGCCACTGCAGATGCTAAGTGATGATCCATAGGAATGTATGAGGTAGATAGGCAGGGACACACAAGAACACAAACTTTAGCAATATGAATTTCTAGACAGTGAGTAATGTTTAACATTAATGGTAACACCAATACACAGCAGTCTGAGTATGAGTCTCAGCTTAAGATCAATTCACACAATGGAAAAAAAATAGTTTCCAAAACAGCAATGAGGTTAGCAGGAAGATGTCCCAGTCTAGATAGAAGAGATTTCTCTTAAATTCCCCCATCAAGCTTTATGTCAAAACCACTATATTCTTCTTCTTTTTCTGTGGCAAGACAACACTTCTCAAAACTAAGTAAATGGTGGTTTAAAGGGTTTCAATATCTTATTTCATGTGGTGTCAAAAACATACATCTGAAATGTAACTATTCTTATTCTTATCTGAGTTCTATGAGTTCTATGAGAATTAAAATATCTAAACACATATTTTTTGGGGGTCCTTAGAGAGCTAAGGTTTTATTTTCCGTATGGTACAAGTACTCCAAAGTTAGCCACAAGCCTTTTAAAAATAAATGATTGAACAAGCCTTGCAGACTATTAAAGAGCAAAAGCAATTATCAAACCCAAGTGATTTTTCATTTTGTTCTTAAAAGACATATGATGTTTTAATAATATCTTTACAAATTACAGGAAGTATACTGTTTCAAAATTAAGCACAGCCCTTTATGAACTTTATATTTTGCTTGAGCTCATTAGGAAGCAGGTTGTCATAGCAGCTGAAGACTTTGATCATGTTTTTCTTTTAACAAATTGTGAGCTCCACAGTTTTCTTCCTTATACTCTCCTACTAAAAACCAGATCAGTACACATTTATAAATCAGTTATGTTTAAGTTTATATTATTGATGTTAAAAGAGAAGCTGAAACTGTTAACATTAGCTGCTTACATGAACAAAAAGTATCCCAGCATCATGGAAAAGAAAAAGGTCTCTGATGTGAAAACAGCTTAGTATCATAAAGCATCAAGAAACATGCTATGTTCTTTGAAGAGAATGCTGTGGCTTCTTAGGACATGCTATGTTCCTGGCTGATCCAGTTCATTGTAATGAAAAACACCTGGGTAAAGAGTGTGTCCTCTTCTAGGGCTTGCAAAACAGATGCGTATATCCTTCAAATCCAGAAGCCTCTGGTAATTGGGACACATTTCTTTGTCTAGAACTGAATCCCAAATCAAGTCCACAAACCTGAGTGTTTACAAATTTAGGGGAGGAGATTTATGTTCCCAACAAAGGCTTTGATTCTAATTTCACACCCGGATTTTCTCCTTAAGAAAGCTCAGTGAATCATATTTTTGTGCATAAATTGGAATTTTCTAAATACCAAGTCTGGGGAGTTGACACCCTCTTAACAGAGGCAAATATATTCCACAAACCATTACATGAAGAAAAACTACTCACTTTCATGTGACTTTATTGAAATATATTGAAATAAAGGTAAAGATTTGCTCTTTCACAGCACCCATAATAATACTGTAACAGCTAGAGACTCAAAAATATTAAAGGTTCAAGTCCTTCAAAACAGTTCATGTCCCTCAAAATAGTTCATGATTTTTCACTTTGCAACTTACTAGTTTAGAAAGAATACAAAGCAAAGGAAAATGCTGCTATCGATTCTCTGAACAAGCTGAATTACTTTTCATGGCAGAATTGTATCTAGTGATGTTTGGTACAGCACCATTTATGGAGTTACTACTGTATAAGGCAGAACATGCTGGTTTAAAAAGTCTTTTATAAGCACCTTGATAACGGAAGTATAAGATCCAAGTAACTACTATTAAAGTAGGAGCTAATGATTCAGGTTTTAGCATAAATCTGGAAGTCTTATATTTGATTGTTTATCCAAATTTTCTAAAGCAGCCAGATGTCTTGTCTTACACAAATTTTGATCTCTTCTTTCTTATGGGAATAGTACCTAAATAACCTCAGGAATACTAGCTAAAATATCCAGTCCGTTCAAAAAAACTATTTATCTGCTGCATTTTCTTTTAGAAGAGCAGCCTTCAAAGAGGAGAACTGTATTAAACCAAAACTGGAAAGATGGTTCGCCTATATTCAAGACACTAAAGGAGCCCAAGATTTTCTTACTTATGTGTACTTAGGAGAGTAATTCCTTTGCTTGTTTGCTACAGTTGTTACTTATTACAAGAGATTTTACTCAGCATGTTTTAAACCTCCCAGCATTTCCGTAGGTATTACCTCAGAGGAAGACATGACACCTGTTGGTCCACATTTCTTCTAAGGTAGTACTACTGTTATTGAACAGTATTTTGTAAGACAGCCAAAACATGAACAGCATTTTTCTTTCATTCACCTCAGCTTCTTTTACAAGGTCCATGCATCACAAGAGCAGGCCTATATCTTCTCAGCTTTTTGTCTTCCTCTCAAATGGTGTATTTTTCTCACCAGTAACTGCAGGTGAAGCAGTGTAATTAATTTTATCGCAAACAAGTCCAGTTTCCAGAACTGGAAACTCTGTGAATTTGGGGCATAAGTGATGCAATTTAGAAACTCACCACTCCATAATGTTATTGCCAAAAACATATTATTTAACATAGTCTTCTAACACTCCTAATTTACAAAGTATCCACACAACAAAGAATTTTCAGTAGGTATTCTCTGAAAAACAGGGTTATTGGTGGCTGGTTTCTGCAGATGATTTTCCTGCCAGAATCCTGGATCCTGCCATCCTTCAACTACCCTGCTCTTCTGCCCTGTCACACTAGACTTTAGAGGATTTAAAGCTCCATCCAATGTCCGTCATCACCAGCTGGACAAGTGGCATCATGCTGTGGCTGGCTTTGAATTACATGTGAGATTGCAAGTTTTTGTTAATGTGCTAGTCAGCAGGCCAAATGGACACAATAGCTGCCGAGCTCAGGCTGCAGCTTGTGTTTCTCCATAGCAGTCATTTGGATACATTTTCTCTACTTAGTCAACAGTTTTATGTTATCTCTCTGTTTTATTTGATGTAAATTAAGGAATATGCTTGCAACTTAGTTGCAGGATCTAAGGAATAAAAAAATGGATATAGTAGTGCAAGTATTTCTATGTTTTACTACTTCAGGAAATGAGATTAATTTTTTTTTACCTTGGCTACCATTTTTCCCAACATGAACTATTTCCTAAAGTACTTCTCACACCTGCTCAGTATTACTGTATCACTGTATTTCAAATACCACTGGGGGGAAACATTTTGACCACAGGAGCCTGAAGGGCTTAAAACCTTTATGACACTGTTAGTCCACAGGTCCCACTCAACTGTTACAGATTCAGGACATATAACTCAGTACATCTGTCTGATTGTTCTATTTGCCTGAAATCACTATAGACCCATAATCATATTTAGAGAAAAATGTTATCTTTCTGAGTAATGAGTTTCAGTGTGATGTTGTCATTTTAAGAGATGAGAAATTTTTCTTTTCCTCTCTTTTTTCCATCAGACTAGTGCAGAATACTTCCCTTATAAGAAACAACAAAGATGGTTTGCATTTGTTGTGCACTGAGAAGAAATATCTGGCTGAAGATCATATTGCTTCTTTACAGTAGCTCTGTTGACATTTGTGACTTTACATGTGTCAAAATCCCATTGCATTTTAAAACATAAGTGGAGATTCAAGAGCAAATGTAGCCTGCAGCTAGCTCAGGGGTTCCACTGTTTTCAAGCCCCATTCATTGTATGATTGTCAGCCAAGCACCAAATCTTCTCTTCAGATCTAAAATTTTTTAGAATAATACTAAGATATTTGTTGCAAACACCATTATATGTGATTGTTTTCATAAAAGACGCATTCTGCTTTGCACAGATCATCTTGATTTTTGCCATGCCTTCTAAATGGTGAATGCTGCCTGTCCACCTCACCTCTCTGTCTGCTCCTACAAATGAACTTTTTCACATTATGCCCAGTAAAATCGGGCTGCATAGTGGAAAAAGTGCAGCTGAAGGTACCTGTAGCATCAGACTGTATCTACTAAATAGATATTTGTATCTTTCTCTTTTGATACAGATATATTTATTTAAAAAATTACAAACAAAACTGAATTAATTACACATGATAAAGATTACATGACAAAAGAAATAAAGACTGAGAAATCTATCTGCTTTCCAAAATTGCATGAAATCTCCCATTATTTTCAAGAGGTCTGTTTGCACACAGATGATGGAGAAGTGAAAAAATGGAGTAACTAACCTTTATGATTGTGCATTGCTGTGCAGAAATCAGTAGTACTATTGCAGCAATGTCTTGAACCTCTTATTTTGCATGGACGTTGGCTCAGAATAATGAAAAAAATCCAAAAACTGACTTTACTTGTGAGCAGCATATGAGAAAGTTTGATTCTTTGCTTGTTTTATTTAGAAATGGATGGAAAAGAGAACTTATAAAGTATGTGTTTATGGATTAGGTAGACTAAATTTGGAACAGAATAAAAAACAGGAGAGTTTGAAATAATGTCAATTGCATCAACAGGTAGAATTTATGTTATAGTATCATGTTATTATTCTTTATATAAGAAAAAAACATAAAATGTAATATTTCTTCTTTTAGAAGTCTTGGTAACAAGGGCAAATAGAACTGAAAAGCAGAATTTGGACTTAAGAGTGAAGGTTTTCTTTCAATACTATACTCACTTATCTAGCACCTCTTTCTCACAGTCTTCTCAAGACTTTTTAAAGCACTTTAATTATATCCAGTTAATTCGTACACTGCAGCAGGCTGTTTCTACGGGTTAAGAGATCTTAAAGGTCCAAAGACATTTTAAGGTTATTGCAGAGTTTTCCATTATCTAAATGCATAGGTCTGAAGGCAAAAGAGTTCTGAATATGCAGAATGGTTAGAGCATAGAATCCCAGAAAGATGAAACACCAGAGTAAACAGCAATTTAGCACAGAATCCCACTCCACACATCCCACTCCAGCTCCTGTCCCCAGGCAGCATTCCCAGGAGCTGGGCCACAGTGGCAGGAAGGGGTCCCGGGGTCTCCTGTCCCCAAGCAGCGTTCCCAGCAGCAGGGCTGCAGTGACAGGAAGGGGTCTCCTGTCTCCTGTCCCCAAGCAGCGTTCCCAGGAGCGGGGCTGCAGTGACAGGAAGGGGTCCCAGGGTCCCGAGCCCCAAACTGAGTTCTTGCAGCAGCACCACAGAGGCAGGGGGGACCCCGGGGCCCCGATCCCAAGTGGCAAGGACTGCCATAGACAGCACCTTATAAATCCCATCTCAGCTCCCTGGCAGGGCTCTTCCCTCAGGCTGTGGATGGCAGAGGCTGGATCAATTGGAAACCAATCGATCAATGCCTCCACTCCCATCCCAGAGGCCTTTTATCCATAAATCATAAATGCATATTCATATCCTTATCTGTAGGCTACCCAATCTAAGCCCAATTCTTAAAGTTCGTGAAACTACGAAAAAAGTATCAAAACCTTACGCATATAGCATATCATATAGCATATCCATTAACGTAAAAACTCTATCTTATTGTGTGTAAAAAACATTATCTTACTTGTGTAGAAATTGTATCTAAAGTTATGAGCAGAGTTCTACCATATTTTTGATATGTCTAGAAGTGGATCACTGAGCCTGAAGCTCTGAACTCTATGCTAGCAGTTAGGCCCTTAGAGTGCATTTTCCTAAAGTTAAAGCTTAAACCCCTACTTTGTGTATGCGTGGCTTAATATATTCTAATTTCTCTAAAGGCTTTAATTCAACCCCTATACTTTTCTCTCTCTGAGAATCCATGGAAACATGGGCTCCAACAGTACACCACAAGTGGCATTTAATGAGTTAGTGTGTGGCTTTTTGAAAATTGGGGAATTAATTATCTTAATTTAAATCCTGTTTCTTAGACAACTGGTTATTCCGTCAGTTGTGCCATGCCAAAAGAACTTGTTTTATCCAGCACTGCTGTCAAGCAATACTTGTAAGCTAAAGCTCAGATCCTTTTAAATGGAATGTAGTGGAAGTTTCAGATTAAAAGACATTAATTGACATATTAACCAGAAATCTAAAATTTATAAGAATTTTTGAGCTCCATAAAATTCTTTGAGTTTCTCAGAAATCTGTTTTCTGGAGCAAGATCTAGCTTTAAGTTAGGTCTGCTTTTAGCAATAGGTTGCACTAGATACCTCAGGAGGTTCTTCCAGTCTAAACTATTGCCTAATTGTATGACTGAATGGTAGAAGGCTACTTGGTGTGGATTATGGTGGAATAGAATTTAGAAAGGAGATATCCTAGAAAAAGAAGTTTACCTTTGGCTAGATGATTACATTATAATATTTTTAGTGCCTGCAGGGGTCCTTTATATATTAGAAAACAAACAAACAAAAATGTGTGAGTTTAAGGGAGTGTATCATGCTGTCTGCAAAAAGGAACATAATCTCCATTTTATTGTGCCTTGTCTGGAAAAGACCAAAAGAATTATTTGAATAACTAAAGCAAAGGCCTAATAAATGAAGAACACAAAATGAAGGGTGTATATTATCAAGAAACTTCCTATACTTTGGAAAAAAGGAAGAGATATTATCAGGAATTAGGTAAACTTTTTTTCCTCATGTCATTCTTCATGTTTAGGAGAGGCTTTCTAATTGTCAAGATTTTAAACATTGTGGACTATAAAAATCAAAGATTCAATCATTCTCTATCAGTCTACATAATATTTGATAAAGGAAACATTAGAAAGCAGTGGAAGGAGCAGAAACAATACAAGGTGCTAACATGACTTGCTTTCATCCTTTTCTTTCATCTTTTCCTTTCAGGAAAACCTTTCCCTTCTTTGCTCAGACTTCCCCTGCAAAATGTGCTTCCCATGTGTCTCTTAAATATATGGCATGCACTATACACACACGTCTAGTATATGAAGACTAGAGGGGGTCATAAGGATTAAAGAAACTGAAATGAAAACAGCATGCAGTAACTTTTCCATTTACAGATTTCCAAAGGATAGTTTGGAAAAAATTGATCCCTTTTTTCTGTCAATGACCACCATATTTCATCTTTGATCTTCAGCTTGGTTGTTGTGCAGTAAATTAAATCAGAATATGGCCTTCAAAGAAATTCAAATTTAAATAAAATTTAACTTTTTTATTTGGCATCAACTTAATTTGGGACATCATTTTTAAAAGTTTCTCAAGGCAACAAAACAGAAATATCAGTAAAAATTACTCTAGATTTTAGGCTAGCCAGTTAAGGAGAAATACCTAAAATGTGAGATTATGGATACATGTTGAAATATATCATGATGCATCAGAAATCAAAATAAAACTGTTACTGATATTTTATGATCACAGCTCAAAAATATTTGCATGGTTAACACAGAAACTGATTACTGTGTGAATTGGGCTTTCATGTCAAGGTTTTGGTAGCTGGTGTGACTGCAGTGGTGGCATCTGTGAGAAGCTGCTGGAAGTTTCCCCTGTCTGACAGAGCCAATGCCAGCCGGCTACAAGACAAGGCCACCACTTGCCAAGGCTGAGTCCTTCAGCAGTGGTGGCAGGCAAACAGAGTTAATCAAGGGGAAGAAAACCTGCTGAACAGCAACAGCCAGAGGAAAGAGGAGTGAGAATATGTGGGAGACACAGCCCTGACATCAAAGTCAGTGGAGAAGGAAGGCAGGAGAAGGAGGTTCTGGGGTACCGGAGCTGAGATTCCCCTGCAGCCCATGGTGCAGCTCGTGGTGAGGCAACTGTGCCTCTGCACTCACAGAGGTCACAAGACTCCAGACATCCAACATGGAAAAAAACCCACACCACAGTAGGTGGATGCCCAAAGGAGGCTGTGAACCCCTTGGAAAGCCCACAATGGACCAGGTTCCTGGCAGTACTTGTGACCCTGCAGGGAGAGAAGGTGGGAGTGAAGGAAACCTGAAGAGAAAGTTAAGGCCCAGAAAGAAGGGATGGGTAAGGCCACAGGTTCACATTTTATTATTTAGCTTTATTCATCATTACACCATTCTGATTTGATTGAGCATAAATTAAACTAATTTTCCATGAGTTTGGTCTATTGTGCTTGTGATCGTAATTGATGAGCAGTCTCTCCTTGTCCATATCTCATCCCATGAGACTTTTGTTGTATTTTCTCCCTCCTGTCCTGCTGAGGATGGTGAAATGATAGTGTGGACACTCACAACACTATGACATCGAGTTCAAGAAACAGTAAGTTTCCACAGAATATTTCAATTTCTGGTGGCATACCTCCTCCTCAGGCTTGTTTTGTTTTCATTTTCAATCTACTATAGGCTTCTGATCCCTTAGTAAGACAAACTCTAAGGAAACTACCTATATTTTTAAAGTGACAAGAGGGATATCCCATGCCATACAACACCATGCTCAGCAATAAAATCTGGAGCACAGAAGGAGGATGGGGAGGATATTTAAAGTGATGACATTAGATTTTTCAAGTCACCCTTACGCGTGATGGAGCCTGGCTGTCCTGGAGAAGGCTGAACACCTGCCCGACCACAGGAAGTGTTCTCCCACACTCCTGTGGAATTTCTGATTCTGTGTTTTTCTTTGCTTGCACATGTAGTTTTTGCTTTGCTTGTTAAACTGTTATCGTCTCAGCCCACGAGTTTTCTCCCATTTGCCCTTCCAAGTCTCTTCCATGCCCTACTGGGAGGTATGAGCAAGCAGCTCTGTGAGGCTCAGCTGCCAGCTGAGATATTTGCAATATCTTGCCACCAAGATATTTGCAATATCTGGAAATGTTAAAAAAGCTAAAAATATAACTACAAGATGACAGCAAAAACTATTAATGCTGCATAGAATGGCATAATTAGGGAAGTGTGCTACATAATTATTACTGTAAAATTAGTGTTCCCGACCAATTTATAAGTGTAAGAATATTTGATATTAAGTTGTCATGAGTCAGTTAGCAGTCATTAAAATAAAGCTATACAACCAATTTTTCCAGTTTGCGCTCATTATATTAGCAGATCCTTTTATCATCATGCTACACAGCAGCTTTAAAGAAGCCATTAGGCCTTCATTTACTTCAATGCTGGTCATAATCTTCAATATTCTAATGTATTTGGGTAATTTCAAGGTACAAGAGAGATATCTGCTTCCAAGAGGACTTTTCATCATTAAAACCTGCAATATCTATGCTTTTCCACCAGAAAAAGTAGGAGCAATTGTATCATTTTACATTCACTTTATAATACTCATAATGTGTGCATTTTATGCGTGGCTGATAATGATGACTGAGTTTGAGAACTATAAAGGAATTTGGCAATAATATATTTTGTGTTTTGACTGTACAATAACATAGTTAAAACACAGAAATCATAGTTTTGCATTTATTTCAAGGCAATTAGAAATTATCTTCCATTTAATTTTAAATATCTTCCCTCCTTACTTAAATAAAAATCTTATTATGTATTTAAAGTGAATACTTACATAAGCAAAAATGCTTTTGTGGCAATAATCATCAATTTCATATTGTTAAATTGGTTCAGAACTGTTCGACATTAGCATTTGATTACCATATCATTAACATGAAACTTGATAAACTACACCATAAAAAAGTGCTCTCAGAATAGATTGCAAACTGGTTAACGACCTAAAGATAGATCTAAATTCAAGCTGAACTTCATTTGTTATGATTTTTCTTCCTGGTAAAATTTTGCTCTTTGGCAAGTTGCAATTATCTAAACATTTATTAAAGTATTTAATAGAATTTTCTATAAAAATTGTTTTATAAACGAGAAAAATAATTTGATAATTAGAAAACTGTCTGCAGTAAAATGTACTTCTTAGAGAGGACTATCACTGCCTTCATCAAAAAGCATACTACACAAAAGTGTTGCTGATATAATCTGAAATCCAGAGGGCATCTATTTTGATAAAAACCTTAAATGGAATTAAACATATAGTGCATACATGCAGAATTGCATTAATTTGAAAGTACAGAGAGGGATGGAATATGTTGCTGTCTGTACTTTGCAGGTAGTTTCCTCCTAATTTAGACCTTGAAATCTTGCTATGTCTTGTGTTTGGTGGCAAAAACACCATTTTGAATAATACCTGTACAGGTGTGTGTGACTGGCAAGGACTGATAAAAGCAGCCTAACTGGAGCTCATCATGGGCAAAGTCATACAGAAAGCCATGTATTTCACATCCAGGTCGTTTTATGTCCATAAGGTGACATCCTTCTGAGACAATTCAAGTACATGAGAGCAAGAAATAATTACTTTATTATATTGTGCACCTTACTTCAGGCAGCTGTGGTAGTCTGACAAATTGCTTTAGCTACCAGAAAAACAAATCCTGATGTGCAAAGATCTACCCATTGTTTATTTTACATTATATAGGTGTAAAATCTCTGCTCTTAGTAGGACACTTGTGCCGTTAAAGTAGTATACAGAAGGACGTATGGCTGAAAATGTGTCATACTTAAAAATATACTTCAGTCTATCACAATATCCAAAATAATAAAAAAATTTTGTAAATTAATAAACATTAAAATACCTGTAAGAAAAGGAGGAGACTCTATCAAAGCCCTTTCATTGTCTTGTCTTAACATAATATTTTTTCCTGTTAAACTTGTTACTCTAAAACTCCCTGAGTGAATTTTCAGGGGAACAGCATCTGGTTGGTCTGGCTAATTTTGCAGAAAATGAGGATTTTTAGAGATAGTCTTAGAATCTGTTTTTCAAGTACATAGTACAGATTGATCTTAATATGCATATTTTCATTTTTGCACAGCAGAAAACCTAACTTTATTTCTGGCAGTTAAACCAGCTAGCTAAACATAGCACATTGCAGGTTTCCTTTTAAAAGAATTATTTTTCTATGGTTGTCTTTGTGCTTCATAACTAAGGAGAAGTGAAGGAAATCCAGTCCCTTGTGCAAATAAAGAGCCTATTACTTTCAACCCAAAGGCAGAAATGTAATGTTTCATCAGATAAAAAGTCAGTATCCAGCTGTGCAATCTTTCTTCTTTATTGTAAAAGTCTGGGAAGCATTAAAAATCAGATATTAAACTCAAAGGTCTTGACAATGTCAGTTTACTCTTCTTGCTAAAAATAACTTGAATTAGGCAGATCACATTCACAAGGAGTATCCTCTTTGATGTCCCTTCCATCCATAAAATTATTTCAATGAAATCTGTACAAAATAACAAACTTTGATAAACCTCTATAACTCTGTTGAAACACTCAAGTTATTCAAAATTACATCACTGTAAGGGAAAATAAACTTGTATTTGTTGTATAAGCTTTATCAGATCTCCCAAGTTCCATCTTCACTATATTTTATTTTTCTCCTGATATTTGCTGGACTATTAAGTACATTTCGTGTTGACCTATGCCATTTCCTATTGTTTGTTGCAAAAAGTAAACTGTCTCTCACTATAAAGAGACTTACATTTTCCATCTACAACAAAGAGGACAATAGTTTAGACAAACACACACCTTAGTATATCTACATTAAATCAAAGATTGCATGATCAAACACAACTGTTACCCTAAAGTTAATTTTGAATAAATTTTGTAGGTATGCTGCTTTGCAAAAATGTAAAATAAAAAGCATATTATCAAAAGTCAGAATATTCTTGCTGAACTCCTATTTACAAGGATAAATCCATCCTCCTATTCTTAGGTTTCTGACCCCTTAGTCCAACATACCTTCTTTCCGCTGTACGATGCTTTGAAATCTGTCATACAATGAACCCAAAACATAAATTGTGCTCATCTCCAGTGCCGAGAAGATGGACTACAAGGAATGCTATTTAATCCCTTTCATGGTGATCTAAATATGTATCTGCTACACCTACATAAATTAGAACATTTTAGGAACTGGCTAAATTGCCATATTGTGGAACTTGTCTTTCCCTTCCCTTCCTATTACTTAATAATAAACATGCTGTGAGATTTTGCATTAGAATATTCTTCAGTGGTCATCCACCTTATTTAGCTTTCTGCAATTAAAAAAGCACTTCTTTTAATTATCTCCTCTCCATTCAAATACATTTGGACCTTGTTCCAATGAGTCTTATAATCTTTTCAACAGCATGATTGTTGTTCTATCAAATTTTCTAGTTATGTTTCCACATAAATAACTGTAAAGACTTAAAGAAATACTTCACAAGTTGTTGCATTGTAGTTCTAGATCATTTGCAGAAGTGTTTCAAGATCCACATTAAGGTGTCTCTGAGCTCATACTGAAGATTTTCTCTCTGTATCTTAATCTATGCCAAAAAAATATATTATTCCACTAAAGTTGCTTGCATTCAATTCATGGAAATTGATAAGTCAATACATGCTAGGCATTAACCATGGTATGGAAGTTGAATGAGTTTGTGAGTCTTTCAGTTAGACACATTTTGGCATCTAAATAGCTATGTTCGTATAAAGGAAAGTTGCATTTTACAAATTTATCAGATCTTTATAAACATTTTCAAAGGAAAAAAATAAAGAGATTAATACAATTTATTTACCCTTGTGTGGTGGGTTGACTTTGGCTGGCAGGCAAGTATTCATCAAGGCAATATATAATTTCTCCTGTGTCTACAGAAAAATGGGAAAAAATATGATTTTTTGTCGTTCAAGACAAGAATAGGGAGAAACATACCAAATGTCATGTTGAGCAAAGAAGACTCGGCTTGGGGAAAATGAATTCAATTTAGTGTCAATTACTCATGGAATAGTGTCAATAACTCAAAGAAAGTGCGTAACGGAAATAGAACCAAAAACACACCATCCCTCCACTCCTTTTTCTCAGACTTAATTTCTGCTTTTTGTATCTCAAAAGCAGTGCAAGAACACAGAGAATGAGGACTTCACTAAGATCATAGTCCTTCACCTCTGCCACTACTGTTTACTCATACTCTTCCAGTGCTCTGCAGTGCGAGTCCTACCATGGGAGAGGTTCACAAACCTCTCCAGTGTGACTCCTTCCCCTAGGCTGCAGCTAGAGCCCCTCAAGAGCTACTCCATTATGGGTCCTTTCCATGGATACAGGATACAGTCTTCAGGCATGATGTGGTCCTCTCCATGGGCCTGCTAGGACACAGCTTCTGAATGAGCTCTCCATGGGCTTCAGCTTTCTTCAGGGTGTGTCCACCTGCTGTGTGCTCCCTGCTAGGAACTGGTTTTTTGCTAGATACTTGCTGTCACTCTGCCTTCATGGACCATAGAGCAATAACCTCTTTCCCCACGATCTTCCCCTTGGGCTGCAGTGGAGTGTCTGCTCCTGGAGCACCGCCTCCCCGTCCCTCTTCCCTGGCTCTGGTGTCTGCAGGGCTGCTTCTCTCCCATGCTCTCATTCCTCTCTCTCAGCTGCTCTTGTGAAGCATTTTTTACCCTTTCCTAAATACGTCACCCCAGAGGTGCTGTCAGCATCACTGACGGTCTCAGCTGCAGCCAGTGGCAGCACTGTTTTTGAGCCAACTAGAATTGATTCTGGCTGACATGAGGACAGCTGCTGGTGTCACCTCATAGAAGCTACCCCTGTGGCCTCTCTGCCATCAAAGCCTTCGTACATAAATCCAGTAAATCTTTCAAAAGACCTTTGACAAGATCCTTGACAGGCTACTAAAGAAATATGTAGGCATTAGATTAGATGCAAAGAATTGATATGGATCACGAACTGACTTGGAGTCAGGAAACAAGTATTAAATTATCTATTTTTATCAAAAAATAATTTGCTGCAAAATGCAAAAGATCAATAGTACAGTGTCTGAGGATACTGTGTTATATCCACTGTTCATTTTTTTTTTATTAATGTTCTGGAAAAAGAATTACCAATGAGGTAAGAAATTGCAGATGACTCAAACTTATTTTGTTGGTCAAGATTAGAGAGGAATACAAGGAACTTCAGTAAATTATACTCAAAGTTAGACATGTTGGTAATACACCATCAAATAAATAGCCAAGTTGATTAAAACACCTAAAAACAATGATCACTCAAGAGGAAAATACCTCTTATGTTGTCCTAAATTACCTGTACCATTGGAAGAAATACTTTTAATAGTCACAGCTCAGCTGTGATGACCTCAGTTTCATAACCAGTGTCAGTCAAATCACAATAAATAAAGGCAGCATATGGAATTGCATACAGTGTATAATAATCTTCTATTAATAATTAATAAAATATTATCTAAGAGTTTTACAGCTCAAGAAGGTTAATAGTTTCAAGCAGCTTAGCAAAGAAATAGAATAACAAATGTGTTGAAAGATCTCAAACAAAAATATTCTGAAAAAATTTTTGCTAATAATATCTGTGAATAACAACTGCTTTTCAGAAAGTAAGTGGAGTGAATCTCTTCTAACTCAAAATGGACCTCAATTCAAAATTCATTTTCTAAAAATTCTCATAAATTTTATCATACAGAATAACCTAAGAACTTAACTGTCTAAGCATGTCACGAAGATAAAGAATATTGCAATCTTCAAAAGAAAGGGATTTTTAAAAGAAAACAGATATAACCAAAACTACAACAGTTAAAAATATCAAATTCTGTGGAAATGGAACCTCTCAGATCAAGGTTTAAACTTCAACCCAGTTAAAGGCAATTACAAAAACACCTAACTTTATCCTTTTAATTTTAGTGAGGCTATTACACTCTGAGACACTGAGACTGCTGCTCTTTGATGGAAGAAGAACACATCACTTTAAAAATGTTTATATTGTCCAGAATGCCAACCCCATTTTGCTGTCAGTACAGCCCTAGGTATTTCACCTAGAAATTTTACTTATCTAAATTAAAGCAATAAAGCACACTTCATTGCCTCCTATGTCAAGAAACCAAGGTATTCCAAAGCAGACCAGGAAATGAGCTCAGCCTTCTAAGCTAAATCTTTTAATTTAATGACATACCTGGGGAAAGAAAAGTTTAATTTTTAAAAGATACTCCTGTCTGGATTTACAGAACAGCTGAATTGGTCTAATTTTCCTGAAATTCTTCTAACTGCTTTTTATATGTTTGTAAATGGCAATCCAGTCTTTCTTAGGGATGTCGGTGACTTCTGTCGGGCCTTCACTTTTAGACATTACATTACATTCTTACCTGTAGCAAAGGGCTTGTATGACAATTTTCATTAGAACATACACACAATGGGTATATTACAGATTTCAGATTCTTTAAAATTACTATTAGTTTATGACTATTTCTTTTTGAAAATTGATGATAAAATTGCAAATACATGCTCAACTGAAATTTTCTCATCTTCAGTATAGTTCTTCAAAGATGCTGATGTGTTTTCTGGTAGAAATATTTGCCTAGTGTTTCAGACTTGAAGGCAGGAGTCTTAGAAGTCTCCATTTTCATAATAATGGCAGATTACACATTCTACACTGTCAGTAAGTCAGTCTCACTTAATGGATAGAATAGAGAGTTTTGCAAGTTGAAAATTAGATAGCCATATTATAAGCCTGGTTGGGTTGATACAGTTCATATCCCTTTTTTCCCAGAACAATTAAAATTGTGACGTAACCACTCAGAATACCCCTTAAGCACTTAGCACAGGAGTGAAACAGCCTTGAAGAGACAGTAAACTCTGTAATCATTTATGGCTGGAGGAACCAGTGGAGGACAAAAAGAACATAATTTTTAGCCAAACTGATTCATTTTTCTTCAAATGGAAGAAAGAGCATAGTATCAGAAAAAGGAGATGGGTGAACTACTCTGGGCAGTGAGTGACTAGGTTAGAATAATTCTTGGTCTGATTCTTATCATCCATTCCCACTTCATATTCACACAGGAAAATAGTATTTCTTATTTGAACATAATAAATCAGAGCAATAAATCTTTTGCTATCCTTAAGAAATTTTATTGTTTACAATGACCTTTAGTCACGGTAGTAACTTTATAGGAGTGATGTCAATTAAAGCTGTAGTTTGCAGACAATAAAGATTTGGGATCAAAATTTGAGTTGGTATATTTTTGATGGTCTGTGGATACAAAAAAAAAATTATAACTTATCTCAACACTACCTTTGGTCTGTCTCAAAGATTATGGTGGAGCATGCTGCAAGCATTTAGCATCATAAAGACCTTATAAGCCTGACCAGCCTACGAGGCATAAGAAAATATTCAGTCAGGTCCAGAGCTTTCAGGACCTGACATTTAGAAAGGCCCAGTGCCATTCTGACAGCATTATATTGCTTGCCTCTCCAGAGCAATCTGTGTTACCCAGCAGAGGCAACACTGAACCTCACTTTAGTGGGCAGCAAACCTGAGAGACAGTCAAGCATGAACTTTTTATCCATTTAGATTCAGTGCATTGCAACTAGCATACCATAACCTTCATGAATTTCCCCTAAAAGATTAAATCAAGCTTCTGCATGAGTAAATGCCATTCTCCTGAACTGGAAAGGATAAAACTTTATGGACTTCCAATACCCATAAAGCAGATGGAGTTACAGAAAAAACATGCTGAATCACTATTAAAAAAAAGTGCCTAAAAAGAGGGCAGGATGTGCTGCTTAAAGAACCATACACTTTCCTTGGTGATGTCTTATTTATCCCTAAATTTTTCACCCCTCTCCCAGTTTCTTTTATGTATTCATTTATTCTTTGCCTTGATAATCTTGTTAAAATGTCTAATAATGAGGGCTGCACATTGCAGTCTTTCTTGGTCCTTTCCTGTTAGAACTGTTCCCATAAGACTTTCGCTATACAAAATGAAGATTAAAGTATAGATAACAGAAAAAAAAATAGTGTTTACATCAATATTACCTGATTAAAACATAGACTTTTGTATAAATACTGATTGAAATCAGTGGGTTTATCTGCAAGAAAGTAAGTGAAGAGAAAGAATTCAATTCAAAGTGTGTTTTCTTCATATATCACTGTGACAGCATTTTAAATCATCCTCCTGCTGTGGTTATATATATTCTGGTCCTTATTAGTAACACTGCAAATTTGGGTTATCAAATATGTCCTTGAATTATAAGATCAGGCTTTCATATATAAAGCAAAAAAGATACAATCTAGAAGAGTCTGCCATTTCAAACCTTATTTAAATTGCAGACAATTTCTCCCTTTCTGCTCTTGCATCTGAAAGAATTCTTACACACATCAGCAGCTGGTCCCATTTAAGATACGGTGATTGTTTTGCTTGATGAAATATACACACAAGGTGGATGATATATTGCTAATGTTTGTAGAGTTTTGTGTTAATTGCTGAAAAATAGTTGGCTTCTTAGGTGCCACTGCATTTTTATGCATAATTTCAGGTAAATAATGATATTCCTGTCACCCGTGTTCAACTGAAACACAGGCAGCTTCTGGTTCACTATTAGTTCTTGATTCTTCTACAGAGATTTTCAGTACTTTTGAAAACATTAACAAAAAGGGTGATGGAAATTAGCACGATAAGCAGATGCATGAAAAATTTTTTTAAATAGGAGAAAAAATATTTAAATTTTTAAAAAATTATTTGAATTTTGAAAATTATTATTAATTACTAAAAGTACATTCATTTTTATATATTAATTATTTAAAATAATTTTAAATTATTTAAAATTATTTTAAAAGGAGAAAAATTATTGTTCATTCAGTGAGTAAATTTTTTTTCTGCTTATGCTTTACTTATTCTTCCTTTCTCCCTACTTCAGTTTATTTTCCATAGCATAGATGCAGATAAAAAACTGCAAGTCAGCTATTTTTCAATGGAGTATTTGGATGGCTTGTTCAAATACTCAAAAGGGCAAGGATCTTAGGCTACAAAAATCATCACAGCTACTTCAGAGAGAAAAAAAATAGGAACTTATTTGCATCCTGAAATACTCCACAGAAGCAGCATCAGCTAGGCACCATCTGTTTTAGAATTCTGAGAAATGCTCAGTCTGGAAATAGAAAAAACGATGCATTTGAGAAGTGTTTCAGAAGGAATATGTAAAACAAATCATTACAAGATATTTTACTATTGTGTGTAAGTTTTGTGTGAGCAAGAGATTTACATAGGCATGAATGTGTTACTTAGGCTGTAACACCTCAGTCTAGAGTTGTGTGTGATTATGGTCATATACGTCAAGGACAAGTGTAGAGTATTTGTGAGTAGAGGTGATTCTTGAAGGTTGATTGGGGATCAACCCTTACACTTACGGGCTTTGATAGCTCCTCCATTGTGTAGGAGTGTGAGCTAATTTACAAGGACAGATCTCCAGCCAAAATGAAATGTCACAATTTTTCTGCTCCTTGGTTCTCTGAGTTGACTTGAAATGTCAGTATGCAGAAATTCAAAATGGTGTACACACAAAGATCATTCATATTTTTTGAAAATAAGTGTAGTAAGTTAGAAACACATTTATACGCACATATTCAAATTGTTTAGTGAAGAAATAATTTTTAACTCTCCTAAAATATAACTTAATAACTTTATTACCAAATACATGCATATCTAGTACTGATTTTAAAGATTCACATCATCTGGTTGCAAATACTTTTAAAATATAATGAGTTTGAATATATACAATATTAATATAACATAACATAACATAACATAACATAATATAACATAACATAACATAACATAACATCACATAACATAACAACAAACATAACATAACATAACATAACATAACATAACATCATAACATATCATATGTATATGGAAAGTATATGGAAAGGAATAATACTAATTTTATAGTGTTATTTCTGTGCATTATGTCTCTGATGGAATGTTCTTACATATTGAGCATCATTCTAATATCAAAGAAATTAGTTCAATGGCATATGGAAGTTTATTATAGGGGCCACTGCTAGAGAACACTTGTATTTTATCTATAGAAAATTTAGCCCTAAATATTGCTAGTGGGATTTGATAATCATGGGGGGGAAATGCTGGTTTGGATGTTTGTCAGAGTCCAGGACAACCCTCTGGCCACCCTGGAGGGTTTGGAGACTGGACAGGGGGGTCTGGGATCTGTACAAGGGGGTCAGCCAGACTCACACAGAGCCCAGGAGGACACTGCCTCTGATCCTTGTCCATGGGAGTGAATGCCCACGTTGTATGAAGAATCACAAGCTGAGAGAATTCAAAATAAGTAGTTTAGTTAGTTACTTTATCACAGAGTGTAAATGTGGAGTCTAGGATTTTTAGTATATGGGCTTGAAGAGGCAAGATGGAAGAACTGGGGTGTGGTCCTGTCCTCCTTTTCCCCCATTTTCTGCTGAGCTGTATCACAAGGATTGGTTTAGAATAGAAATTACATGTTAACATAGGGAGTAAGTATTGGTAAGATTTTGTAAATAAAGAGAACGTTTTGGATAGTGGTTAGATCAGGGAAATGGGACAAAGGGTCCGAGACCCTCTGACCCACCCCAGTCCACTGCATGTCCTGCTCTGCTGGGGACGCCTGGCAGAGCTGAGAAAGAACTGAGAGATAGTGAAAGAATAAACAACCTTGGAAACACGGATTGGCGGACTCAGCTTGTCTTCTCTGGCTCCAGCATCAGACCTTTTAGGCAAGGGGAGCTCGAAAACCTTATTACCTTGGTGAACAGGAACCCCGAGGAGAATCTCAGGGAACAGTAACCCTGAGAGATGTTTACTCTTAGCTGAAGGAAATAATCTTCAGTGTCATTTTTTTGTGTTTTGCTATATAACAGCTTCTCCAATGAAGGAGGTGTCTCCCAAAAGAGTATAATTAGACTTAAAAGTAATCATAATGTTTCTTCTCAAAAAATGACTGGAAGATAAGAAAAAAAAGAATTAAAAAGGCTTTTTAACCCTAAGATAAAGTTCAGCCACTTACTTTTTGCAAAATTCCTCTGTACTGTATTTTATTATAAGCTTTGTGCAGCCAAAAATTTTCCAGAAGTTCACTGCAAAAAAATATACTCCACAGAATAACAATTTCCATCATGCCTTTGACAAGGCCTGAATCTATACTCTTACTCTTGAAACAGGTTTTTCTCTGCAGAACATAAGCCAAGTTTCATTTGGTTGTTAAAAGAGATAACATGTTTCTGTCATGTTGAAAAAACGACAGCCAGAAAACCTCCAGTACTGAGTCCTTACTGAAAGGATAATTGGTGTACTTTACAGAGAACAGAAGATGTAAAGAAACAGAAAGACTGAGCAGCTAGTCCTTGACTTAGGGTTGAGAACTTGAGATGGCTCATACTGCAAGGCATGCTGTTCACTTACCTGGCTGCAGCAGTACAGCCATATGCTTTCCTGTTCTGCTTTCACAGACAGACTCACATTTTGTGTTCATTTGTAAAACGCTTGTTGATTTTTAAGCATTACCTAAACTTTCCAAGCAAACTGCTGAGGTACTACTGAATTCTGGAATTAGGGTGTTCCAAAATTTAAGTCTGTCTTTAGACGTAATCTTTGTTACTCTGTTCGTGGTACAAGAACAGAGGTACTCATCCAGCTGCTTTGGTGATGGGAAGTACAAAACTGCATAATGATTCTCCAAATGTTCACGCAAACGGAGAGGGAGTAAAGAGGACAAATACGAGTGAGAAAGCAAAAAGTCACAATATGGCAGAATGCTAGGCAAAGCAGTAGGTAAGCAGAATCTTGCCACTTCATTCCTTAAATTAACCAGTATGTATTATGGTTATATGGTTATGCATATAATGCTTATATATGCGCTAATTATTTTGGTCATAAAAATAACCTTTTAGGTAAGTCAAGTGAAAAACAGCACTAAACATAGACAGAACTTGCAGCAATATTTTTTAGTCTATCTGTTCTTTCTATGTATTTTCCCAAGAGAGTCTTTTTCATTGGAAGTTACATTCTTCTGAAAATCTTGACTTTGTGTGTAGAGTATTTTGCACACATTGGGGGATATCAAAACATTAAAGATTAGTTTTGAAGTCAGTAAAAGACCAGACTAATGTAAAGTGCTCTCATGGTAAAAAAATCCAGTCATAATGTTCTCCATGGCAGCAGTCGCCCTGTCATATTTGTTTATTAAGTAGGCTGTATTAAATCATACATAAATCAATTATTAAAGCATAAATATTTATATTCCACTTAAATTTCAGCATTATGGCACCATTCTAGAGAGGAAGAAACTTAGTTGTTTTAAGGAAAAATTTAAAAATCACGTAGTGCTTTGAATCTGTATGACTCTTCATTGCACTACACTGAGATAAAAGTGTTTTCCTAGATTTAGAACAAAAATAAATCAAGAATTTCAATGAAATGCAAGAACTTAGTGAGGATTTGTTGTATAACTTTCATTAAGTAGATATTTCTGCAGGAAATCCATCAAAAAAGCTAAGCAACAAACTGACCTAAAAATACAAGATGCAAAAATGTACTTATAGATTTGTAATTTCTGAGAAACACTGCATTTTCATGTAAGGTTTTAGGGGGAGGCAATGATTTTTGAATTAGCTAGGTGACATCATTGTCTCTAAATGCAAATATCTGTTTCTTAGTGACAGTTCTGGCATGTCTGGAACATCTAGTGTGCTTCTAGTGCACACTAGAGCACTAGTGTGCTCAGTTCTTCAGCAAAAAATTACTCCTGTGCTAAAATGATCAGCATTTTGATTACTAGGATGAAAATTAATTGTTTAGAGGGTTTGGGGTTTTTTGTGTGGTTTTTTTGTTTGGTTTTGTTTTGTTTTGTTGTGGGTTTGTTTTTTTTTTGGGGGGGGGGTTGTTGTTTTTTTTAATGAGAAGAGTGGTTTGGATTTTGGATTTTTACCTCTCTAAGAAAAATCTTTTGTGAATTTTTCGTATGAAGTTTCAAATCACCATTTTTAATGCAGAAGAACATGGCTGTACATGATTCCAAATCCACCAGCCTAAAAATAAATCCAGGATATTACTTTCTTCTAAAACTGTATAAAGTAATGTGGGTTAAGTAAATTCTATTTCTGTCTGACTGACAGGTCAATGGTCAGTGATTAACATCTCAAGTTCATTCAATTATAGCAGCACGAATCCTACACAGTTCAGCAAGAGTACAAACAAACATTTTAAATGTGATTCTGAGAGATCTAAATTGATAGGAAATTCAGCTCAAGGAAAAAACTTAGGCCTAAGCATACATTATTGAGGGCCCAGTATATTAACATGAAGCATTAAGCAAATATTTCCGCTTAAAAACACTGTCCATTGATTTAAGGTTTTTATACCTGTGTCATGATAAAATAGTAATTCTTCTGTACCCTAGAGCGTCTTACAAGCCCCTTATGTGTCTCTGCCACTGCCATTAGGTGAAAAACCTATGATTACACTCCTGGGATGGGAGGAAAAGGGTAAAGGTTGTTAATTTTCTGGTTTTCACCTGAAAATAAAAGAATCTGAGAATGAATTTATGTGCTTGGGAGTACAGCAGACAATCATGGAAGTAAAAGGAATGAAACAGAAGTCAAAGAACACTCTAAAATCCATTTCCACCCGGATTACTAAACATCCTTAACCAGTCTTAATAACAGATTTTTCATCTCAAGAGGATGATTTTGGGGAAGTTACTCTTAAAAATCATGTGTGAGTAACACTAGGTTTTGCAGAAGTGCTTCCTGTATCTAACAGGGACAAAAATGCTTTGTTCAGAAAGAAACTGTTATACATTAATTAAAGGCCATAAAAAGAGAAAATAAGCTGTTCTAATTTTTTTAATGTGTACTGTAATAAATGTAGCAGACTTTCACCTCACTGTTGCCACAAATTTTAGATAATGTTGTGAATCACTCCTTGCAAACTGGCTAATCAGTGTGGGAAGGTAGAGAAAATTGGCATGAACAGTTACATTTGCCCCTATACCCAGTTTATTGGTTTTGGAGATATGACTCTGCATACTTGTAACTTGTTGTTTCTCAACTTTCTGTGTGGAGTGATGGTATATGTGTTAAGCACAGTAGTTTCTGCAAGAAAACAAGACCGGATTCTGTAGAAATTATCAGCAGATGATATCTTCAAAAGAGTTATCACCTATAATTTCAAGACATGATTCAAAGAAATCTGCTGAACACATGGAGACAATTTTCCAGGGACTGATAAAAAGAATGCAGATGGTTTTATGTTTCCCAGCAGCACTGGACAGCAGGTGAAGCAGGAACTTTGTGTCAGGCAAACCTTCTGTGCATCCAGACTGAAAAGCCCTGCTTCCCCTACCAATTGTATGTGTTTCTTTGCTGCAGTGGGTCTCAGCTTTAAATGACCAAAGATTTAAAAGGGCAGAGTTTTTAAAACAATCTAAATTAACTACCCTGTCCTCCCCCACCACAAATCAATTTGAAAATCTCACCAGTGTTTCATATTTGATCATGTTGTCAATATTGAAACAAAATTAATCTTAGGACTGTTGTAGTGCTATGAAATTAATGATTTTAAACACACAGTTATCTCATAAGTGCAAGTCAGGAGAGGTAAGATAGGCTTGTGTCACAATGCAGCTTAAAAAGAAGTATCAACATAGTTAACAGTAAAGATATGAAAGGACTGAAAACATGTCACTTGGTCATGATTCAAATTTACTCAGAGTTCAGCTAGGTTAAAGGTAAAAAAAAAATGATGGTGACCATAATTTAGAAGCAAGAACAATCTGGAACAAAATCCTAAGCAATTCCTCACCCCTTTTATAACAGTGATTTATAACTCAAGCCATATTATCTTGAAATAAGGCAATTCCTCTCAGTGCAAATTATTTTCTTCAGTAATTCTCTATCACAGAATCATTTCTGTAATAGGGAAGAATCTCTCATTGTTTAAGATTTTTACAGTATTATAAGTCATTTTATTGTATATGTTGCTGTCTTACTAAGCTGGGAGAAAAGTGTTGGGTTCAAATATCTTAAATGGAAGAATTGGTCATTTCAGTTGAGCAAGTTCTGAGTGTCTATTACTGTTAGGAAAGTTCAAAAATTACATCAGCAAGCATAGGCATATTGTATGGATTATAGAGTTTTAAAATTAATGAAATTTACTTGTTTTTTGCTGTATGACCTACAATCTTTCTTATAAGTTCATGTACATTTAATATATACATTTGGTTTACGTATAATACACATAATATACATTTTATATAGGTATATTTAATCTCTTATTGTATATAATAGATAATATATAATTGAATGTATATTATATATGTGTATTTCATATGTATATGTGCATATATACATATACTAACTGTCTGCCTCAGTAGCATGTGCCGATTTTTTCAGCACAAATAGAGAAAACTACAGCAAGATGTTGCTTTCTTTCTTTAAAGTTCTTTATTTTTTCTATCTCATTTATTTTCTGACAATAAAAGTTATGAGAGTAAAAAAATGAAGTTTTAACCTTTTTTGTAATGCTAGACTTTGGCTTTTTCCACTTGCTGGGGAGAAGACAATGATTTTCTGATCAGCGCAGGCAAGTCCACAGCAATTAGAATGATGTTTCCCTTATCACAGTCCTTAAAGAACAAGAAAAACAGTATACTAATTTGCACTGATTTCATTTCAGTTGTTGCTTAAATGTTCTTCTGAGCTTTACTCTGAAAATTAAATTGATGGAAATATTAAGCAATACATATTCATGTAGTGCATATATATATATATATACATATATATATACACACATATATGTGAAAAATATCATGTCAGAACTTCCTTAATCTGACCCTAAGATAGAGAAACGCTACAAAAAGAGTGTCTTTTACCAGAAGCCTAACTCTTAAAAATTCCTTTGAATTCTTGAGGTCATTTGCAGCCACAAGTCCGTGAGTCCTGATGAGATTTACCTCAGTGTCCTGAGGGAACCAGCTGATGTTATTGCAAAGACACTCTTCTTCGTATTTGAAAAATCATGGTGGTCATATGAAGTCCCTGCTGACTGGAAAAAGGGGAAAATTTCCCCTAATTTTAAAAAAGGAAGAAAAGACAAAAGGATCTACAGACTGGTGAGCCTCACGTCTGTGCTTGGGAAGATCATGGAGCAGATCCTCATGGAGGTAAGGTCAATACATTCAATACAAGATGGTAATCTGAGCCAGAACAGCCTCACCAAAGACAAATTGTGCCTGACCACCCTGGTCAGGCCTCCTATGAGGAACAGACTATAAGAACTCTCCAAGGAAGACTGACCAACATTATCTGCCTCATCTTCTGTAAGGTCTTGCATATGTTCCATATGCCGCTTTTTGTCTCCAAAATGGAGAGAGATGGATTTGAAGGGTGAACTTTTGGTGCATAAGGAATTGGTTGCACTCAGGCAGCAAGTTGTGGTCAGTGATTTTAAGTCCAGGTGGAGGCTGGTGGCAAGTGGTGTCCCTCACAGCACAGGTGCAAGACCAGTTCTCTTGAATATCTTCATCAATGACACAGTCAGTGGGATAAAGTACAGGCTCAGTAAGTTTGCAGATGACACAAAATTGAGAAATGCAGCTGGCATAACAAATGACCAGGATACTGTCCAGAGGGACCTGCCAAACTCATGGAGTGGAACCACAAGAACCTTAGCCCTGGGTTGGGCTAATCCCAGACATGAGTACAATTGGGAGAACTCATTTAGAACAGTCTTGTGGAGAAGGACTTAAAACTTGTGATGAATGAAAAGCTGGACAGTGTGCAACCACAGCCTGGAAAGTCAATCACATCCTAGGCTGCATCAAAACAGGATTGATCAGCAGGTTGAGGGAGGTGACTCCCCCAATACTCTGTCTCCACGAGACCCCACTGAGAGTGTTGTGTCTATATCTTGGGACCTCAGCAGAGGAAATACATGGACCTCTTGGATCGGGTCCAAAGGAGGATCCATGAAGATGATCAGAGTGTGAGACACCTGGTGTTATTGGGCCTGGAGAAGTGAAGGCTCTGGGGGAACCACATGACAGGCTTCCAGTACATAAAGGGGGCTTATAATAAAAGAGAAAATGTGACCAGTGACCTTTTATATGGTCATGTAGTGATAGAAAATGGGAGTATAGTTTTAAACTAAAAAAATAAGATTTTTAGGTTAGATGCATGGAAGACATTCTCTACTCAGAGGATAGTGAGGTACTGGAACAGGCTGTCTGGAGAAGCTGTGCATGCTCTATCCCTGAAAAGTGTTCAAGACCAGGTTGCCCTGAACAACCTAGTGGAGTGAAAGGTGTCCCTGCCTATGCCAGTAGGGTTGAAATTTCCAGCCTAAATCATTCAATGATTCTGTAACATACCTTCTTATCATGGGCACTTTTAAAACAAGCCAAATAAATCAACTGAACCCTTTTAAAGAGTTATAATTTAATGATGTGTGGAATTATCAAAATGTTTAAAACCTGAACAAGGTTTCTATAATCCTGGCAAATAGAACATTTCAAGTTCGTTATTGCATGTTATATTATAGTACAAACCATGTACTATTACTGACACCTCAAATGAGAGAGGAATTTTCATATCACTTTTGCTCTATGTTAAAAGAATGATCATTTTGATCATATTGCAGATAAATGAAACTTTGAATTAATTCATTTGGCCTCATAAAGAAACAGTTGAAACACATAAAGTCATAGGTCTTCACTCCAGCTACATCTTTACATTCATTTCTGTAGCAGTCACATTCAGAGCAATAAAGAATATTAACATTTTTGAGCTGAGAAGAAGATAAATGACTTGAAATGTAAAGATAGAACTGCACTCCATAAAGTAAAGTTAATAGATAACCAACATACTCCATCATTAAATTTCATATTACAGAGGTAGTCAGACTTTCTCAGGCCAAAAAAAGAAAGCATGCAATGTGAAAGAGATACAGGAAAAATACCAAGTATAGCATCTCTTAGACATTCTTAGACATTCTGAGCATATCACAAACCCGTACACTCACCAGACACACTAGCTCTTGGATTCAACTCAGTTCAGACAACACAGTCCTAAAATAACAGTAAGGAAAAGGGGGAAACATAAACATAACCTATTTATCACTCTGTTGGTCATTCCTGTCACAGAAGAAACTCACTGAGTGAGAAATAAGATGATATTTATCCAGGAAAAATAGAAAACACCACATGAAAAGGACAGTCCACAAATCTTTAATTCAATCACTTGAAGAACTGAGACTTATCTGTGTAAAAGGAAAGGTGAAAACATTTGTTTCATGTACTGACTCAAAACTACTCTGAGATCAGTGTTTTCCTAAATATCTCCAATTTGAACAGGTTTTTGTTATCATCAGGTCTCACTTCTCTGCATTTTAAGGTTCAAATTGTCTTCTGTGCATTCATCTGAGTCTTAGGCTGCAATGCAAGAGGCAACCAAAAGCATTATTTTATTACCATCTTTTAAAACCATGTGGAGCAATGGTCTTTATCTCGTCCATGACCCATACTCCCTCCACGGGAATATCTGCAGCTAATGGGTCATTAAGGCTCACCACACGACTGATAAAATTACATCCCACTGGGAGATGCTCCACCAAGGGGAGGAGCCCAGCATTCATACCTGGATAAAAGCTGAAATTCAGAACAGCAGAACAGCCTGTTTCCACTGGACTCCTAGAGGAAGACTGGACCCATCTCACCACCATTCAACATTTAGAGGAAAACTACTCCCTTCTACAGGATTATTGCTTCAACAGAACCACATCTCTCACTTCAGGAGGTCTTAGTTGGACTGCTACCAACACCCTGACCAACAGGGAGTCAGGTTGTATTCTGACTCTGCCAATGTTTTCTTTTTGTTTGGTTGGTGGGTTTTTTTGTTTGTTTGTTTTGTTTTGTTTGGGGTTTTTTTTGGTTTTTGTTTTTTTTTTACTACTACATTTTTGTTTTAATTTTCCTGGTAAAGAACTGTTATTCATATTCCCGTATCTTTGCCTAAGAGCCCCTTAATTTCAGAATTATAATAATTCAGAGGGAGGGAGTTTACATCTTCAAGGAAGGCTCCTGCCTTCCTTAGCAGACACCTGTCTTTCCAAACCAAGACAATCTATGAGCAAGTAGTATTCCGTGTTTTCTCCCTGTTGTATAATTATCATTTGTATTATTAGGGACAAAGAGGAAATAAGGAGGGGCATCACCAAAACCTCTACCCTTGACTTGCAGAGAAGGAGAGGGGAGGGGACGGGTGAAAGACAAAAGATACAAAAAAAGAAAAAAAAAAAGGCAAAAGAAAAAATAATCCAAAGGAAAAACGAGGGAAAAAAAGAAGAAAGAAAAATGAAAGACTGCAAAACATTGACAAATCTCTGTAATATGTGGAATTAGGGAAAATACAAAAATAAATATTAGGCTCCCACTTCCATCAATATTTCACTCAAAATTCCTTTTTAAAGTATAGACTAAATTTACATCAAGTGCTCACATTGTATTTTTAATTTCACTGGGAGTATTAACAAGGTAGATTTTTGTTTTCTTATTAAAGAAAATAAATTTCTATGCTGACATGTTGTTGGGATCACTTACTATTAAAAAGTAAATATAATCTACAATAAATGTAACGGGAGAGGATGACAAACAGGTAGGCAGGAGGGAAAGAATTTCTGATATTAACAAAAGATTTGGCCAGGTTATTATATAAAAATTCTTGTTAATTGAGAAAAATTCTGTGTTTCTAGATTATAGTCCCAATGTTACCATTTTATTTGAATTTTATGTTGTTCTTTGCCTTGTTAATTTTAGAGACTAAGGCTAAAATACTGAAGATGGTAAAAAGATATTAAACTTTGCCAAGATGTGATTTAAGCTCCCGATTGGTTTGCATTGCTCTGTTGCTTCACATTCATAACTTCAGCATAAAATATTACCTTTTAATGGAAGGCAACATTTGTAACCTACATTTGTTAGAAGGATAATGAGGTCAGAATAAAAATTTTACCCAGCCATCCATAAGAACTAGTAGTCTGTATATTAAGAAAAAATGGTCAAGCCAAGAAGTTTAAAGAGCTATGCTCACTCCATTATAACTATTTTTCTGTAATTCCTACAGTTTTTGTTGACTTGAAAATTTGTTTCCTCTTGCAAAAGCATCTAAAACTATAACGAAAAACACACTCTATTTTTGGTCATTTTGGAAACAGAAATCACTAATTTAAGAAAGCATTGACTTTTCCTTATATTCTTGAAGACTCACTAGAAAAGAATTCATTATACATCTTCCCCCTTCATGTAAAGCCTTATTTTTACTTAATCTGAGTAACCTTTTACCAGGTTATATTTACACTGTAATGGGTTTTCCTTTCTTTTGGTGATGCTTGTAGAGGTGGCTTCTGTGACAAGCTGCCAGAAGCTTCCCCCATACCTAATAGACCCAATTACAGGTGCCCCAAGATGGACCTGCTCTTGGTCAGGGCTGAGCCCATCAGTGGCAGTGGTAGTGCTTTTGGGATAACAGATTTTAGAAGGGGAAAAATTCATTGTGCAGGAGGAATTGCAGACAGAGACAAGAGGAGTAAATCTTTGTGAGAGAAACACTCCTGCCAGAAGTCATGGAGGACTCTCTTCTATGGAAGAGACCCTGCAGGAGCAGAGGAAGAGTGTGACCGGTCCTCCTCCCGAGGAGGAAGGAGTGGCAGAGACAATGTGTGATGAGTGGGCCACAGCTGCCACTCTCTGCCCCCTGGCCTGCTGGATGGAAGGAGAGAGAGAAAATCAGAGTGAAGCTGAGCCCATGAACAAGAGAGAGATGGGAGAAACACACTTCATGATTTAGTTTTTCTTTCTTAGCCATGATTTGATTAGTAAGAAAATTATTTTAATTTTTTGCATGTCCACTCTATTTTGCCCATCATGCTAATTACTGAATGATCTCATCTCCACATACTGATGTCCTCATCTCCACCCATGAGACTTTCTTTGTACTTTCTCTTCCTGTTCTCTTTCTAGTTGAGTACTGGAGTATCCAGTGGAGTGACAGTACACTTCAGTGGACACCTGTCAGACAACCAGGATTAACCCAGCACAATTTCATTAGATTTATCTACCAAACCTACTAGTTTGAGTGTTGTTTTGAGAATTAATATACTATTTTGTTTATATCTGTAATCTAAAAACCTCTGAAATTACCTCTGTTTCTTCTTTGAATGATTTTGAGCACTCCTAATATGTGACAGGTTTTGTGTCCTAAAAAATAATATATTCATAGAAAACCTGACTCCCTCTTCCAGAGTAGAGTTTAGTGGGAATTCCACTTCACATTCTAGCAGCACTAACTAATCCTCTGCTCACTTACCAGCCAGAGCAGAAGGAAGCCTTCTGAGCACAGCCTTCCAAAAGAAGCAGTATCATTTGGGCCTCCTCAACACTCTGTTTCAAAGGAGCCAGAAAAACCTGGAATGAGGTTTCTAATTTCAGTGTAGAACAGTGTCCTAAAATGTTATCTCTAACCTCTAAGAGTGAGATCTAACCTCTAAGATCAAAAACTTTTATTCTTTTCCGTCAGTGTTAGTCCTGCTCAATATAATTAATGTATTTCATACTTTCAGATTCTCATAAATGTAAAATATCAAGGCTTTACCAGAAATACTACTTGATAGCAGTAGCAAGAGCAGTAAATTGCAGTTTACCTTCAAAGTCAATTACATCATGGCAATAATTCTTCCTTACTTTTTTACTGCAAGTCTACTGGAGAATTCACTTCATGTAAAGATGCATTTAAAAATTCCCAAATGACTAGTATCACAGAAGCTTAAAAATTAAGAGACTGCCAGTGGATTCTTCAGGATTCAAACAACACCCTGAGCTAGTGTAAATGCATCACAAAATCTGCATAGCCTATTAAAGTGGTGCAGCTTCAAAATGTAGAATGATATATACAGAAACATGAAATATTGAGATAATTTTGGCCAGTGATATTTCAGGAGGTTGATAGAAGTGTGACATAAGTTCTAAAAATTGCTTTTGTTCAAGAAATATTAAAAAGGAAAATATAGTTGGATTTGTACTATCTATTCACCCTTGTCTTCTCACTACATACACTCATAAAAAGTTTCTCTCTTTCATGTGGACTTCCTTCTGGTACTGGAAGACCTCACTTAGGTCACACTGAAGCCTTCTTTTTTTCCAAGCTGAACAATCCCATTTTTCTCAGTCTTTCCTCATAGGAGAGGTTGTCCATCCTAATCATCTTTGTGTCTTTGCTCTGCACTTGCTCCAACAGTTGCATGCCCTTCTTGTGCTGGGGATCCCAGAGCTGGATGCAGGGTTCCAGGTGGGGTCTCACCAGGGCAGAGCAGAGGGGCAGAATCCCTTCCCTCCCCTGTTGCCCACGCTGTTTTGGATGCAGCCCAGGACACGTTTGGCTTTCTGGGCTGGGAGTGCTCATGGCTGGGTTGTATCCAGCCTCTCATCCACTGGAGCCCCAAGTCCTTCTCACAGGGCTGCTCTCAATCCATTCATCCCTCAGCTTGGATTAACTAGGAGTTGTCCCAAGCCAGGTGCAGCACCTTGCACTTAATTGTTAAACTGCTGAAGTTCCCATGGACTGGCTCCTTGAGCTTTTCCATTTCCCTCTGGAAATCCTGTCCTGCAAGGATGCACCTCAAGAGTGCACCTTACTCAGCTTTATGTCATCTGTACATGTGCTGAAAGTGCACTTCATCCCTTTGTCTACATGATTAATAAAGATATTAAATAACACTGCTTCCCATACAGACCCCCAAGAGCACCATTGTCACAGATGTGCAGCAGGACTCTGAGCCATTGACCACTACCTTTGAGATGCAGTCATTCCACCAGTGCCTCATCTATCTAACAGTCAACCTTTCGAATTCATATCACCAGTTTAGAGAGAAGAATGCTGTGGAATGTCAGTCAAAAGCTTTTAAAAAGTCCAGATAAATGATTTCTGTAGCTCTTCCCCTACCCATAGGTGGAATCACTTCATTGCAGGAAACCACTAGGCTGGTCAAGAAGAATTTACCCTTGGTGAAGCTCTGATATCTCCATGCCATATATATGCCATATATAACATCAGCAAGTTTATTCTTTGATAATATGAGTCATCAGTGTGGCAGTCAGGAGGGCCAGCAGTGTCCTCGTTTGCTTCACAGCACAGCTGTGGTCACACAGCACAGCACAGCACAGGTCAAGTGAAGTAGTTGCCACACGCTGCCCTGGCCCCACCTTGAGTATTGGGAGCAGTTTTGGGTGCCTCAATATTGCAGGACATTAGAGGAGTGGGCAGAGCTCATGGAAAGGGAGAATAGTATCTAGCTGTTAAAAGACAGGGAATAGTAGTTATGGAGAGTGTAAAAATCTGTATGTTGGGTATAAAAATGGTATAGGTATGTGGTATAAGCTGCAAACATTGGAAAGATATTTCAGTAGTGAGGATTAAATACAATGAACTGGTTAGAAGATATGTAAATTTACTGCAGTGAGTAGGACTGAGCATGTCACAAATGATATGGAATAAGGAATGGAAACTTTAGAGGGTTTGGCTGGGATTGAGTTAGATTTCCCCGTAGCATCTGTCATAGTGCTGTTCTTTGTGCCTAGAAAGGTGCTGATAACACATCAGTGTTTTGGCTACTGCTGAGCAGTACTCCCACATCAAGGCTGCCTCTCCAACATCTCCCCTGGCCCACAAAAACCGGGAGACTGGGAGCGGGGACAAGAGACTGGAAGGGTACATAGCCAGCACAGCTGTCCCAAACTGACCGAAGCAGTGTTCATATGACATCTGCTCAGCAACAAAATCTAGGAGTCTGAGGAGGAAGGAGCAGCAGAGACAAAGTGTGATGAACTGATAATAATCTCCATTCACTGTGCAAGCAGCAGAGGTAGAAGATTCAGGAGTAAAGCTGTGCCTGGGAAGAAGCAAGGGATGGTGGGAAGTCGTATAACCTCTGATTTAATTTCTTATTCCCCAGCTCTGATTTGACTGGTTATTTTCCAATTATTATTGTTATTCCAATTCCAAAATTAATTTCCAAATATTGAATCTGTTTTGCCAATGGTGGTAGTTGTTGAATAGTCTTTTTCCCCTGGTCTGATTAAGGAGGGAGAGTGATAGAGCAAATTGGTGGGCAGCCAAGTAAACACAGTCCAGCCAAGGTGAATATACAGTCCTCGTGGGGAATTGGTGAGGGAACTGGCATTATTTAGCTTGGTCAATAGGACTTACCACTTTCTATGTCAACTTCAAAGGAAGTTGAAAAGAAATTTCAGTCTCTTCTCCCAAGCAACAAGTGAAAACAAGAGAACATGCAACAAGTACAAGAGAAAATGGCTTCAAGTGGTGTCAGGGGAAGTTAGATTAGATTTTTGGAATAAAATCTTCATTGGAAAGTCTGTCAAGTTCTAGAACAGGCTTCCCAGGCAAGTCATTGGTCACTGTCCCCAGAGGCCTTGTACATGTGGCCCAGCCCTTGAGGACATGGCTTAGTGATGGCCTTGACAACATCAACAGCTGGACTCAAATCCTAAAGGTCTTCTCCAAACAAAAAACTTACCTAAAAGAAGAACTTCTGCTCTCTTATGATCTGAAATATTGATATGAAACGGAGGTACTTTTTACTTAGGAAAAATACCATAGATGACAGACATATCTTTTAATGCCACATCCTAAGAAAGATGTTTCATGTTCTCATCAAGGGGAAGGTAATCTAAAATGCCAGGAAATATATTTCAACCAAAAGTAGTTGCTACATCATCAGTCAAGCCAATGGCACTGCATTTAAAAATAACACAGACATGGATACATCTTTGGGAGTAAGGCATTATTATTTCTGTCACATTTAACTGTTACTAAAATTATAAAATATATTTTCCTTAAAAAATATTATAGAGACAAAGTGAAGCAATAGGGATTTTTCATGTTTCATCTTCAAAGGAAAGTTCTTCAATGGAAACACACTACTTTTATTAAAGTAAATGGGAGTTAATCACAGAATAGTGAAGGAAAGTATGCAGACATAAATATTCTAAGGTGAATATCTCCTGACAACGCCCTGATTTAGTTCGCTCTTAAATTTGAGCCACACCTGCTAATTTTTGCAGAAATGGAGTAACTTCAAACTCAGAGTTGAAATTACAGCGTTGTTAGAATGCTGTCGGTGCTACACACCACAAAGGAATATCACAAGAAACATGTAATACAAGAAATAATTCTCTATGACAACGAGTGCCAAAGTTGTAGACTTTATTTGTTCAGCATCCCCAAAGATTTCACTTCCTCAGAAGGTTAGCAATTCAAGGGCACTGGAATCAAGACCTCCATAAAACAACAATGTTTACAGAATGGAAATGGCAAGGAAATAATAGCTTCCAGTCTCAGATTTTTTCTGTTACCTTATTTACCATATTTCACATTCTACCTGGTCCATGGTGTGCAAATTTAGTAAGGTTAATTAAGAGGTAAAAAAGGAAATTGATAAAATTATAAATTATGATATGAAGAGCTACTGGATAGAAAAGTCTCCTTTCTCTCAATCAGTTTTCCTGTTCTTACTGACAAAAAAAATGAGCTGACATTCAAGCCCCTTGTGAACTGAGAAAATATTTGTGACATGTCCTTTAGATTTATCTCAATACTATTTCCATGCTTTGTCAAAATATTTGTCAATCCCAGTTTAACTCTCTAGAGGAAAAAAAGTAAGTTTGTTATCTTTTCCAATGATCCAGCTTTGAGAATTTACTGGTGTATTTTTCACTTACCTTCTTGGATCTTCATTCCTTACATCTTGCTTGCTCTGTTCCAAGGTGACTCCTGTATTATATGTCATATGGATGTTCAAACACTGCCTGTTCAAATACTTTTTTCCCAAACAGATTTGATAAAATTTGTTAAAAACGAGAGCTGTTAAATAATCACAACTACTTCTTGGCTGTTAAAGTTTGTATTTGTGTTTTGTTTCCAGAGTTGTTGGGGGTTTTTATAGCAATAGTTATGCAGCAGTGCTAACAGTTTTTCTCTCTGCCATCTGTTATTTTCATTAAGTGGTATGCTAGGTTTCATTCTACTTGTTAAATAAATAATAAGGAAAAATTTAAACTCAAATTCAGAATTCCATTATCCAGCATTTTTAATTTTCTGTGAAATCTCTCTTAATTTGTCATTGTGAATTTCAAAGGAACTACTCCTCTTACCCCTTTTTCCAGTAAACCCAGATAAGGCCAAAAAGACCCCCAACTTTCACTGCTACACCAAAGTGCTTATTAGTGTTTTGTTGCGTGCAAAGACTTTAGCTATCACAGAATCACAGAACTGTTTCCATTGGACAGCAACTCTGGATACTGTCTCATCCAGCTATCCTGCTCAAGAAGGGTGAGCCAAAGCAGGTTCTCCAGGACCATGTGCAGTCAGGTTATGAGTATTTCCAAGGATGGACATTTCACAATCTCTCTAAGGGTACAATTTTGGTTAGGGTTTTTTCTTGGTAACTCACATGGTTCCTTTTATTTCAATGCATGTAGCTAAAAAAATCCGAAATTCCTATTATTTACAGCAATCATACAAAAATTACTGCATATTTAATAATTTAATCATGTGACATGAAGAAATGGCAATAAAACTAGACCTGTGATTTTGTAAATTAAAGTGAAAGAACTAAGAAATTCTTCCAATGAAACTCTCACATTTGGATACTGTATAAATTTCTGAAAGAATCAGATATAAACTGTAGCTTGGTAATTGTGCAGATACCTCTGGACAAATTAAGAATCATCTTTATCCCTAATAAATACTAGTAAATACTTTCTTCACCAGTTTCTTTACAAGATGCTGTGCTATAATTGCATCCTGAATATTTACCCTGACAGACATGGCCAATTTCTTATACTGTTCTATAGCATAAAACCAGTGTTCCTCTGCTAAAGGTGACTTTGTCTTACCAACAGTGCATGTTATTTTCATAGAACCTAAATCTTAAATAATTTAAATCTAGCATTACATCATAGGTCTCCAGATGCTTGCTCAGACAACTACTGGATCTATCTGGAAGATGACAGTTCAGCTTTTCAGGAATTAAAAGTTTGCTTTCATTCTTTACAGAGCAACTGCAACAAAGAATTTTTTGAGCAAATGTAATGCCAAAGCTTTGTTCAAGTGCATTCACTACTCAAACCATCACTTTTTAACTGTGGTCTTGGGAGAACCAGAGCACCCAATCATTTCCTGAATGTGAAAATAATTCCCAGGAGATACCACCTTTTTCTGACTTGAGGGGTATCATCAATGATCTTCCTTAGCTTAGGATCTCAGTTCAACGTGAATCTTTTCCAAATCAGAAGAAAAAGCACTCTAGTCCAAATAGCTTCTCTGTCATAACTATGGTAGAGTTGGCTTTTAGTAACAAAAACTAAGTAGATATTTACCTAAAAAAGTACATAATCATTTCATGTAATTACAGATGGATTCACTTTACCTCTCCAGAGCCCAGTGAGAAGGGCATTGACCTGGAAGATATGCCCATTTATGCCCTAGTTCTACCTGAACTGAATTTATCCTTGCAAAATCTGACCTGGCTCCAGACTTAAAACATGAGTTACTTTTTGGTGAGCCAAGCCTCTGGACTCTGGAAGTATTAACTCATACTGAAACCGAGGTGTAGCTTTGGCTGGTCTATTGTAGTGAACACTGGAGTTTCACTTTACTTATCTTGATTTCTGAGGGAAGGGAGAGGGCAGCCAGGTGCACAAGCAAAAAAGAGGCCACTGTGGCTCTGTCATAGGAATGGTATCCACATAGCAGTACAGACAGTATAAAGGTATTAATGCCATGCTTTGGAGGAATCCATCTCCCTTCTTTTTTCACTTATGGTAGAAAAAAACTGTCAACTGTTTTTGTAACTTAAGGAATGTGTCTTCAGTGATGTGGCTGTCTTCCTCTCTTCTTCCTCTTTACAACAACACTGTAGAGCAGGTGCAAAAATTTTCAGGCTTTTTGCTCACTCTCCAAGGTAAATGCTCAGTTTGGGCATTTTAGCTGGTCTAGGAGAATGCTTAGCCTGAGCACATATACCCTGATTACTAACCTGCACATGGACCTATACAGCATCTGGACTGGCTCTGGCTCACTTCCAGGAAGTCTGATGACAGTGAAAATGACATCTGTACATCTGTGTATTTACAGAGATAGGTAGAAGTTGGCAATTATGAGTCTGCCTAATTATTAATGATATTAGCAGATTAGAGTTCTCATCCAGTCTTTTATGCAAGTCTAAGATCCACAAGCAGTGTTACTGTATATATTCTACACTAAAGGGGCAAGTCTTTCAGTTAGGAACATCAGCTAAGACAAAAAGGACTTCAGTGGTACAACGTGAGACTAGGTCTGGGTATTGTGACTGACCATGGGTAAGGAGATGGGCCTACTTTCTTCTAAATGGGTCAAATTTTGTTTTACTTCATGCTCACCTGGTTCAGCTGATTGTCCTTACTGAAACAATTTATATTATTCCCAGCCAACATTAAGCAGAAGCTGGCTTAGCTTCTTGAAACTCTCTAAGTGAGAATCACGTATCTCCAGCAAGGTTAGACCAGTAGCTCTTGAAATTTAATATATTCCTTAGGTGCTGCTGGTTCACCCCATAAACTTGTTAGCTGCCCCCACCCTAACCACCCCAAAATCTTCCTATTATGCAGGGAATGAGATGACTTGGTCTGGGGTATTGTGGCATCTTAGTCTGCTTTACAGACTGTACAAATTCACCCTTTCAAGGGAAGTTGTTGGTTGGGAAACTTTAATTTATATAAGAAAATTCAGTGCTCCATTAACAGAAAAAAGTAGCAATAATCAGGTCAATGTTCTCACTGAGAGCCAACAAAACCAGGAAGACAAGAAGGAAAGGTTTTAGTGGAGAATATCTGCTACTACAGTAAAATTATGTTTCTTGTTTTCACCCCAGAACCAGCTATTGTTGGAGAATTTAAGCAATGAAACCAAAGATATTTGGGTCCTCTGAAGAACTTGTGATCTCTTTTCTAAAGAAATATTAATGTGTATTGTTCAATAAAATAAACACACAAAACACGGTACCTTATGCTCTCCTGCAGGTTCTGGTATGTATTATTTTTTTTAAAAAGCAGAAGAAACTCATTGCATAGTAATACCCTGAAATATAACTCAGAAAAAACCATAAAGGCACTATATAAATAATTGAAGCTTAACTCACGATCTAAGCCTTTAGCCATAAATTAGATGTCTAAATTGGTTTACTGGCCCTTGTTGAGTTCAACATATAGAAAAATGTCTAGATTTACTGCAAGGCAACTTGTAATTTAAGTATCTACAGGATTCTAAAAGCTTCTCAGAGTATGTTTATGCTGCAGAGAGCACACACTGCAACTTATGTAGAGATTTGTGAGCTAGCTTTAAATTGCTATCCATTAGTGCACAAGAGTATACTGCAAAACCAGCAGAGGGTGGATGAAGGTTGTTAGTAATGCCAGTTTTCTTTATAAAATTCTGTACATTTTTGTTGTTCAGGTCTTGTCATTTAGTTTCAACAAACAGATTCCCCCCAAATGAAACATTTGTTTTCCTACAGATTTTGGTTTAAACATCTATAGCTATCAAGAAAGGTGTCCCAAAATTAAACTCCTATTTCCTGACTACTGCAGATCTTTTTCCAAAAAAATATGTAGGTAATCTTGTGTTGATATAAAGCCATCTTAGAGTGATCTGAAATGCGTTAGAAGGACCATTGCTTTGATGAATATGAGTGGAAAAAGTCTATGGCAAATTAGAAAATTTACAACATACTAGAGAGATCCAAGTGACTTGTATAAGGAGGACTTAATAGCATCTCACGACTTGAGTTTCCAAGAAATAATGAGACTTGCCTCCTAGCAATTATTAACCAGTATTAGCAAGAGAGTGTAGAACAAAATAAGATCTGTGATTACACTAATTGTCTTCCTGAACAGCAAAAATGACCATTGGAAGAACATATCTCAAGAAAATTTAGTTAATAATCCCAGAAATATGCAGTGACTATCTTTAGCCTGTCTTTTATGGGTTCTCATTTCTACCTGCTGTCAGAGTAAAACTAAATATGTGGGAAATTAGCAACACTGCCATCTCAGGCCATTTAGGATGAAGGAGAAATGACACCCTAGAATAGCTAGGACAAAAACCTATCACCTGTTCACCCTGTAGCAAAAGTGACAGATGAACAAAGTGTTTGCAGCTGCAGGTTGGAAATCGGTCCTACACAAGAGTGATTTAGTGTCAGGACTGGCCTACAGACTTACTCTGTTGGGCCGAACCTGACAATTACAACAAAAAATTCCAGTTAATTGTAGGGGATATTTTGCAAACAACAGATAGCCATAGTCTTAGTATGGTTTGGCTGGCGATACAGATATGTGGGAGGGAGTTCACAGGACTCCAAATAGCTTCAAGCCATTCAACAGCAGGACCTCAGCAAAATGTTCAGCCACAGTACAAGATAGGAAGCATAATAATACAAAGCAAGGTATTTTGCTGCTAAGCTGTGAGTTGGAGAGTTACTGTTTCACATTTTATTTTAGTGTTAATTAATAATATCTAAATACCATTTTTAGACACAAACCATAGAAAATGCATAGGAAATACTTTGAAACTGTATTCCTAGACCTGGGAAATCCGTTGTCCTTATTGCCTACCTGCACACAGCCTGAAATTAAATGAAATGTAGAAGAAATAGTAATTTTAGAAACTAAATTTAGGAGCCATGAAAGGAGCAGTGCTGGTTTATAGTTAAAGGTCCTTGATTAATGCCAGCTGGTGGCTGGCTGCCCTGCTTCAGAGTTTAGCAGTGCAATGTACCAAACATTGACGTGACTCAGTGCCCACAGGCAGGGCCAAACTGTTCCATGTAAAGGAAGAGCAAGCAAGAACACCGGGATCTGTCAAGGCAGACAGAGCTGAGAGTGTCCAGTGGATACAGCCAGAACACAGGGATGAGGTTCTTGTGCGCAGCAGCAGTGAGAGAATTATCATGGGAAGTACACTCTGCTCCTTTTGCTGCCTTTCTGGTTTTATTTACTGTGTGTTCTGGTATATAGCAATGGGCTGCTGCTTGGGATGTTCTTAGCCTTCCGTGCTTGCTGGGTTTGAGTTTTTCCATCTTTAGTTACCACTATCCCATACCCACGGGATACTGAATTGGCACTGGATTCCCCAAGATGTAGAATTTACTGAACTGCCGTTTTTGATATATAACACTCATGTTTATTCGTTCATCTATACAACAGCATAATTAATGACACATTTTAAATTGTTTTGTAAATCATCCTGTCTACATATTGTCTAGAAAGTAATTATTAAAATAATTTATCTAAAAAATCCAAGAAAAGGGAAGTTTTTTATTTACTTGATTGAAAATACTTCATCCTCTGCCTTTATCTAAGTAATTAATAAAGACATCTGCCAGTTAGGAAAAAATCTCTGATTAAATTATAAGATTCAATCATTCTTGTACCTGTAATGTAGTAGCAATAATGGAGTACATTGCCAGCTTACATGAAAAGGCTTATATTCCATTTACATGTCTTTATATTCAAAGAAAGAAGGGTATACTTTCATGTTTCTGCTCCTCACAGAAGTGGGGAAACTTGGATATGGTAGTTAAGAGTTCTATTATCTGTGTTTGGACGAGATCACTGACTTTGTTAGTATTGTTATCATCATTCTTTTGGCTGTGTCTGGTCTCTGGTGAATCACCATGTCATTTAGACAGGCCAAATAACTTTGCTATCAAGCCTTTGAAAGTCAGTAAAACCCCCTAGGAATTGTCATCTTCTTTCTGACTTCTTTGGAAGGAAAGTTTCTTCAGTATCACTACACACAGCTGCCTGGTGCACCATAGATGACTAATTGAGTCAAAACAAGGTATTTTTCCTGTGAATATGTTTGTTCTAAAATGCCAAGGACCACATGCAGAAAATTAATGACATCTCTTTTTAGGGAGTCATAGTTTCTGATCACAGTAATGCCTTTTGGTCAACTTCATTTCATCTGCATGAATTTTCCTTATATTCCCAATGCATACTGTGAATATGAGGACAGTGGGGGAAAAAAGGCCTCAATTATTAGTTTCTCAGTCAGCTCCAGAGGTTAGGAGAACACTGAAAACTGTCACAATTTATTGTCTTTAGGACAGATGGTACTCTTGCATGCAGTCCTTACTCTCCAAACATGGTTAGAGACATGTCACTTGTCATGTAAAGATCAGCTTCTTATGTTCCCTCCTTTTGAGCATAGAACAGGTCTTATTATAACTAATCACATGAAGTACAAATCATTTGAGGATAATTATGAACAAAGGCAGACTTTTCAGTAGTTCCATACACCAAAATTTCATAGCTTGCCATTTTTATCATACTGTGTATGATATTAGAATTTGAGACTGAATTAAAACAGAAAACAAAAATCCTCCTCTTTTTAGCATCCCTGAGCAAGCTTTGTATATAGTCAATGAGAAGCATAGTTTTTCATTCTTTAAGAATAAGCCAGCAAAAGAGGGGACAAAAAACAAGAACAGCTACATGATTTGGTCCCCACGGCACAAGCCAGCAAAGATAACGGGGCGTGGCATTCCTCTAATCCCTTGTATGAAACAGTAAAGCCTTCACTACCTGACAGGAATGATCAGGGGGAAAATGCTTCCATTGCCTAGGTAATTGCAATAAAGTTATAAGTAAAAAGCTCTGAGGTTGTGGTTATATTGAGGTCTTCATGAGCCCTTGACATAGGGGGTGGTATTTTGGTATATGAATCTGACATACAGTAGCTGCTCTGAAACAAATTGTTCCAAAGGTTCATCCATACAGAGGAAAATGAAGAGTGATAATGGAGAGCAAAATGAGCCTTGGATATTTTAACAAGACTTACAACACTTTATCTTTATGCTTCACATCTAAGAAGCATTGTCTCGCTGGAACAGATTCAGTAGCTGGTTCACTGCTTGGAAGGAACAGTATTTGTGAGAAAATGTCACAATAGCTATTTGTTTTCTAAAATAACAGAATAGAACTGGCACACAGACAATGAGACAGACTTGGTCAGGCTCCTGGGTTCAAAACTGTAACTCAGGTTAAGATTAGCTGGTCCCACTTGTTTATAATCCAGAGAATAAGTAGGGTGGAAACAGGAAGCAATGAAAACTGAAGACTGTACATAACACAGAGTAAACTGCTCTTCAGAGAAACAGTTGTGAAAAGTCATGCTGTTGTGTTGGGCTGGTTAATAGCCAAGCATTGCCTTGTCATATGCTCTGGGCACAGGAAATTAGTGAGATCATCATGCTTGGATGCTTCACATATTGTGTAGAAAATGTTCATTAACCTGAGAAAATATATATGTCATTTAGGAATGCAGTTAGATACTCTCAAAATAAGTCATTTCCATATGTTCACCTGTGGCACAATTTACTTTCTAAAAAAAAATTCCTGCATCATGGAGTTTATTTGCTTCAGTAAAAAAATAGCTCAAAAAAAAATTCATACTCCTGGAGGAGAAAATTAGTCCTTTGCTGGACACAGATGTAAACATTAGATGGACAATTTTTGTCTTAGAAATTCAACCCTTCATGTGAAACATACAAAATAGACAGATCCTATATTTTAACTAAAGCAACATTTACACTGCCAGCTGACAGTCATGCTTTCCCAACTTCCAGTTTTATTTTTCATCTGTCTCTGATTCAACATAAGGACTTCTCTTTCTACAATATATCTAAAGAAATTTCTGTAACACCCGTTTCAGATGCTTGTCTCCACCTCTTTGCAATCCAGCTGGCTAGTCTTCTCTCAGAAGCTTCTTAAGAAGCTTCTGAGAGAAGACAGTTTACCTATTTCTACCTCAGAGTTTAAGAGTCTTCCCTCTAGTCCTCCCTTCAGCACCAGTTACTGAAAGTGAAGTCTGTGCCAGGAAGCTTAATTTCACTTTCATGCTTTTCCTTCCTTACTGCCACAGACTTTGACAGACAAATTCATTAGTGGAGCAACCACTGCTAGTTCTCAGCTGGTGTCCAGGTAAGCATGGTGCTTTGCCTTACTTCTGTCAGTTGTTCTTAGCCCTTATTCTTCCATTTTTCAGGTATATAAGAGCATCTGGGCACATGGGCCACTTGTAAGGAATAGAAAACATAAAAATGTACAAACAATAAGTGTGTCAAGGGAATTATACAGAAATAAATCTCAAAAAGTCCGTGTTCCTGACAGAGACATATTCCAATTACTTTCAAGATAAGGTTAATAGAGTACATCAGAAGAATTGTTGAATATATGTTTAGTCTACAGTTTATGAAAGGTGGAAATTGTCTATTTCTCTCTCAATTTCTAACAAACTTATCTGTACTCATATTCAAACACACAGGTGGGAATTTGGGGGTCCTTATAATCACTTAGAAGTTGTTGCTGACCTAAGCAGCCTTGATAAGCTGATAAGCAGCCCTGCATTGGGGGATGTGTTGCAAGCATAACAGCTCCACTGAGAAGTCCTTTCCTGAAAAAAGTTATAGCATCTTTTGCTGTCTGCTGTTGGCACTTGGAACAACACCAAAGCACTTACCAGTGATTCATTCAGGTGCCCTTCCAAATTGTATTAAGTCTAAGGTAATTGGTTTCCATAAATTTAGGACAAAGGAAATATCTGTCTTAATTCAGATTCCATTTGTTTTAAACCAATGTGGTTCCATTTTATCAAAAGGAGTAGAACAAAGGCTATAAATTTCAGTACAGTCAGTTGTTTAAAACTGGTTTATAAATTTCCAGTTTTACTTATGATAATACCTTGATAGCACATTATAATATAGATGTGTTCAAATATCAGTATTTTTCATAGTGATGTTTAAGTCACACAGTTTTAAACAATGACACGGTGTGTTTGCATCTGTGAGGCAAATGGAGAATATTAAAACCACTAAAACCATAGTGAAATGGTGGTGTCATGAGAGGAGAATTATTTGAAAGAGGCTATTTGTTTAGGTACCCCTATATTACCTGTGCTTGGAATAGCACTTAATCTATCTAGGGTCCATTTAAGTTCTCTACTCCTAAAATTACCTGAAGTCATCAAAGTATTATGTATGCAATTTTAACAGATACAGTATCTTCTACATTACTGCAGTAAACAAACTTTAGAATTTGTCTAGTTCTCTGTTTTTCTGCAAATAGCATTCAAGCAGGAATCTAAAATTCTCTTAATCTCAAAATGTATGCAACTTTACTAATCTTACCTTGGAAATGAGCCTTAAAGTAAAATTTGTTGAATTTTGAATCATATCAATGATAGAAAGTATAGACATGACAACTCAGGCACGAGTTATAAATTTCACATCAATTTTTATGTCAATTTTTTCTGTTATGTTTGATGTTGTAAAAATTTTGTTAATACCTGGCCTGTGCATATGAATTTTAGAGATTTTCCTACATCACAGCTTCTCTTGAAGCTCTTTTGGTTTTATAGAATTTTTTTGTGAGTTATGTAAAATGCTGAGTGAAAAGAAAAAAGCCAAACCCCTCCCACAATAAAAGACTTCTTAACGCTGTTGTCTCTTGAGAGATTGCCCTAATTTGTTCAGATAATACTTTCACTTCTGTTTTACAGAGTAATTCAGTGTAATTAGTACAAATCTCCAGATAAGACCTGAAATCCCTACTTGTAAAACCAAGCATATCAAATACTTATCTCTTGAGGAAAAATGTTTTATCGCATTTTCCTTCCTGCTAATACCTCAAACATGCCCTTGCTTTTATTAAATTCAGTACATTCCTTAGCTTTATAGCAACTCACATCAAATTCCAATATTTTTTTAGAGGCATTGACTTGCTTACTATAGGGGTATTTAGTGTCTTCCAAATATGAAATTATAATTGGGTTGTATTAGAGAAGGATACATGAGGAGGGAAATATATTTTTATTATAATTGCATTCTTCATTATTCCTAGGCTTGAAATAATGACTTGAATAAAAGATCATGTCTGACATTTTTTTATATATTCTAATTTATGTTAGAAAAATAAAATCCACTCTCTTCTACCAGGAGCAAATTTTACTTTAATATTTCTGATTAAAATGGTGCTAGTGCATTAAAGCTAAAGGTTTTTCCAATGTAATAGCAATTTCAAGAAAAAAAATGCTCTGTTTTTCTCAAACACAGCTTTACTTACTATAAAATAAGATCATTTCATTGCATGTGTGGAGATAGAAAATATTTGAAAACATTTATATAAAACAACAGTAAACACAGAGGACTCCTTTATAAAATAGAAAAGTTACATAAGGAGAAATTGCTTAATACTGGCAGTGCAATTTTTGATTTTTCAATAGGAGCTGAAGGTAGTGACTTCCTAAAAGGAAGGAAAATTTATTTGTGTTTACTCTCAAAATTTATCCAAAGACAACCTGACTTAGAATATTCTCCTTATTTTTTAATTAGAAATCTAAGCTTCACATGCCAAGATCTACAGGAATTTGAGGTGACAGGGAATTGACCACCTGTGCTGAATGCTACTCCATTGAGGACAGAAAGTGAAAACCTCAGCATCACTCCTTAGAAATATGCCAATATGTAGTGCACTGATCCAATTCCTGGGATGCATCCCTAATAGCCAAGTTCATTACTCTGCACATTTATTTAAACTTGTTGTCAGAGTCTACTTATTTATTATTTACTTCTTTAGATGAAAAAAACTATACCTGGAAAAATAATCCATGATGTAAGTGTACTTGGTGGTAAGTTTGATGATCTGTATCACATGCATTCTAACTGAGACCACACTTCCTTTAGTGCCTGACATACACTCTGGTTTTGGTTATACAACATTTCAAACTTACTACAAAACTATTATCATCCCTCTGTCTTACACATCCCAGCAGATAACACAATGTAGAAGAAAATATGGTAACATAAGATTGCTTAAAACAATAAGAAATCATTGCTCTTGGTATTTTTTTTCACATATGTCAAAATTAATGTTTGTTTTTTTTTAAAAAAAAAAGCTTTAATAAGCTTTCTTTATTATATAAGAATATTGATTACTTTTAGCATGTAGGCAATCAAGAATATAGGTGCAATATAGTTAACAACTCACAAGAATACAGAAGTGAGAAGTGAAAAATTGTGTAAGATTGTCTATTTCATCTCAATACACCAAGGCAAAAGCCAGGGTACCCAGACAATCCTTAACAGATATTTGTCTATAATATTTCAAAAAAAAAGAAGATATTTCCTTAGACCTGTAAGAAACCTCACTCTAACCTTTCATTAACTACAATGCCAGAAAGACATCCTTAGCATACCATGTTTGCATAGGACTAGCCTTTTTTTCTGGCTCCTGTTGCTTTAAATTGTTTTCATTTGTCACTGCATAGAGCATCCAAATTGCTTAGGGATTTTAGTTTTCATGGGGTTTGTTTTTAAATTCTTAGATGTTGCTTTCCCAAATAATTTCCCTCTTTATTATCCTTCCTTTTAAAAATTAAAAAAAATCTAGGTACATTTTACACCAATCTGTGTTGGTTTTCTTATTTATTTCTGATATGATGGCTGTGTAGATTGAAACAGCATGGTGATCCTAGAGAATAAAGAAAACTAACCTAGAAGATTTTGCCAAAACCACCTATTTTAAAAAAAATCTGGTGGTGGAGAAAGAAATATTTTCTTTGGTCCTGCACAACACCTAACTGAACACACTGTTAATTATGGCTCAGGAGGCTATAATTTTATTAGTTTAAATTTTCTGGGCTAATAAAAACTCAGTGGTCTATTTTATTTAAGTTTTGAAAAGGTTATAATTCAACAGTTCTAGCTAGAAGCCCAGAATATTGACTCCAGTGGTTCCAAAATCTTTATTGGCTTTGGAGACTCTCAGGTCTCTTTATCCAGTCTGACACAAATTGTTTTTGGGCTTCTCAGCAAGAGAAAAGGGCACAAGAAAAATACCTGGACTTGATTTACCCCTCCTAGATGATGCTACAAAAATAACAAAGACTGATATAATGTTGCTTTTACAGGACAGGTACTATCATAAGATTAAATATTGAATTAAGTTCAGAAGTTTTATTCAATAATGTCCAAATCTCACTGCATCATTATATAAAAGAAAAGTGCTGATTCCTTAGCTCTGTATATTGAGAGTGACCTAAATTTGATGTTCAATAAGATATTAAAAAACTTTTTAATTGCATGCAGATGGCAAAGATGAATAAAGTCATCATTTCAAATGAAAAGGTTCTGTCCACTGCCTTAGATGGTATTTTCCAGCTGATGAAGACATCTATACTGAGACTCAGAAATGAACAAAGGAATAAACTGAAAAAATTGAAGGAATGTATTTTATAAACTGAAGTAGTTCTGTAGAACCACACATTTATTACTGAAATAAGGGACCATAAGATTACACCTAAAATTCATGAAAGAGACAAGGTTGTTTCTTTACTTGATTTGGTCTATATCTAAAATCATAATAAATCCTTTATCTTTTTTTCTAACCCAATCTTTGTTACTACTTCATCTTGGTGGAACAGGAGTCCCATATGACAAAATGGGCATTTGTTTTACCTCGACATGAACTGGATGGACTAAATGAGTGGATAATAGACATATAGTTACAATTACTGTTAATCTATCTGTGAGGAAAAAGAGAATTTTCTTGGTCTAATTTTTAATTTGAATATATTTTTGTAGGTATACTTTCTGATGTGTTCCTCTAAATCTACATTTTACTTGCAGCCATAGTCAATATTAAGTTACATGGCATTGGGGGAAATTTATTGTATAAAATAAAAATTGCTTTTAGGGAATGTTGCCACTGTAACAAAACTGTTTCTTGAACATACCCTATTTCTCAAGTGTTCACTCTATGGGCTGTTAAGATTAACAATAAGACTTTTAATTCTTACTGAAGATAAAAGAGTTTTGCTATCTCTTTCCTGGATATACTGCTGCATGAATGGCTTTGTTGTTGTTGTTGTTGCTGTTGTTGTCTTTGTAGCTGTTGTTGTTGTTGTAACAATTTCTTACTCCAAAAGACTGCACTGTGTTTTCCTTGTACTCTAAAAAATCAAGCAGTGAACTGCCTCTTTATTTTTCTGTCCTAACAGTGATGCCCTCCTGTGACACCATGCACTCCAAATTATAGGAAGGTAACACACGAGATGTGTCACTCTAAAGCTCTTTGACTGGCACCTGGCATACATCAAGAGTCTTTTTATACTTCTTGCTCTATTTTGTCTTCACATTTATTACCAGATTCTGTTGAGCAATGAACAGATGTTCTTCCTACTGTGCTGTATGATAGTTTTAAGTCAGGTTTTTTTAGAACAGATGTTCTCCTGCATGCACTTCATTTTCTTTGGTTTTTATGAGTTAACATCTGACAGCTAATTCTTGCTTAAATTTAAGGAAAAATGTTCACTCAGGAATCCCACCCAGGCCATGGACCATCATTTCTAGAAATTAGCTAGCTCAGGGTACAACAGCACACCAGAATACATTGATCAATAGCAATAAGAAGAAAAACAGTTATCTAAGGGGATAGGAAGGGAAACCATTGAGTTCAAGCCACAGCAAATCCACATTCAAATTTAATAGCCTGCAACCAGGCCAATTCACACTGGGAGTCAAATATCACATCAGAGTTCAGAAAGAAGAATCAGAGCCAGGAAAGAAGCTGAAGTAGACCAAAAACCAGACAGATGCATAGGGAATAGAAAAGACACATAGGTTAAATTTAAAAAAACAATCAGATAGATCTGCATCATGCACATGATAGAAAACCCATAAATGCAAGCTGGTCATAACAGTCCAAAAGATTTCGGTGGAAATTGGCTCATCCACCAAGAAGTAGTGAAGGACAAAAAGGAGCCAAGGGAGATCAATTGTTAATGGTTTGGTGGATGTTACCAAAAACCTACAAATTTCCCCTAAAACACTTAGTGTTGTCACAGGAAAATACTTAGAAATGGTTCACTTAGGAAGGAGCTGCTTTCCAGCTGTTCAAGTTTAAGCCCAGCTGGAAATTAAGGACCACGCAGCCACTCACTCAACTCTCCTCTTCCCCCAAAACCCACTGGAATGGGGAGGCGAATCAAAGTAAATGTCATGAGTTGAGACAGGAACAGTTTCATCGGGAAAGAAAAATTTGTGCACAATAGCAAAGCAAAACAAAGAAATAATACTCTGCTTCCTATCGGTTCAGCCACTTCCAGAAGAGAAGAGCCTCATCATGTGCACTGGTGACTTGGGAAGACAAATATTATCCTTCCAAATGTTTTCCCCTTTTCTCCCTCTTCCCCCCACTTTATGTACTGAGCATGCTGTCACATGGTCTGGAATATCCTTTTGTTCAGCTGGGGTCACCTGTCCCAGCTGTGTCTCTTCCAGCCTGCTGTGCATCCCCTACTGCCAGTGTTGCAGCATGGACAGCAGCAAAAGCCTTGGCTCTGTGTAAGCTCAGATCAGCAATAACAAAAACATCTCTGTGTTATCAACCCTGTTTTCAGCACAAATCCAAAACACAGGCCCAGACTAGCCACTGCAAAGGAAATCAACTCTAACCCAGCCAAAACTAGAAGAGAGAATAATGAAATAATCCCACTTTGAGTTTTGGCATAAAAAGAAGTGATGCTTCTAAGGAATAAAATGGAATCCAGAAAAATGGGTGTTTGAACATTGGTAAAGGTGTTCAGCTACAGATCTTTCAGTATTTATCTGCTCCAATTTATCCATCCCTGCTACATCATCAGAATGAGATTTAAAATATTGCTGGACCTCATGTGCACAGTTCCATATGTATGTGTCTTACTTTTTTGTAAGAAATTAAAAAACTCAAACCAAACCAACAAACAAACCAACAAAAACCCACACAACAACAACAAGAAGGCAGGACAGACAAACTGTATTATATCTCAAATTAGACACCTAAACACTGAAAAATCCCCAAACTTTTAACAAATATCTTAGAGTGTTTGACCAAGCCCAAGACTTTCAACAACAGAAATCCTTCACAAAGTCTTTGTTTTAGTTTGTTTTGGTTTGGTTTGTTTTGTTTTGGTTTGGTTTGGTTTAGTTTGGTTTTTTGGGAGAAAAGGGGGAACAGGATGAGGGAACACATGACTGAATTTATATTTTGAAGAATACCGGTTCTTCAAGGGATTGATTTGTGCAATAAACCAGGTATTGATTGAGAGAGAAATAAAGCTTTCTAAGGAAAATCTAGGATAACTCAGTAGTTTTGAAATTTTTTCATTGCTCATGGGTAGGCATTCATAAATAATAAATATGAGCTGAAGATCTCCACATGAAAACTATCTGCATTAAAACTGAAGCTAAATTAGAGTATGTTAGTGAACATGGAGTAAGACTCCTCAGAATACAAAGTCCATTTGGCTTTCTACTTTTAGCTGATTCATAAAAGAAGTCAGGATCTCTATAGAATTTTGTGACATTTTCACTTTTGCTGTTTTCACATTTTTATTTAGCTATGATTGCTAGTGTAAAGCAGACTGACTTGCTGTGTCGACTGTCGCTAACATGGAGCCAGGCTACAAAAGACACAATGTAATTTAAATCCCGCTGCTTCCCTGACTGACAATTCAAGGTCATCCAAATGTCAATAGCCTGTGGTTTCTTCAGTGTAATGTCTGTTTTTATGAATTTTTCTACATCTTTTTAGCGAAAGAAGCCTTGTGGTCCAGTATGATAGAGACACTACTTATAGTCTTTTTTAACTAGTACAGTTCTTATCAAAATATGTAATCTTACCCTATTTTACTCTGTATTTATCTACACATATTCTTATATGAAAATGAGAAAAAAAAATGTAAAAGCTTGTGCTTATATCAAAAGGAACAAGACTCACCAATTTTCCTGCAAGTAGCAAATGTCTTCTCCCTCTTAGTATTAGACTGTTGACATTTTTAAATAGCTGTATTTTCTGAATATATATTTCTCAAAACAAGATCATCCCCACTATGCATTTTTCCAATGTCTAAAACAGAAAGGCAGCCGCAACCTCCTAGCGTCAACAGCATCAGTGCAACTGAAAGATGGAAAGAGTAGGTAAAGCACCTACTCATCAAATGTGATGTGTATTCTCTGATCTCTGTCAGCAAATTTTCATAGGTATTCCATCAAAGACAGTTTGAAGGAAGATTTTAACTGGATATTTACAAGAAAGTCCCAGTCTTACAGGAAATCATAGGCCAAAATGCTGTAGTGAAGCAGAAGGTATTTTAAAGTGCTACAAGAGGTGATTGGGAGTTGGAAATAGGTGTTGGCCTAACCAAGGAACATCCGACCCCCTCACCACCCTCAAGTCCCACTCACAGCTCCTTCTGAGTACAGACACAGCACAAACTGCTTGTGTCCTGTCATGTTCTCCATCCTGGAGCAAAGAGAACAGGAGGCTGCTCTCCAGCATACCCCGAGACCCACAAGGCCTGATCTCTGGATGGCACAGGCACTGTGCAGACCACAGGCAGCCTGACCGTCTGAGAGATGTCCTTGGTTCTAATGTACACACAGACCACTTCCACAACAAAATCCAAAGGTGATTCACAGGTATGGAGGTTTTTTTACAAAAAGATCTATGAATCTCTCAGAGGAAACCTGCCAGGGAGTCAAACACATTTTGCCGTGGTACTGTGTCCTGAATGGAGGACTGTTTTGCCTTAGTTCTTTACTTCACTTCCATCTTCTGGATTCCATTTTGAGCACTTGGTATTTTCTGCTTTGCTTTTTTTCTGTGTTTAATATTTATCTTTGCACCTTACTTAATAATATCAACTCCTACTGTCCCAACTCTTTTTCAGCTTCTTTTCGAACTGCTTGAAAAATAACTGTTTTCTTAAGAAATGTGGTAACGTTGTTTTTTTATATTACTGGACACCATAATAATGAATACCAGAAATAGAAAAAAGTATATAAATTTCATTTTTAATGAAAGAGAANTTAAATCCATTGTTACAATGCACTGAGTTTCAAAAGCAGCATAAGGGAGATGGAAAAAAGCTCTTATTCAACTCAGAGGCTTTGTACTCAGAAACACTGTAAATAAATAAAATATAAGGAAGGTTTTGACAAAAGAGTAGAGATGAGAAGTATCCTCAATTAAAAACACTGCTTCTGAAAAGGATTGAAAATGGAAGAAAGAAAATCTCTGTTCTTCAACCCAGAATTCAGAGCCAGAGGAAATAGCACAAACAGGAAAAAAACCTTTGACAGTGAAAACACTAGATTTTCTCTAATTTCATAAAACTGTAAAATTCATTTCATATAAAATTTGTTTCCCAGGGGATAAATAGATGAAGAATGTAGGGACCAGGCAGTTCCTAAGAATCAGAATGAAAATCGTCTTTTGAAAAACCCCAACAAAAATAGGACACCTACTTCTGTCAGTCTCAGCTGTAAGATAAAAGAATGTGCGTGGTTACAAAGACTGCCACTGCGTGCCTCAACAGGCAGCTGCTATGAGATGATAGAATTAGTTAGTTAATAGGATCTCACAGTGCCAAGAGACCAGAAGGTTCTCTCTGTGGTATCAGTTATGTTGTATCACAGCTCGGTGCTACACTGCTATCAGACAGATGCTTTCAAAAACACTGCATGTGATGCTGGAGCTGAAGTTACCTGACTGTGTGTGGCTCTGTGCTCCAAAACAGGCTGCTCATCTGCAGAAGCCAGCGTATTAACTGAGTGGCCTGGCACACATTTCCTGCCAGTGCCTGCGCTATTTCGATGTAAGAGCCTACAGGCTACTGTGGAACACCATATATGCCTTTCATTCCCCAAACAACTATGTCTTAGAAGTTTCTTACTTAGACCTTTCTTACTTAAGGCTTTCTTACTTAGAGCTGCACAATAAAAAAAATATTTCTTCAACCGGTGGAGGCAATCTCATTCATCTTAAGGCATTTTTAAGTTGATAGGGTTAATTCTTATTCATAATAATTATGTTTAAGTTGATAGGGCTAATTTTTATCCATAATCATTATGTTACCTATAATAAGTAGGGAAGAGACTCACACGCCAGCAGAAAAAAAATAAATAATCATGGGTTTTTTTCCACTAAGATGGCAATTCAAGTGTGAAATGAGGGACAACAGGTAGGTGTGTAGTCTAATCAGAAAGCACTAGCAGCAAGGAAATCATATATTTCAGTATAACAGATAGTACATTCAACATATCCCAGCTCAGGATGCCTTTCACACGCACTGCAGCAGACCTGGACCTAACAAAAGATAACAAGGAATCATTACAGATGTTTGCAGGGAGTACCTCCCAGGAATGATGGGTTATTTGCAAAAAAAGAATGGAGATGACTCTGAAAAACTAACACCTGGGGAAAAGTAGACTGATATGAAGAAAAAGATTATGTATAGGATGAAGCTTCCCTCTAAAATGTCTGAAGGGGATTAAAAGCATGTTATCTTTTGTGCAGCACAGCAGAGCACAGAATGTTTGCATTTGCCCTCCCCAGAGTAAAGGATCGAGACAAATGAAGCTGTGAACTTTGCCAAGTTTTATGTCTGGGCAAAAGGAAAGAGAAGGCATTATTTCAAATATGGCAAACAGCATAATAACGATTTAGCTATGTCAGGACATAGGACCTAAAAAGGGTTTAAGCCTAAATACCACTCAATAGGGAAAGCTGATCAATGGGTGAGAGAGTAGTTTTATTGTCTATCAACCTGAAAAATTATTGGGTCAGGCCTTGAAAATATTTAAAGGTTTACTTAACTTAAGGTAGGAGCTGGATAATTTTCAGTGGGTAACAGACAGAGGGGAAAAATGGCCACCATGTTGCAGCTTATCACCATCAGAAACTTAGGCTGGAATGAGAATCAGTGGAGAAATATAAAGTAATAGAGGATTTAAGGAAATTCTGTGTAAGTCCCACAGAAGGTGAAAAGATTCAAAGTGCTTCCATCTGAGGTCCTTCTGCCCAGGACACTTGAACATACCTCTGTGAGAAACTTAATGGTACAGCTCCTAAATAGTGCAGAAGAGACAGCAGAACATGGGAAATTGGTGGGAGGTCTGTTGTCTGTTCAGTTTTGGTTCTCTTTGTAACACCACCGCCATGCAAATAAAAATGTATTTTAACTGTGTAACTGGAGGGCTGCAGTCATGGAGTTCAAATGCTGGCAAGTCACAAATTTGAACCAGATTACTTGAAGAAAGAGGGATGACCAGAATGACCAGGTGTCCCAATGTTACAACAATCAGAGGGAGAGAAGGAGAAAAAAACAAAACAAGCAAATAAACAACAGAAATATGCCAGAAAATACATGTCACTGGCAAACAGACATGGGTAAAATACAGGCTGATTCTGCTGTTCCCATGTTGCAAATCATTTTCATGGTTTGATCCTAGGAGAATCATGAATGATTAACTATAAGTTTCCCAAGTAACTTATTTTATCTAACAATTTTATTTTTTTTAAAAGTTGAATAAATGGTTAAACATAGTAATTTTAACTGTATAAAGAAAAAACTGGTGGCATTTTGAGAACTATTCTAGTCTACAGAGTATGAAAACTTACTTTTTAAGTTATAAGTGCCTGTAGAATAGTGGTAAAAGAAAAAAAGACAAGCAAACAAAATACAACTGTTTCTCTTTAGAGATACAGATTTTCTTTTCTGTTATATAGTGACATTTTGGCAGCAGTTGTTACTCTGGGATTTCTTGGTCTTTCTCTGTTAGTTTCAACCTCAGTGGGATTCACTTCCTCTGAGTGCTCTTCTTTGACCTCTTCCTTTGATCTTCTAACTTACTTAATTTCTTGAAAGTGCAGCTATATCCCTGTTTGTGAATTGTTGTCTCTTTTATGCTTTTCTGAGAGTACAAATACACTAACAGCATTCTTTTCAGTGTTCTGGTAACTCTGCTCAATCAGAGCAGCAACAGAGATTCTTTGCCTCTGAAGTTTAATTCCTAGCTAAAAATTGAACATATTTTTATATCTGGTGATAGATATAAGCAAGTGTACTTCAAATAATAAATAATAAATATTAATAAAATAAATATGCTTCAATAAATATACTTCAAATAAAATGGCGTTTTCAAGTTTTTTCAAATATCTTATACATCATTCTAATAACAAGCCATCATTTTAAACCACAAGACCATATCCAAGCTTGTGACTCACAATAGTGAACTAAAAGAAAATTCTACTGATGATGATCCAGTTATGAACCTTTGGCAAACCCTGAGATTCAATGACAGAAACTGCTGCATGAACATACAGTTCTGTTTATAGTATTTAGTCTATAAAAAGTAACTTTTGTGTCACTGTAACTCTAATTATGAATGAAATATTCATTAGGATTTGGTCTAAAAAATTCTGTGGTCCTAATTCAAATGAAAGTAGATACTACAATGTGGTTACCACAACGTTTTGGAGACTCTCAGTTCAAATGAACAAATTGTCAGCCTAACTGGATGAGCATTGAATTATGTCAAGTACAGCAGTTTTTATGGTTAAACACCTTAAAATAAAGGTTATTGTAGAACAGAAATCCTTGGCAGATTTTCTCTGGAAATAAAGTTTTCGTGCTTAAATTCATGAATGAGGTTTTGCTTGAAATATTTTTGTTTTGTTTAGGAAAAATATCAATACTGAAGAAAAAATAACTACATGGATGCTAAAGATAGTTTTAGAAGTTTGAAATCTTAAGAACAGGCACTCTGAATGCAGGAGAATAACCTTGCAAAAATGCAAAGGCTAAAATAATATTAACAAGTCTCTATTGCAGCAGCTAACACTGATAGCTGAACTGGCGCTTTTATGTACTATACATCCAAAGCTTCAAAAATCAAGGAAGATATGCACATACTTTTAAATCCTATCATCCATTTTCTAACTCCAGAGTAGATCTCAAATAAGTATTTAATTTGCATTTTAAAAGGTGTCTTGATTGCTGGTTAATTAAATACTGATAGCTCAAAAAACACATTGAAATTTAGTAGGATTGCAAAAGATAAGCAAAGTTGCTAAATCATTTATACAAAACTACCACTGAAATTCACAAATACTTACATTGTTATTCTATGAATGAACTCTCATTGTTGTTTGAAAGGAAATTTAGTTTTTTAATTGGTGGTAATAAAGCCAGCAGCAGCTTCTTAGTTCTTAGTTAATGTAAACACTTCTGCTCTTGGATCCAAATTGCAGTTCATCTCCTATGTCAAGGCAGACTGCAGAACAAGAAGGAAAAACATGAGTATGGCTCTGTTTCTCTTGCAGTATGTAATTTTTTAATGCTGAGACCCTGCCCACCATGATGCCTACACCAGTAACTTAATATGCATATCTCTCTCATAATTTGAACAAAGCTCTTAGTCTAAATTATACTCATACTTCCTGGGAGAGGCAAGCCATATAAAGCTTAAGAAGATTTTCCCTGCTCTTGCAGCTCCATTTTGGTTTGTTCACCCAAGTTCATGTTAACGTGAGTAAGGCAGAGTCAGAAATTACTCACCCATTACAATAGGGTGCAAAAAGGAATCTGAATTAAAATCCAGTAAATTTACAGGCTATTATACTGCTGCTGTAGGCATCAAATCAGTGTCTTGGGTTAGATACTGAAAGTATAAACACTTACCAGGAGACAAATTTCTTAGGGAAATCAGCCTTTGAAATTAATCTCTGGAGAATATTTTACTGTCCTCAGGCAGAAAATGAGGGAATATTCACTCCAAACATAAAGTTTTGAAGTGGAACTTTTGGGAAAAAAAAAAGTTTCTAGTAGGATATACTAAAACCCTTTCTTTTTTCTCTTTTTCTTGGATGATGAAAAATACAGCAAGTAAATGGATAAATATGGAAGAGTCTATATATTCCTTTAAAGTTTTTTTTTGTTTTGTTGTTTTTTTGGGGTTTTTTTGGGTTTTTTTTGGTTTTTTGGGGGTTTTTTTGTTGGTTTTTTT
>VXBR01002937.1:632590-643124 GCA_013400215.1 Cisticola juncidis | reverse complement strand
TTTTTTTTTTTTTTTTTTTTGTACTAAGAATATAGTGAGTTTTAAGTATCATTTTTAAACACTGATAATATAAGTACAGAGGAAAAATTCTTCTTTAATGCACTGGAAAATGAAATTATGGAAACAAGCCACACTACTTTCCTCAGAAAGGCTGTATTTCTAGTGTGGTTTCTTGGCCCAAGATGATGGTTTGTGATGGCTGTATGTTAGATTCTTCCAAATGCAATCCAAGTCATTTTCTCCAACTGAGCTGCAATGGCTAAGTTCCTCATGCCTCCTGTCCTTTCTCAGATATTTACAGCCCTGGGACTATGGCCATGCCAGTAAAAGATAAATTATCAGGATTACGGTGGTGACAAAAATGGTATCTGGGTATCTGCTCTGATGGTTTTAGCTGTTGGACAGTACACTTCAGTGGGTCTTTAGCTCTAGGACTACTAAATCAGGAAGTTTCTATTGAGCCAGCAGAGCCAGAAATGAGGGAAGGGAAAAGTCAGAGTAATTAGTAACTGCCTACGTTTTCATAAGGTTATCCTATCAAATATATACATCCAACCTGCATGTTCTCTGTAACCTCTAGTCTCCATTTGAAATAGTTTAATGAATGATATTTATATTTGATTCAGTTTTATTTCATGCCTTCCTTTATTAACATGTGGATACATTTGAAATAAAAAATTCTTTTCTTTCCAGCTGTAGAACATGTATAAGTAGTGTTCCCAAATTCAGATTATAAACTGATATAAATTTATGAGGCAGCTGATGAAGCACAGACAGACCAAATGTCTCTCTGTGTTAGACTAGAGGCTGCAAGGAGCAGACCATGCTGACAAATCCTACATGACATTGGGCATTACATGCAAAAGGCAGTACACAGCACAGATCTCTGCAAACTTCATATTGCTTTGTAGGCTAGGATCACAAGTCACTCTGGCAAGAAAGTCTGGCTTAATTCATGGGCATGTCTGATCTAATTCCTTGGCAAGGGCCTCACAGAACCAAACACTGTTCTATTGCAAGTCAGAGAACTTGTACTTTATCCCAGCTGAAGAAGCAGAGCAAAGGCAAACCTTCCTAGGCATTGGCTCAATTGAAAGAGTTCAGAAACCAAATATGCCTGAGCTAGGAACTCAGTTACCGAAGTTAAAACAAAATAATATTGTATTTAGGGCACAGTTTAAGCTTCTGGTTTTATCTCCTTTTCTAAGGAAATTCACTATCCTATCCATGGGATGAAAGCAAAGAATGAGAAGAAATATCAGGAGAGTTAAAATAAATAATATATAACTTAATTAAATCACAGCTGTGCAAAACATGAAGTAATTGAAGGGATAGAATCAAGGAGAGAAGAGATTATTTTAGGCAGTCAGAAGTGCATAATTATGAGTAACGGGCTAAATCTGAGCAAAAGAAAAACTTTAAAGATAAAGCCCAGAAACAAATTCTCACTAGTCAGCTCAACTCATGTACAAAATAGCTTTTGCTGGTGTAACCACAAATTTAAGTTGGGTAAATGTATACTGGGGCATTCAGATATTAAGAGAGAAATACGCCAGCTCAAGAAGAAACTTGAAGCAGGGTATCTGATGCTCAGCCTGAGAGAATGTTCAGACTACACTACACTTCTGTGAATACCTGAGGCACTGACTCTTCAGTTTTACCATTTCCTGACATACTTACAGCAGATAATCTATCACATTGGTGCTATGGGTTTGAGTTTCTGTTGATGAGAAACTGATGCATGGCCAGACAGAGCAGAACTCAGAAGCAGGAGGCATCACTTCCCTCTTTCTCCCAATACTCCGTACTTCCAGGGTAGCATTCAGTTACTTTAAATAAATACAGGGATCAGCCAAATACAGCGATGCTCTGGCTTTAACATTTCTTCTTTGAAGTGTGGTGATTTAAAACCATTCAAAGTTTGCAGTGGTCCAGAGACACCATGACTCTTCTTTGGCTTTAACAGTTTATATAATCTGACTCTTTTGTCCTATCTGTGTTACTAACTGGTTACTCAATTCACAAGGATACTTCAGTCAAAGTCCAAGTCTCCATGAAAGCTCCACCTCTTAAGGAAACCATACAAGTGTTTTCAAACTATTCTCCAAAAGGCTGGAGGGAACTCATACAGTTCATGAAATTGTAACATGAATACTAGCTAAACTCTTTCATAACATCAGAGACATAACCTGCACTCTGAATGGCTGTTTACCAAATCTTCACAAATACATGATTTATCTGGTTACTTTTGAAACAGGAGAGATTTGCAGTGGACAGAAAGCATATGGATGTACCATGGAAAAGATGCTGTGCTGTATTTTCAATGGTCACTGCATTAATTAGCCTCTGGTGCATAAATATGAATTTTGGAAATTTCAAGTTGTTTTAGCAGAAGATGCCTTTTAGAACCCATATTTACACAATGGCAGCAAAACAGAATGTCCAAGGTCTGCTCTGGTAGTCCCACTGCCATCTCTTCCAAACATGTTTATAATCTCCCTTCAGCTCTGGACAGCTCAGGCCTCAGCTGAAGTAGGGTTTGCCAGAAGTTCTTCATTAGATAACTCCACAGTCTTCACAGATTTTTGAATCAAGCTCTTTCTTCCTTTTTTAAGAAAAAAGTGGCCAAATGGTATTCTGTGTGAAAGGCTACTACCCCCCACACTTTCCCTGTCATCTTTAAAATACAGTATCTTTTTTGACTGCTAAAAAGTTTAGTTTGAACTGATTAAAAAAACTCTATTCTCTGATAACAAGCCAATAGCTCTTGTGAGAGCAAAATTGTGCAGCCACCAAGCAAGCACACAGTAATTCATAGTTTCAGTTCTGATTATCAGATAAAGTAATTCAAGCTAGCTATTCAAAAGCTTTTACTAGCAATTTTGTACCAAGGGGACTGCTTAAACTGGGATTTACAGTACATCTTGTACATTTAGGTAATCACATTTTGGTTTAAACCTTGCCATGACCCCAGATTCAAGGGAATGTCATAATCCTGCTGGGTTATGTAAGGTAATGATTAAGGGTTTCACCATGTCCTATCAGCTCTGAGAACTAATTCCAAAAGCACATTCTGCTTTCTTTGACAGATTTTAAGAGTTTGCATATCCTAAATGGCAGTTGGTCTTCATAATAATCTGAGCCATTACACTCAATAGTTTTATGTAACACTAGCAATAGTTGTTGTTTAAATATCATTCTTTTAAATGTTTTATAGTACCACTTTGTGGCTTCATTCACAGCTTTAATGTTTGGAATTTCCTGCTCATTGCCTATACATCTCCATTTAGGTAAACATTCAATGTGATTTCTTCAAATTTTAATATTTACTAACTGAATTAGATTCTAAATTCAGGAGCTCTCCTTTGTAATATCCAAAGACTTACACAGGTACAAATTTAGAGGTATAATGTCTAGGTCAACAATGTCTTACCATCTCATATGGTAAACATATAAGATTCCAGCAGATCTAACCTCTGGATCCCTGTAAGGATCAACTCTTAATCTCCTGGAAATAGGAAACAAAAGCAAACATACCGTTTTGGTTTACAACTCCTTAAGGGTTTTTGTTCCTCCAGTTATTCTCATTCTTTCAAATGTGTAGAATTTTTCAAATCCCACCTTCAGCCTCCAGTCTTTGCATATACTATCTCCATGCAAAAGTGGGAACACCTTCCTGTTGGATTTTTTTCCTTTCTGAACTCTCATTTTCATGTTCTTAATTTGCATTTGTTTCTTTGGTGTGTTTTGTTTTGAGGGTTTTTATGTTTTGTTGGTTAGTTGATCTATCTTGTTCTTTGTAAAAATATACTCAGAATACTGGATTCCATTGAGTTTGCAATTACAGGCAAACACCAAAAATTAGAGTGTTTAAAATGTGGCAATACAGCTATTAATAATGGAGTTTTTGACTTTGCTATTTACAGTCCTAAGAGACAAGTAAATATTGAGTATCTATACTAAGTACCTGAGAACTAGAATCCTTTGTTTTAGGTCTGGCATCTATGATTCCTACCCCCTACCTATGAATGCTCCCAAATGAAGGAGCTTTACCCACAAGTATGCTTTTAGAGCACAAACAATCACTTGGTGGTTATCTAAACAAACTAGGGCTGGAACCAGCAGGAAATACAACTTTAAAACATGGAATCTTGCTTAGCACTTTGGGATTCCTTCATTTTCTTCTCTGTGTTACAAATACTAATCTATGCTGTGCACTTCCATTAAAGTTTATTCAACAGCAGCTCAGAGCTAAACCTTTGAGGGGTGCTAGCAATTTGAAGCATGCTGAAATGTGCACTTTTCAGTCTGAAACTGAACTGGGAAACTTTTTGTCATAGACTCTCCTGGGAGAAAAATTTAAAATATGAATCAACATAAGACTAAACCAAATCACAGAGGACAGGTTTCTGCCTCATCATCAAATACTTGGAAGCAACCATTGACTATTGCTTGGGGCTGAGATTATATCAATAGAATAAGTGAGAGAATAACTTGCTCTTCCTATTAGCTTAATGTTTGAATACTACATCAGAAAGACGTTTTTCTCAGTATTGAAATAAATTTGCCCTCTTGAGGAAGATTTTGTTTTTTGCAACTGAAGAGTAAGCCTTTGAATGATTTGTACACATTGATACATTTTGTTCTGTAACACATGCAAAATGTCTGTTTCAGTTTTGAAAAGACAACTTAAGAGTCAACAGGGAAATTTGATTAAAATAACTTTCTCTTCTTGCCTTGATTTTTGTGCCCATCTCCCCCTCTTCTCTCGAAAAATCTATCAAAGAGAACATTTTTTTTTTCACTTTCCCCCTTCTCACAATGTGAAACATTTTCTAGATTTAAGAGACACAAAAGTCTCAGGGAGAATGTGTTGTTTTGTTGCTGTTTTTACTTCATACTGGGGATTTTTCTGTTGTTTTATCAAAATGTGAACAAATTCCATTACCTATTTTTAATGTTTTCTCTGATGAGTAAGATAAACACACAGTTATACATCTTTAAAGTTCTTGGATTTTGGTTTTTTAAGAAGAGATTGAAATGCTTTTACCTCTACAGCCTTTTTCTTACAGAATTATGTGACATATTTAAATATGTATGTATATACATAACATTTAAATTTACATAACATTTAAATATGTTTGTATATACAAAAATATGCAACATATTTTTGAACAATGGTGACTTGTCTGATCTATCAAAAGCACAATTTGGCTTATTGTTTTATTTACATGTTCCTGTTGGCATTCATATTTTCTACTTTATATGTAAATATAGTTGTGATGTGGCAGCAATTTCTATGAGATGCAGATGTGTCTGAGTACCACAGATGTGTCTGATGCAGATGTGTCTGAGATTCGGCAACTGGCTCAGCAATAACAGAAGGTTTACACAATGTCGATATTAACACTAAACTATTTTATTACAGATAAGTCAGGATTTTTTTTTCCAAAGTAATCGACTTAGTAGATTATTCTGCTTTGGCAGTATTCCATTTTCATAATAAAAATAATACAGCTCTAGAACCAGATATAACAGTTCTGTAAGTCAGTCTACCTCAGACATATCCACTGACAAACACTTTACTCCTATGAAATATATATTTTATTTTGCAAGTAGTAAGCAAGATAAAAACTACTGTGTTCTACCTAGATCCACTCTGACAGTATTAGTATGTTTTTAAAAGTGTTACCTATATCCTAACTATGGAAGAAGGAAGATGTAAAATACTAAGGTCTAGGAGTAAAAAAGGATTGATACTAACAGATGCTGATGATAAATAAAGCTAAGAGCAAAGTATGGATACATTTAGGTTTGAGTCCAAAGTAAATTTATCATTCAATCTCATGATAGAAGAAGATGAAATAAACTTTTAAATAAAGATTACGTGTTGACCTGTGAATGGAAGTTAATATAAATAAAAAATCATAGAGAACAGCAGTTTTGTAGTTTTCTTTGAAGAAAAATATAAAGGCACCACAGCTTTTTTTGTTTGGAAGCAACAGAATGTTGTAATCTTACATGTTTTTCTTGATCATGTGTGGCTTGATTTCTCTGTTTATATAGACGATACACCCAAATATCATTGTACACAATTGCAAAGCCAGGGAAACAGGTAGTTAACAAATTAATAGAAAACTAGTCTGTCAGTGCGTTTTTCAGGTGCACTCCTTCAGTTCTGAAAATGAAAATCTTCACACAGACACCCTAAATCAATTTGTTTCTGTAGAAGTACAAATGGAGCATGTAATTTCTAACCTAAAGAAACAATACAGATCTTTGAGTATTTCTATTTTATATTGTTTATATCTGTTATAATGGAGGTATTAACAGTCTACATATATTTTAATGCTGTTACACAGATAGAAGTTTGAGATGCTCTCTGGCAACTTCCTGAAAGCAAATAAGTAATTATCTACAGTGTCATACTCCTAAGATGTACTTCAGATAATCTTTGAATTTACATCGTATCACAAGCTTTGTATTCCCAAAGGAGATGGCACAGACAGACCAAAATCCATCAAAGTGCGGTGCACTGCTGCATTGTGTATGCACAATATGCACGCAGACCACTAGCTGTTCTTCCCCAATTGCCTTTGATAGCTCTCAAGGTAGTTCTGGTGTTCCACTGTAAAGTGATGAAAAATTTATGGTCAATGCAAAAATTGTGGCTATCTGACAGACATTATTTTTTTCCCTAGACAGGTCTGAAACACACTGAATATTTTAAGACTTCATTTTTCAAGATATCTATTCCACTGAGCAAATTGAGGCTTGTAATGCAGACTCTTCAAGTGGAAATAGCACACTGTTAGGGGATATTTAGTGATAGAACTTCCCTTGTATGTAAGATGGGTGAAAGTTATAAAAACAAATTTTTTTGGTGTTTGGGTTTTTTTAAACCCCCACCATTTGCAGTTTAAATTAATAAAAATGTTCAAGTGCCACTATATTTATACGGTTACCACAAAATATAGTATCATGTAAATATGAAGTGGCATAGGTTGCAAAATAAGAAAAATAAAAGTTGTAAAACCTAAAACCACTAACTACTTGGTAATCACTTTTCATGGTCCTTTCACATTTCTATACATGGTGTGAAATACGGATAATCATTCAAAAGTATAAATGATTATTCCAACAAAATAAAGAAATTTTCAGCCCAGAGTGATTTCCCCCTAATTAACTATTTCAGTCTACCAGAGGAGGAAAGCAAGGGCTGGATTGTCAATAACCACATAACCAGAATTGATCAGTAATTTCTGCTCTATGTTTTAATGGTCAAATGTTACAACTATTTAAAATTTCACACAGGAAAACCAAAGGAAAACCAAAACTTGCCAACATTTTTAGAGAATCAGTCAAGAGAAATGAAGTACTATTTTTTCCTTTGGTGAGTCAGCTCATAATAAGACTCCCTAAGATCTCGGGATGAAATTTGTTCTTTCAGTGTACTCTTCAATTACATTTTGTACAGGCAGATTAAAGACCTGTTATGTGGGACACAAGACTTCCTTGCAAGATCTAAATGAGTTCTTCCAGGAAATAAAAATGAATACAGTTTTCACAGTCTTCCCCTACCTAGGCTATAATTTTGTTCTGTGTATTAGTAAGCACCAGAAAAAAAATTTCAATCAGATTTTACTGAAGGGTCCCATTGCCTGCACAGTGCACTGATACTATAGTGTCTGCATATTATGATAACACATGGATCATGGGACTGTATCAGAAATATATAGGCATAGAATGGGAATAATCTCTTTTATTGAAACCAAAAAATTCATCTCAATTCAATATTTATATCATACTTAGGTGTCACAGTCACTGCCAGTATAATAGCCAAGATGTCCATGCCTTCACATATTTAATCTGGGCTCCTTTTAGATCAGAGGGCATTAGAAATATTTTTGGACTTCATAATGATTTTTTTTCCAACATGTTTGATTTTTTTCCCCAGGAATTTGAACTGTCCAAAAGCATTGTTCATCCATAAGACTAAAATGCACTGCTGAGGTCTTCATTTGTTTATTAGCCCAAGCTTTTGACAATCTCAGGGGTAATACTCAGCTAGCAGTACTCAAGGAAAATTACCAAAAAACTTTTTTTAAAGAAGGTGATTAGATTGGAAGAAAAAGAATACACAGGATGATAAAATCACAAATGCCCTATCAATTCTTGTTTTTAAATTTAAAATGCTTTTCCTGCAATGATGAAATAAATATTTAATGTTCCTAAGCCATAACTATAGTGGAAGAATAATTTGTCAGAGGACAGGCTACTTCCTGTGTCATATTTATTTCCAGTTATATAAACTTGACACTTGAATTCCTTACAAAAATATCTGTGAGTCATCAGCTTCCTTCACAATTTGCTTTGCTGGGCTAAAAATTGTTACCTGGTCATTAACTAGGAAAAATATATATATATGTGTGTGTAAGAAAGGTAGAATGAAAAGCATTTAAAGCTTGAGATTTTTTCTACTTATAGCTGAACAAAACTAAACAAAAATTTGTGCACAAAACCACTCAACTTCCTAGGGTCATAGAAGCAGTCAACAGAATAATTATGAGCACCGAGACATGTCATGTGGCAATCAGGCTCAAAATAATAAAAACTTAAGAGTGTTTCAAACAGAAGCCATGAAATTTGAAGTAAAAAATACTGTGTGCCAAAGTTGAGACAGTTGATAAACTCTTGGAAATATAGCTTGCATTTGATTATCAAAGAGACAGAACTTACATTTAATGGAGGAAACCTACTGAGCTGAAAATAGAGATCTGGAATATATTGCACACACTTTCTGAGCTGTATTTATGACTTCTCCTTGTGGCCACTGGTGAAGTCAGCTACCTTGGATAAATTAATCTCTGGTTAGGTGCTGTTTGGCTGCTTTTATGATTTTCCATTTGGCCACTAGGAAGTAAACATGAAATTTATGCTCCTTTGGCACTATTTGTTCTGTGCTTTCAATTTGGCCAGACTTTTACTGGAATGAATAAGAAATTAATATTTTGCAAAAAATTATTTTATGTTTGTTTACATCCTTTTCAGAACAGGAATTTTTTAGTATAATAAGAAATAAATTGGAAGAGTCTTGTCTTTGTCAAATGCAGTGGGGTTTCTGGTATTCTCTGAAAATCAGAAATTATATCACTAAGTAGATCACAATTTTAAATCTAGCTTCTAGTCCTGGGAAGGCTGCATCAATTCCTGTGAACATTAACTAAAGAAAAAAGAACACATTGATTCACATATGAAAACTTTTCATAGTTTTTGAAAAATTTATTTAAGAAACTAATTTCAAGGTAAACAACCATTACTTTGCATATGTGCAGTTGAATAATACCAAGAATTATTATCTAAGGACTTGTATGTATGATTCTTCTAGGCCAGCATACGAAGCCAACAACCAGGAAAGAAAATTTATAAATCACAGGCAGCAATCACTGTGCAGTGTTCTTCTTAGGTCTCATCTTAATTTATTAAAAACAAAACTAATAAAATCTCAGAAAGCAGAAAAACCCAAACAAACAAACAAAACAACTAAAGACCCTCAAACCAAACCATATTAATTGAAACAAGAGTTCAGACTGTGAAAAACGAACTGCTCACTTCAAAATTTCAAAGGTTTACTAAACCTTAATAGAACAAATGACTGACTAAGGAGAAACAGCAGCATGGGGAGCGTGGAACTAAACTGCCACATGATCACAAAATGGCCGCTCTGCCATTTATACCCCGGGGGTTGCCTCAGGTAACCCTGGCCCCGCCCAACACCTGCCAATCAACTCTTCTTCCCCGCCCATTGGTGGAGACTGCGTTCTTGCAACTTGATTGGAGGTCAGGCTGCCTTGCCCCGCCTCCTCCCAATGCCCCGGCTACCAAGGCTGTCCAGAGTCAGCGATACAAAGGGAAGGGAAAGGGGCCTGTGTGGAGAACGGATCACAGTAACATAACTACACATCAATCAAACTTCTCTTCATATTCATCCCTTAACTGCGACAGCCAACCATTGCATTACCTATCTATAACAAGACTATTCAAGGCCTTTGTAACTAACCAGCTAAGAGAAAAGATGTCACATCCTTCTTACCTAATATCCCAGCTTGCTCCGTATTCTGCCATTCTTGCAGCTCACCAGAGTCACTATGAATGCAGGAGCATGGTAAACCCTGAGGTGTCAGAGCACCATCATCCCTTGTCACTGCATGTGATATTGGGGGTTAGGAAAAGAAAAAATTAAATTTTTGACTGTCAGCCTCAAAATCTTTTTTCTAGGAATTCTGAAATTGAAGAACATCCTTTTTAACTAATTATAACAAACAGTTAACTGATCTTGCTTAAAAGAGAATCACAATATTCTAATTAACCCAATATAGAAATAAATGTCAGTGAAGCATTCTCCATTGAATTAGTGCTTAAAATCTCCTATCTTGATATTTGATTTTTATCTGTATAATCCCATAAGAAATCTGAAACATCATTTCATGTTTGCTTTAACAGTCTTCCTGAGAAACAGATAAGGGGGGGGGGG
>VXBR01002937.1:533816-630848 GCA_013400215.1 Cisticola juncidis | reverse complement strand
AAGGAAAGGAAAGAAAAGAAAAGAAAAGAAAAGAAAAGAAAAGAAAAGAAAAGAAAAGAAAAGAAAAGAAAAGAAAAGAAAAGAAAAGAAAAGAAAAGAAAAGAAAAGAAAAGAAAAGAAAAGAAAAGAAAAGAAAAGAAAAGAAAAGAAAAGAAAAGAAAAGAAAAGGAAAAAAAGAAAAGAAAGAAAAGAAAAGAAAATTTTTTCTATCCTATCAATTTCCTAGCCTCCAATGCAGAAAGGGACTACAGACAGCAGCACCAGGGAGCCAAAAAATCATGCGTGAGAAATAGGAATACTTAAGTCAGGGCTCTTTCACCAGAACATTTCTCTATTCAGCTTAATCAGATACATTATTTGAGTCAAAACTGAGAGAGAAGGCCTGAAAAAGACAGGCTACAGTGTTAATAGACAATTTAAAAACATTTGAACAATTTCAGTCTTTGACTTTTTATTTAAAATTAAAATTTCACTTATTTATTCACTAACTGATGCACTGATGTACTAAATCTATTAAGCTTTCCACAATTATTTTATGTGAGTACAAGTAAAATAGAAAGCAAAAGGACTGGTCAAAGATCAAATATAATAAGGCTACATGATTCTTTCCAAATAAAAATATGCCTAAAACCTGGGCTGTTTCAAAGAGATTTTAGTTTTCCCCACGGGACTATTTATAAAACTGCCAGGAAGAAAAAAAGGAACATAGCCATATCTGCTTATATCTGTTTAATTTCTGACCTCTTTTCATTACTGCAAAAGAGAAATTTCTCTTCTATAATTTTTTTTTTTTCATTTGGTTTCTATGGGGATTATGAAATTTTTTTAATAGCCTTGTGGAAATTATTTTAATATTTTTCTAAAGCACTAGGAACATTAACTGTGGAGAAGGAATGGGAAATAAATTCTGTGAATGGTTCTCTAATACTTAAAAGTGCATGAATCAATTTAGCACAAGCTTCATGGTGACGCATGATGAGGCAGTTCTGATGGAATAAGTTATGCAAACGACCTTTAGTGATATTTTTGAAAGTAATTTGCAAAACGTAGTCTATACACTGTACCTCTTCTCTTTTTCTCATTTGCTCCTGTTATTGAAGTGCAGCCAAGTGTTTTCTTAACAGTTCTTAACTGCAGCAGCTAAGAAATAGTTTCTTAGACTGCTGGGGAAAGACAAGAATTTGGGTAGTATTTATGAATAAGAAAATCAAAACCCTTTTAACTTGAAACATAGACCTCTCTTACCAAAACTGTACATCAGGGCTACAGGTGTTCTTCTGTGCTGGAATATTTAGAAACAACTGCAAAAAGAGGTCCATATAACACTCTTCAGAAACATAAGTGAAACTTAAGCCATGTATTTTAATGCTCAGCAGAAACTGGTTATCTGGAATTTTAAGTCTCAGTGGTTGATAATTATTTTGCTGCACCAGGAAACAAGACAACTTGACCTCCTAAGTAATTAGTACAAAGAGGAGCAAAAGGTTCATCCCTCCACAGAAATTTTAAATTTATGGCATTTGAAATTCAGTCAATTTTGTAAAACTCCAAGATTATGTATCCATAAGACCTGAACTAGATGTTGCTCTTATTGATAAATTTTAATGTTTTCTTATTTATTTACTCAAGTGTGATAAGAAATTATGTGATGTGTTAGGACTTATGTTAAAATTTTCTTGTTTATTGTCATGACCTTTACTATTGCTGTTTTAGTAGTTAATTTCTGTTTAACAATTTGTTAACTGCTGTTTAGAATTTTGCCAATATTTACTATCAGGGGCTAAAGCTTCCACGTTATTTGCTGGTTCTTTATGCTGGTTTTAGTAAGTGAAACCATTCTTTAATCCGTCACATCAGCCCTTTCCCCCCGCCCCACCACACTCCTCCCTCTCTGGAGGTAATTGTCTGGAACTCAGAAAGAAATAATTTTCATTTCCTTGCTGATCCTCATATGGTTTCAGATTCCTAACATCTGTTTTCTCCTAATCCTCATGCACTAGGTTTTAGTAAAGATGGTTACTAAGGCTAAAACCACATTTGTCAGGATGAGTGTAAAATCTCTTAACACTGATAAAAATAAATAATTTACAGACTACTACATAGCTCTACAGGCTGCCACTATACAAAACAGAGGAAAAAAAACTCCTAATGTCGTATGTATTTTCTGACTTTTTTTGTATTTTGAAACCAAACTCGTTCACTTATTTTTCTTCTTAGAAGGGAAATTGGTTTCACTTATTACTCTCACTGCCAAAATCCTGAGGCTCTGCCATCATTTTTACAAAGGAACTTCCTTCATCAAGCACGAAGATGTTGCTTGTCCTTACCAGGTATACCAAAGCATTTGAACTACTGTTTTTGAGGGTACAAATTGGTCTGTTGGATATTTCAGCGCATTACATTTATTTGATTTTCAGATTCCTGATTTTTTTCCCTTCCAGGATGTAATAGAAGTTCTTTATAGAAGAAGTTATGATGATACAACATAAATGGAAACTGCAGTGTCAGAATGGATTATTTTTTGTTGAATTTCTAACATTTATTTTAACTTCACCTAGTCAAAATCCCTTTCAACATTGTTTTCAGATTAGGTCCTACTGCAGAGGTCAAATTTTACAGAGATATTTCAAGAGCATCCAAATTTAACTGTGGTTCCTTAGTACTCAACTCAGAGTGTTCCTTGCATTGGTTCCACCTAGTCAGAATGCTGTTCTCTGACAGTTGTGTATTTTAGTTATCCTACCTGATTTTTCCAGTACTTTTGATAGGTCAAGGTGTCTTTTTAAAGTGAGACTTTGGGTTTTTTTATGTGTATTTATGTGTATTTATTGTGTGTGTATATATGTATATGTGTATTTTATGTGTATTTATTTTTATGTGTATTTATGACATCACTAGCACCTCAGCATGCTCAGTCCCTGAAAGAAAATTCCTTCTGACTCTATGTGCCATCTGTATTCTTTGAGGGCTTGCAAGAAGTTCAATGTCATAACAAAATTTTAGCACTGCTGTGACAGCAACAAAATCACCTGTAAGACATATATCATCAAGCGGTCCCTTAGCATTACTCTCCAGGTGTCAGTGAAGTTATCCAACCAGAGAATTTCACCCAGGTTACAGCTACCAAATCACTCTTCCTATTTTTTTTCCAAATTCTTTGTTGCTTTCAATATGCGATTTAGGAAAAGAAACAGTCAGAAAATCTAGAACGATTTAAAATGATCCACGAGCAACAAATGAGATCTGTTTTCAGATCACAACAAAAACACCTAAAGAGAAGAAATGGCTACTTGCCATTTGTGTCCATTTTGCAAGTTCCATTTTCTTCTGTTGCAGCCTCCTCTAGAGTCCATCTGCATACATCAAAATTTGACGCATCTGCACATAATTTACTGCTTGGAGATATTTTGTGTGTGCAACACTTGCAAAAAGCATGTAGCACATATCCGGTAGACTTATAATTTTAAAATAAACAGCAAGTTTAATGTTTTCTTTTCACATGACTTTGATTATTCAGTTTAAGGTGAAAAATAATGCCTTTCTTTCAAAGTCTGACCACAATAAAGGTTACAGTCTTACTATCAAAAATTTTTTTGGTAGTTGTCTCATCTTGATGGAATACCAAATATTTTTTGAGGTAAGACACAGAAAAATTACATCAGTAAAAATATCTACCATCAGTGTAGGGTTCTTTATTTCTGTCACTGTACCTGAAGTCTTTCAAGTAAAGATTTGTTTTTATATTATCATCCTAATGCTTCCTGGAAAAGTTTGTGGTTTATTTCCAGACATAAATACTGTACTAATTATGGATATTTTTGCTGCTTTTAAAACTACAGTGTAGTTTTCAACAGTATATACTTTTTTCACATTTCTTTTCCTGAACACTTTAAAATTTAGCAATGTTCTGTGGGGTTTTTTGGGTTTTATGGAAAAAATACTAGAAGACTATTAGATCAAATAGTGTATGGAAAAAAAATAGAATATTTAGAGCTGCATATGGAATGCCCAGGTCACTGGCTTCAAAATTTACCAGTAAACTACACCATGCATGTGTTCTACCTACATAAAGTACCTATCTACATTTCAAAAAATCATAATCTGCAACAAAGTATATGAGACAAAGTACAAAGCAGGTAAAGACCTATTAATGTGAAAGAGGTTTTTTTGGATATATTGTGTTCTTTTCAGTTCACAGACTATGAACACCACCAAAGAATTTCTGCCAGAGGATTACTGTGAAGGCTGTCTCTACGGAGGTTAATATGGAATGCTATCTACTTTGTGAGCAAATTGCTAATACAACCCTTAGATAAATTTAATAAAGTGATGCATAGACATAAAGATGGTGACACAAATGGTGAAGGTATTTTAACTGACTCATTCAACTAGCATTATTATTCTGTATGTATTTTGTGTTCAGGGGTCTCCAAACACTTTTTGTTATCCCTTCCTGTAACTACAGCATAAACACAGACTACTTGCATTTTTATTTTAAGTTTACTGTAAGCCCCAAAAAAGGGTCATGGATAATGGTAATATCTGGGTATAAAGGTAATAAAATTTCAAATTTTCTTTACTTCTAACCACTTTATCATCTCTGTGGAATTCCTATTATTTGCATGATAGAAAGTAGTAAAATTGTCAACATTAGCTTATATGCCAGATATGAAAAGAGTAAAGTAGGAAATTATTACTTGTTGTAGTACCAGGACTTATCCTCAAAAGGCAGATAGTTAAGAAGAGAGCTTTAAATGAAATGATCTAGCATGCAAACAGAATAATGGGTTACTTTTAAGAACGGGAAGTACAAGTAAAACATGCAGAAACCAGAGATAAATAAGTGGCATTTGGCAATGAGATCGCATTATTGTTTAGCTGCAAAAGGTGCACTCATTTAACAACACAAGTGGTTTTTCCTCTGCAGTAATAAGATTACTGGGGGCTTGTGCCTGCCTCCAGGAACCCAGCTGCTCCAACTGCAAGACCACATTCATCAGTTTGTGATCATCAGTAGTGGGGAGACAGATACATTTCTGGAGGTCACCTCTGCTGGCCTTATGGCACACTCTCTTCTAGGCAATTTATTACATTACTCAGTAGAAAACCTTTTATTTTTTTCCTCTGTTTTATGGAATACCCAGTTTTCTTGGTTTAGATTAATTAGTCTGATTAATCTTCTCTTTACATTTATCCTCTGATCTTGATTTGGAGAGTTTTCTTTAGCACTAAGATTTCCTGTAAAAATTTTCTAAAAATTAGTAATGAAATGCATTTTAATGCTGTGGCCAGAAAGGTCACAGGATCTACTTGGAAAATAGAGCAAGATTGTTGGAAATGGTATTATTGTATCAATAGTGAAGTATTTGTATGAGTGTTTCCTCAAGATGGTAGGATTTGTACTTTAACTGTGATATGGTATTGTCTTGGTTTGGAATATGTTTGGAAGTATTTCTACACAAAAGAATGTGCACCTTTTTGGTGCAGAGGAGTACATAAATATCATCTGCCTGAGGAGTATGACATTTATAACTTAGCTCTGTCATTGCCCAGGAATTTGATAGAGAGGGCTCCCAGGAAAGCACTCCAGGGAAGCTTCCAGAAGCCCAGCAGTTATTAGGTGAGTGTTTACTAATGCTTTCAAAACTGTGAAAGTTCTGGGTACAGTTCAGACATGAGTGAGAAAAACCAGAGATAACTATCAGTGACTGTATATATTATCAAAAAGAAAATCTGAACTTGCTTCAGTAGCTGGACCAAAAAGTCTTGATTGGGACATGGTCAATTGGAGAGATGCAGCAGAAATCTAGATGTGTGACTCAGATAAATATGTAGCATGGGATTAAAGAGACAAGATAAAAGCAACATAAGATAAGCAACAAAACAGAATGGCCCAATAAATATCAATGAATATATGCAAGATGTTCTGTTTAAGAGTATTTTCTTGTTTATGATGAATACTGTTTAATACCAAACCACTTTGTTTAAAAGCTAAAACCATGGTAACTAAAACAGAAACTCCACTCTTTCTAAATCACTTTTTGTAGTGTTAAAAAAACCTAGCAAAGATTCTGTTTTGCAGAAGTAATTACCTTGGAATAATTTCCAAACTTTGGCTACAGAACTCATTGGTTACACTAAACTTACAAGTAAAATGAATAGTGAAATGAGACATTAAACAGAGAGAATTGCAGAAAAACAAAATCAATAATGGTTTACAAAAACAATTTTAAGTTACAGTTATTTCACTTTGTAACTTTACTTTTACTTTTTAAACTCCTGGGAAAAAATACCAAAGTAAATGCATAAAGCCTAATTTTATGCAAGAAGGAACAGCACAACCTAACAGATAGTTTAAATTAAACAATGAATTTAAATTTCAGTTGATAGGGGAAAAGGCATAATTTAAGCCATGGAAAACACAGAATCCATGAATATTCCCCTTGGATGCCCCACATTTTTTTAATATTTTATTTTTCTACATATGAGGCTTACCTTGAGATTATGATGTGTTACAGGAAAAGGAGAAGGGTGTGTAGAATATACCAGGTTTTATGATCCCTAACTACCACTACCATTAATCAGTCATATGAGTACAAAAGTGTTTGGAGAGACAAACCAATTTATTTTTATTTATTAAAAACAGGAAAGATGCCCACATAACATTGATTCTCCTTCTGTGGAAAAGTATCTACAGAATTTAGTTAACCCTACTTCTGTGTCAAGAACTTTCATTTTTAATGTTTACCTTCAAAACGTGTCAACTGTGTTCTCATTGCATCATCTACAAAAATTTGATAAAACTATAACTGCAATTCAGTCATCAGGTTTTCCAAAGGGCTTATGTTCATACTTGAAATTTTCCCAACCACAATTAAAATAAAACTTATCCATCCCCTAAAAATATTTTTTCTTTATATTACATCTCCAGGCCAAACTTTGTTTTCTCTTATCATTTGCAAATCTAATCAAAACTAGTCTTTCTATTTATTTGTGAAGCCTCCTGTCTTAGCAAAGAAGGGTTTGAGATAATCCATTTATGGCAACACATCAGTGGATTTTTTGTTGTTGTTGTTGTTAAAAAGTTTAAAAATGTTTAAAAGGTTGTTAAGGTTTTCTTCGATATCCAGCATTTGTTTCTCCAGTAGTTCATATCACAGTTTTTTCTGTTGTCATTTCTGGGCTTGTAGATTCAGAAGAAGTGCCTCTTTCTTATTCTAGTAACGTAACAGGAATTTCACCATAGGCCACCAGTGGACCATCTTTGATTTCTGTACAAGTTCATAAACCTAAGATTCTCTCTCTAAACAGCAACACCTCTTTCTTTATCATTATTTCAATATACTTTAATATTTTCCATTTTTGTAAGACAATTTAAAGCCAGATATCTATTATTCTTGTGTGTTTGAATCAACAAGAATTTGCTCTTCTTTGCTTTTAGTCACCTTAATTTTCTCTGACTTCCTTTTACCTCCTCTTACAGCAATTTCTTGGGTTTTTTACTTCTTCATAAGTATTAGTTATGTTAATATTTGTTTTCTTATAAGTCTAATTATGGCTTACCTTCTTGCTTTTATGCATATATATATATATATGTATCATTCCTTAAACTCATCTATGAACCTATGTGTTTCTATTGTTGGTGTTATTTTTGAGATTCCGTTTCAGAAAGATGTCCTGAGGCATTCACAAATGTCTCTATGTTTCCAGTGTACCTTTAAAAACAGAATTTGTGTTGGGTATTTGAATTCATTTTCTGCAGCATATTATTCTCCCAACAACTCTATGTTTTGACTTATTTTTCACAAGACTCTACCCATCAGGTCATTATTCTTAAATTTTTAATCCTTATAAATCTTTATCCTTATTCTACAGGTCTCACAACTTGTTTTCCTGATGAAAACAGAAAGATATTAACTGTTCAACACTAAAAGATATCAACTGTTCATAATTTCCATTTTTAGATTTTCTGAGGTTTGTTTTTCCTCTCATTTGTACAGATTCTCTTCAAGTAATTTTCTCCTTATAGGATTCATGCCTCATACATTTCAAAACATTAATCATCTAATTAGTTATTTTCCAGCAGATATCTGTGGAACCAGAGCACCTCCTGTAACTTCAAAGTCTTGGTTTTTAATACTTTTCTAAAAAACTGCAAATGCCTCATTTTGTTGCCAGTACCAAATCATGGTCATGACATTATTCCTACTGTTTTCTTCCTTACATGGAGAAATTCAGGAGAATTGCCCCTCACTCTTCCCTGAACACACTGAGGAAAAACAAAGTACCTACAGGCTAAACTAAATAACATCATCCATATTTTGAAAGTAATAACAAGTCTGATAGTATGAATTTTGCTATAAAATTCCATAACACGAGTAACTTGATCCAAAAGTTGTAAAACTACATCTCAACTTGAGAGGTTGCACTCATTGAAGAGATGTGATCAGCAGACTTTTTCACACAACATAGTAATACCAAGGCCACTGAAAGCATGGATGTCGGGGAGTACAATGCATTTTTCTGCTAAGTGATGTTAACAAAACACTCTAAAAGAAAATCAATGTAAACTTTACAACAAATTAGAATAAATGTGTGTAGCATGTTTGTTTTGAAGAGGAAATGTTGCCACTGTGTCTAGGCTTCATCCACTTCAGAAAAATTGCTTTGAAATTACCGTTATATCACCATGAAAAAACATTTTCAAGTCAATATACAGTAGAAGAAGTACCTGTTTATCATGGGGAGATCATTTTCAATCCAGAATGTTTTTGTCTGGTTTACTATGTAACTCCAGAAGCAGTAGAAGTAGAATGGAGCAGCTTATGAATCGAGCAACAAAAATATCCAGATCTCCGAAATACACAGGATATATGTGATTACCTTAAACCATAAACTTTTCATTGCATTATCTCTGCCTGTCCTGTTGAAGATGAGAGATGAAGTGACTTGGTGGGTAACTGGTGGCCAGTCAAGCTCAACCCAACAGACTGAATTAAATCCTTTTGTAGTTAGAATACCGGCACTAATTTTCTCAGCAGGTATTGCAAAAATGGATTAATTTCAGGTTGAAACTCTGAACATCCTTTTACTTTTGAGACATCCTGAAGACTTGGACCTTTCTCTCTGCTCCCTTCCTTTTCATGGCTTGACTACGTTTTCTCATCATGTGAAGAAGGCAGAGAAATGTGAGCTGAGTGGGAACAATTTAATTGAAAGTAGAATGTTCCTGAGAGACATGCTTATCCTTGTATATCTGGTATATAGGGCTCATTGCAAACAGAACCACCACTGAAGTTAGTAAGTCACTATCTCACACTAGTGGGGAAGTACCACCACATTGTAAATTACTACACGTATCATTGGTAAGTGTTGGTTGTATAAAAGTAAAGTAGTAGATACCCGTTTTATAAGAATAAGATGCTACAACATGGAAGTTACATTTATCCCGTTCCAAAAAACTGTTGTCTATTAGAAAACTAACAGTTCAGAAAAATAAAGGGATCTGGATCTCAAACAAGGTACTGGGAACAATGACACAGCCTCTGTGGCTGCAACAAGAGGAAAGATTTATCCCCACAGCTAAATAAAAATATGGTTAATGGGCATTTGTTGTCAACTAATTCACTTCTGAATAATTCAGCTTTCATCATCCTCATTCAAATCTAGAGAAGAGATAAGAGAAAGGAATACTGATCAGTGGACATAATATACCATATAATACTGAAATTAGAAAAAATTAAGTAAATCTTGTGAAGGCTGTTGAAAAACAGAGTCACTAATACAGAAGATAAGGTGTTCTTTAATTTCTAAGAATAAACATGGGTGGGGAAAAAAAGCACTTAGCACAATCAGGACAAACTGGCACTGCTGAGGGAAAAATAAGTGAAAACAACTCAAAAAAATTGCCCAAGCATCCTTATCAATGTTCAGAGTTCAAAAGAGTATGATTATTCAGAATACCTAAGGTCAGTGAAAATCAAGGAGGATCAGAATTTAATTTCTAGCATGTTAAAATACATCTAGTGCTACACAGGGAAGTCAACAGAAATTACTCTGAGCAAAGTTGTTTTATAGGTGCAGCACACAGCCCAGTTGTTTGTACTAAAAGGATGAAAAATCATTAGAGACAAGTTTGCATTTCTTTTTCCTTTTCTGTTCAGAAATACCCCAGCAATGCAGAGGAATCTTACACGAGACTGAGATGATCAAATAAGTGTTAAGTGTAATTGAGGCTCCTTATTACTTGTCTTTTCAAAGAGAGGTTTTCTGCTAGCCGCTCTCACAGCTGTCTCCTATGGATTCTGCTGATGCTCACTTGAGCCCAAGACTCCTGTGAGTTGCTTCAGCCCTACCAACTGCAGCTGGAACATTCAAGGCAAGCTGCCTTGGAGGAGTGACAGTGGGGATCTGAGCTGCAGAGCCTTGTCAGCATTTCTATGAAAGTATTTATGATTAAGTTAAATAAACCATTAGTGTCATCTTAAATCCTGACATGCTCACACAACCCAATTTTCAGCAGCAATTTTGATTTCAGGTTCTTCCTATACATCTTAATTCTGTCCTCTGAAATGTGTATATTTTTGATAGGACAAGCACATGGTCTCAGGCACTGATCTGAGCCAAACACCTTAAAAACAGGGGGGGATTAGAATGTATTTGATTAAACTCTACTCTGGCAAAATGTCAGTAAGTGAGTAGCTATACTGACCTCAGACTGGCCATCTATTCAGAAGTTTTGCAGCCACAGACTCTGAGTACTAAAATGGAAATAAAGATTAAGGAAAATACATTATTGGGCAATTTGTAAAGAAGGTGTCATCCTCAACCCCTTATAAATGAAAGTGCAGTACACATGCTGAATATTTTGCCTGATGCGTACCAGAACAGGAGTAGATTTACAGCACTTTCAAGATTAGCAGAATGAAAATAGTCATGTCTTCATGGAGTTAAGCCTGAGCATTTAGCACTTTGTTTCTAACCGTGAACTCTAATTTATATTTTCTTGTACACACTTCCTAATATCTGTATAAATCCTAGCAATCAAAAGCTTACAATATTAGCAAAAAAGTTCATAATGCATTGAAAGCTTTATTATCTGCTATTAGGAGATCATTACAGAATCGACCTTATTGAACTCCAGCTGTGGACTCCTTAAAAATTCTGCTAAGTGTCTCAAAAATATATTGCAACAGGCAAGTGCAACAGGAGTATTTGGTGTTGTTGAGTTCATTGTTGATGTTTGAGTTTAGCTGAAAAAAAATAATATTACTGTGTAAGATATATGCCAATTATGCAAGTTAATGTATCACTGTTTTACAAAAAATGTTCAAAGTATTCAGAAAAATTTCTGTATATATGAACCAATGAAAAGATATTTTTAAAACAAACTTGGTTAATTCATATGCTTTTCTTTTGTGACATCAGTTTATCAAATACTATACTATGAAGAATAAAAATATCATGATGTACCCAGAGGTGAGTAAGTATTAACTGTCAATGAATTTTTGTTAGTGTCAATAATGTCACTCTGGCCTTGCGTTTTTATCAACTGTTTATTTTTTATGGTTAGCTAAATGTTGATTACTCCTTTCATTGCTTTGTATTAACATACTGAAATCTCTTTGTAAACCTGACATTTGTAAATTCACATTTCTATTGGCAAGAGATGAAAATTTTCTTCTAGACTATATCACCATTAATACTGACAAAGAAGGCAGAGAAGCAACTCATTTTGAAACCCCAGTATTCCTGAGTTTATGTAGATCCATCTACTTTCTGCAGGTGTTAAGAATGATAAGGGGGTTATATTTCTTCTATATAGTGCTTTTATTTCCATTTATGTGTTCAGTTATAGCTGTCAATCAGTTTCAGTCACATATCTCTAACATTATTCTATGAAAAAAGTATGGATAAATCTGGGCAGAGATTTCTACAGGCTTATCATTATTAAAAAAAATTAAAACATTTATGTGTAAATTAAATTTTGATAGGGTGAATTCCTTAGAAAAGTCTACATCTAGAGAGCTACACCAAGCTAAATGCTTCCAATACTAATTGCCTTGGTTTCCAATTTATTTACTTTTAATAAATTAATTATATTATTTAAACTTCCACTAATAAAATGTTTCAATATATAAAGCTGTTTCTTGACTATACATTCGACACAAAGTCATTTGTGTATTGAAGAGGAATTCAGCTATTAAATATCTCACATTCAGCATACTGAGTACATTTCATAAATTACAGGAAGGTAGCTCCTGTTGTTTTTAAGACTAACAAAATAACAGTGAGAACCACAATACAGATTACAGGACTGTAGCTGATAAGCTACCTCCTATTTCATTACTGTGGGATGTTTATGAAAGTCGGAAGAGAAAGAAAGGAAAATACACGAATGTTCACATTCATGGGGTGTTAAAATCTGATGTAATTATATTGGTTGCAACACAGGCAGTGCCATTATGTAACTAATATAAACATGACATATTTCATGTTATTCTCCATTTGCATAGATTTTATTAATGCAGTGAAGGGATTAGTGCATCCAGGAAAGAAGGACAGTGTTTCTCAGACTAGGTATATTGATATTGCATTCTGGCCCTTTCTGGGATACAAGGATGCTCCTCTGGGGAGGGTGAAAATGTATCCTACCTGTATTTTAAAAGATCAAGGGAAAGAGACAGGAATAGATTAAATGACATCAAGACCAAGTTAGTAAAATATTCAGATTTAGAAATAAGTAACTTGCATTCATTTCTTCCATTAACATAATTTTTTTCTTTTTCTTTTTTTTTTCCCCCAACACAACCAGTCCCCTGGTATGAGTAGACAACACCTAAAAGTTGACAAAGTGAGCAATCTTCACAGTCCCCCAGTGGGGGGATCCCCAGTAGGATCCCTGGCAAGCCAGCTGGTTTCTAGGAGGAGTGATGCAGCTAAGGTCCTGTCATGCCATGCAAGGTTTGGTGGCAAGGACTAGATACACTGGGAGATGCTTGGGGATTCAGAAGAGAGATGGCTGGCCCCAGAACTGCATGCTGCAGTATGAATATTTTTAAAACTTTAAAGTATTTGTCCACAGAGTTATTACATTGAAGTAACAGATAGAAGCAGATGCCTATGCTAAAAATTAAAATCTGGAAAACATACCAGAATTACAAGACATAAACAGCAGATTTTAAGCATGATTGGTAAAAGTTAGAAAGACCTCAACCACCATTGATTTACTACTTATACATAAAAACCACAAAGGCAGTAATAGCAAATGGCATCCCTTATTAACTAATACATGTTATGGGAATCCTAATCACACAGATTAAATTCCAGAATGCATCATTTATTCAAGATTGTGATTTGAGACTTTATCATTGTCTCAATTAGCCCTTGAAGTATCCTCTCTCTATTGTAAATGATTTATTCTCAAGTTGGAGGTAAAACTGGGCTGATATGGGGTCAAAACCTCATGCTATCTTCAGAATCATAACTCGGCTATCCTGAGACTTTTTTTCTTGGCACAAACATTGCACATTAATAGTGGGACATTACTTTCCTCCGGCTTATTTTAGCCCAAATGCTTTTCCCCCCTCCTCCTCTTTTGTGCATCTCATTTCTGTTGTTCTCTAAACAGATGGGCACCGTAATTCTTTGGGCGTTCCTGTGGGCTGACAAAGGTGAACTCCAAGAAAAGTGTTTAAATTCCCTTAATCTCACAGGTGTTGAACTGGAGGGTTCCACCAGCCTCACCTTCTGGCTTCCTTGAAAACAAACAGCTCTTTCTCCCCCAACAGGCTTCCTGCCTCTCTGCCTGCACGGCACATGAAGCCTTGTTCCAGCCGTAGCCCAGGTGGATAAGTCGAGGCACCACCAGTCTCTCTCAGAACACCACCAACAATCTCTGCTACTGCCTGCTGTTTCTGTCAGTGCAGCTGCAACTATGTCACCTGCTCTGGGTGCTTCCCACTCATCTGTGAGGGAGATGGATAAATGAAACTTCACATGGAAGCAACTCAGCAACAGCACTTCCCTCTCTCTCTTGCTAGCACAGGTTTTTGGAGGACTACAGAAGCCTGGTATGTTAGCCAATATGACAGCAATGTACTGCTACAAAGCATGTGTAAAATACAAGTATTTCATTTAATAATTTCATATTTGTTTCTCAACTAGAGTGTTTTACAGACACCTCGCTGGATATTCATAACTAAATTAGTGTGATCGCAGTGGAGTTCCTTTTCATTTTTCAAAGTTCTAGACTGTAGATAAAACGGATGCAGTCAGCACACAGCTGTTCTTTGCAATTCTTTGAGTTCTTTTTTTGCTCAAGAGAACAAAGAAACTTTTAAATCATGTCCATAGTGAGAAAATAAATGGCGCTTGCACTTATAGTGCATTGCTTTAAGCTCAATCACCATCTTCTTTATAAGAAAACCGAAAGTGCCAGCAACAAGAAATATTTTTCAACTACAGAGTCTTGTTCTTTTAAAAATGAGAATGAAAGGGAAAGGATAAATGAAGCAAAATTAATACCCTGTTTCAACTTCTTTTTTCATTCTTTTACTAACAAAGACATAACTTTCTGTAAGTTTTGAAAATAAATCTCAGGGAGGTGTCCCATTCTTCTTTCTCTCTGAGGCAAAGGGCCAATGTAGTTTGCATCTAGCAGTAAAATCTCTCCCAAAGGATTTCTATGTGACAAAACCCTCATTCTCTTTACTGGGAAAACAAGAGAGGTGTGTTTGTTTACACTCCTCCAAGCTATTGTCAGGTCAGGAACATATCTTTTACTTCCCATTATCTCCCACTACAAAGCCCATGAAAATGCTTCATCCACTCAAAATTATAACTTTCAGAGAGAATTTCAAATCTCTCTTGCTATGAATCATTTTTCCTACAGCTGTACTTATTCTGCAGTCAAATAAAAAGGGCTGGTATTCTCCAGTAGTTCATTGGAGACTTAATCAAATAATTTTCATCACATCACAAAATTGTTTTCCTTGGCCCCACCTTAGATGCTCCATTTCATATTCCTGTTTTTAATATGTAAATATTCATTAAGTATTCATTAATTTCATATTCATATTACAGTTTTATTTAAAGAAAGTGCATTTTGACTGTTGTCACCAAGTTACAAGATCACCTTTATTGCCTACTGTGTAGTATATTCTACTGGATATATTACTTTATGTCCTACAATATTTTCATGACTATTTAACTTTTTCTTAACTACATGCTTTCCAGAATAAGTAGTTATTTAGATACAAAATATGTTTGTAAAAGCTTATATTTCTTAATAAAATTTCTTTTCCTCCCACTAAAACATATTAGAACTCACAGGTTAATAAGATTAGGAGACATCAGCAGCAAGGCTATTCCTTTTAGCTTTTTCCAAGGCTCATTTCTCTGTGCTGTCTGTAAATGACTTGCCAACCCAGTTCTTTATGTGTAAGGTGTAGCAGTGACTAGTGAAATATTCTTCTGTACAGTTAGATACTGTGGAGTCTGTCATCACTGGTAATTAAATAGGATTTATACAGCTTCAGTATCTGGGTTATGCCATACCTTTTGATTCTGCAAACACATTATATGGAATACCTCACACTGTGAATGGATGTGGCTGAATTTTAAGATTTGGGTTTTCTTCTTTCCATCAAACAGTATATAATTAGTTTAAGTATGTCACAACTTTGCTAGAGCAAACAGCATCAATCTTACATGAAATGAATGTAGTTTTCAGCTGCTTCCAGTCTGTTTCTCACTAGGATTACAGCCAGCAGTGTGTTTAGTGCTTCATTCCCATGAGAACAATTCCAGGAGCAAATGACTCTCTGTAGAATATCAAGCTTTTTGTTCAAGTGTCTAAGACTAAACAAATTGCCTATGCAGAACTTGGCTCCAAGAGCTTTGAGATATGAAATATAGAGATATATGTGATAGGAAGAGATATATTAGATAGATAGATAGATACATACATACATACATACATACACTTAATCATTTCATAATCAGAGACAATACTTGGCAATTACAAAATTTTTTTTGTACCTAACCAGTGACTAGACGCCGCTACACCAAAAAAGTACAGAAAAATCTCAGCACTGTGAAAGATCTGTAGTATTTCATGGGATTGTCGCTCTGCTTATAGTCCTGACACTGTAGAAAGTTTCTAAGCAGCTCACACTCTTGCCAGATGCTAATTGCTTCACCTTGGCTTGAGATCATTAAATGTTTTAAATCTAAAAGTGAAGTATATAGTGTAAGATGATCATGTAAATGACAGTAAATGGAAGTAAAAACAGAAACTCCAGTAGGCAATTAATCCTATTTGTCCTAGATGTCCAGTTTAGGATAAATGGACTTGTTCTTTGGAGATTCTACTTTCTTTTTAATATCTACCAAGAAACTCTAAATCACAAGCTCAGGGTGAACATCTCTCTTTTTTTAAGGCTTATGAAGATAGGTGACATAAATCACAGCTAACATATAGACCTGCATTTAGTTCCTGAGGTCTTCTCTCTTTATTCCTTAATTATCTCAAATCCCATTGCTGCTGAGGATCAGTAATTTTGAGAGAGGTGAATATGGTTGAACAGCTAGGTAGTCTAGCAATTACAGCATCCCCTCCCATTCCCTCCCCTCTCCCAGCTCCTCCCCATATTACTTCTTTCAGCCATTTCCTGTTTCTAATTTAAAGTTCAACCTCAGTAGTGCAAAAATGCTCCTGAATAGTTAAACTCATTTTCTATCACAATTACATAAATGTAAGCATCTAGCATTGAAAATTCCTAAGGGCAGTTCTTCCTCTTTCTAGATATTTATAATAGAACAGACACCATGATTCTTTCTTTAGAAAGTTATTAGTATTTTATACATATATAGTTAAACATGAACAGGTGTTTAAATACACAGTTAAGGAAGACTAATTATTTAAGCAATTTAATATGATAGGAACTCATAAAAAAACCCAAATTAATTTAAAATTTTCAATTTCAAAATATTTTATGCATAAATATGTTTGAATAGAAAGTTGGCTGGGGTTCATGCTCAACACCTAAACATAACTGGGATAGGAAAGACATCCTCACACCAAAGTGAAATTTCAGAATGTATACATGTTTCTTGTATCTTATTATCAGATAATCTGATAGAAAGGTCTGTTTCTGTTTTGTGATGGCTGCAACCCACCTGGGCAATCCACCAGAATGGCCATTGCAGATGGTAGGAAGTACAGCCTGAAGGCAGGGCTTTGGCAGAATAGAAACTGTCAGGTAAAAATATACAAGAGATGTTACTCTCCTGTGAAGTTACTGCACAATTCCAATGGCACTGTTGGGGGAGTTAGATTTTTCCCAAACCACACTCAGTCACGAGTCCTTTGAAAATACAGGTAGAGAGAAATACTGCAGAGACGAGTCCAGCTATGTGCTATGTCATATTTAAATCTCGTCCAACAAAAGTATAATCCTGGGGTTATAGTGCTTCTTCTCAAGCCCAACCTCATCTTCATCTCTTGAGACCTAATTCAAAAGCTTATCTTCCCACTGAAGTCATGTGAGCTGACCCAAAATAATGACACTGACCAACTCTGGATGTTGAAAGCTGCAGCAAGGGTGACAGCACAGGGAGCCACCAAGGACCCTGCTAACCTCAGTACCCACACCCAGAGCCTCAAAGCAGGCAACCAACTGAGCTTTGACCAGCAATATCCTGAGTAGCAATATCTGCTTCCTTCCTCGACACAGTATTTTTCTGCAATCATCACCACTATCATCATCATCATCATCACCTTCATCACCATCATCATCATCATCATCTAAAATTTATGTTCTATATTGCTGTGAATTTGTTTAACTATTAATTTATTCTTGCCACTGTTTTGATGAAAAAAAATGCAATGAAACATAAAGTTTATGTATTCTTTTCCTTCTTATTCTGAACAGCTTTCCACATAAATCAAACTCTCTAAAAAATCTGAAAAAAATTGTTGATGAGACTAGAAGTAGATTTGGAAATTGAACCCATATGTCTCTCTCTGAAAAATAATGTACCACCAGCAGCCCCAAAGAAGACTGTCTAATAATTGGAATACATTAATAAATGTCCTATAGAAGCTGTGGAATTCAGAAACTACTGGATCATTTGTAAAATACTTCTGTAAGCTCTGTAAAGAAACACAATTACAAATTAGCTATTAGCTGCTTCCCCTTCAACACATCGACACTGGCTAACTTTGTGCAAATCATCTCTGCTCAGAAGGACATCTGAGGAAAAAACACATTTTGTGAGTTTATGTACATCATTTTACTGAAGAATTCATTTGATTCTCAGACACTTAGAGAGAGAGAATATAGTTGAAAAGTAGGAAAACAAAGCCCTCCCTTGAATACATAATTTCAAAAATGTTGTGTATTTTATGTGGCAAATTCCAAACACCCCAGTTTGGTTACTAAAGATCCTGTTGTCAGAGGAGTTGACCTGAAGCTCCTACTGAAGCCAAAAATTGATCCAAATTAATTTGTAAAAGCCAGTACTACATATTAGAACATGAGTCATTATTGAATAATACCAATTCAAAAGAAGATACTAAAATCCAGCCTAATTCTTTCTGTTAAACCAGTCTAAAGGGTCATCAGAAGAAACAGTCCAAGAAACTTTACTGAGAAATATTTATGAATGAACTACACTTCACAAGAGGCAACCTATCTGAGGGTGTTACCTTCCCTGACTTTACCACAACAGGCTGTTTTGGGGGGTGAGGCAGTGGTATCATCACTGTGTGTCATTGGCCAGATGGATAACAACTCTTCTACTGTGCTGTAGAAATTAATTTGTAATACTCACAACAGTGAAAATTACATATATAAGCCTGAAGAGTGGACACATTGATCACATCTGCTGCTCACACAACTGCTAGCTGAGGATCAAATTAGTAATTCTGTGTAGGTAAGTTTACTCTCTCCATAAATCTGTTACTGCTGCTTTCCAACTTCATGTGCAGTCATTTGACAGCCTAATGTTCTTTGAACACCATTTAATTCAGGCAACTTTCAAAGTCAGCAATGTGGAAAGTGAAACAGTGCCAGCAAGTTAGGAAACACCAAATAACTCACAAGAAGATATTTTAACACATTATTTAAATATATTCAGCATCCATAAATATGTCACATTATTCCATGAGTTATTACTATGGTAATGTGAAAGAGAAAAAAAACATTATTTTAAGTATACAAGCAATTAATTAAACTATTATGAGGATAAACTTCAGGAAATGAGCCTGAAAAATTATATTTTTAAAACAGCAATATGATTCCATATTTTCTTCTCATTGCCTAATATCTATGATCTTATAAAATAAGAAACGATGGAGGGAGAGGGTTAAATATTTTTTTGTAAAATAGACTCTATACTTACAGGGAAAAAAGTACTTACTGCTACATGCAATGTCAGCCAATATCATACAGAGGTCTTCCCTAATGGATTGTGCTGCTCCTAAAAGATAAAGCTTTCTGAGTGCACTTTATCTGCTAATAAATGGGTTATAAATACATACCTGCCAATATGAATACATACATACCAAATGAATACTTCAGCAGGAGAATACATACTTTTGTTAACAGACTTTTTAAGCATTCATCCACTTTAAAAAAAAATAGAAGAGTGTACTGCCATTTCTGCCCTCTTTGCTTCTTTGATTACTAGCTCTGAAAATCAGGGCTGACTTTTTTTTAATGATCCAAGATCAGTAAACACAATGAAACCTTATGTTGGTAATGTTGGAATAGATGTACAAAAAAGAAGTAAACAAAAGTTTGAACGCATCATATGCATATATATAAATGAATTAATGTGCACTAATAAATGCATTTACAGATGGGACAGTTTGATCTAAGCCATATTTATTTAACTATTTAACAATGAAAAACTCAGAGGTAAATATAAAGAACAATGTATTTAACTATTTCTACCACTCTATCAAAACATCTCTTTAAATACCAGTGCTGTTGGACTTTACATGTTCCACTGAAAAAGTTCCTAACATCAGCTCCATTTCCCTTCATATCATTTCATATCATTTCAGTTATCTGAAATGCTCAGTGAAAACTCTTTTTCTACTTTTGAAGCTAAAAATCAATTCGAGAAAAAATTAATCCTCTAAGTTTTTTTCTGCAAATCTATTTTTTTACTTCAGCATAGCTAGATAAATTAAAATTCTATTATTCTTATCTTTATATAGTCAATGATATATTTTTCTCTAGTTAAAACTTTTCTCTAGAAACTTTTGTTTAACACAAGAGAAAATTAATTTGGTAGAAAGAATACAACTTTAATTTAAAATCCTCAGGATCAAGGATCTTCCATAATACATAACAGAATGAGGGCTTTTTGATTTTTAGCTTACAGAGACAGTGCATGATTTTACTTCTGACAGAAAGTCAAGAATCTTGTTAATATTGACTTCCTACTTTGAACTTGAGTTATTCTTCAAAACAGAGATGCTTTCCTGCTTCAAAGCAATACTATAAGCTGGGATACTTGAATTCAAAGGAAATGGCTTAGGCATCTGGCTAGAATCTGGGTGCATAAATTCGGTCTCAAAAGTCACAGAGCTAAGTGGCATGTTACTTCAATTTAAATAGCCTTTGGTCCAGACCACTATAACCATACTACAATCAAATAATATTCTATCTATTTAGTTCAATAAATTTAGATCAGAAAGAATATAAATAGAAAAGACTTTGAGTCTTTCATTACACTCCATGTTTCTTCTAAACTGCTCAAAGATACAGGAATAGTTAACTCAAATATTTATAAAATGGAGAGTAACTATTTCTGTAGATGCAGTGATCAGTATCAAAACCATAACCTGAGTATTATCAGCATCTCCTCATGATTTGCACCATAAAGCCAGTTTGAGTCCAAACTCAAAATAGCCTGACATTTTCTCTGTCATTGTTTTACACATATAAATTCTCATCTCCCTTAATAGTTCTTCAGTAAGTTTCTCCTGCTGCATTCCTGCCTGCATTCTGTCTGCACACAGAATGCAATCAAACCACATTAGTTTGGTATCAATCTGCCTTAGACTTGATGAAATTTCCTAATGGAGGCTATGATCACTTTCTTTCTGTGAACCCAGAATGGCTCTGGTCATGTCATATGAGAGTTGAGGAGTGGAAATTAGTCTGCCAGCTAGCATGGGAGGATAGATCTGGAGCAGTTTATTGTTAAGTAGAATTGGCCAAGGGTGACTGTATTACAGATAGATAACCTTGTGCATTTAGGTGGAAACTATTTTATTTTCTTTCTAAACCACAAGAATGTTTTAAAATGCTTAACTTCTGAATAACTTGTCATAATTTTTAATGTTAGGGAACAGCTATATCCCCTTAAAATAACAATGGGAACATATTTTTCTCAGGGCAGGAAACTTTCACCCTTTCCTTGGAGTCAGTACAGAGGAGATAAAACATGCTACTGTGTTACCTAAACTTTATTACATGGTGGGGAGGATCTGTATTATCTTGGAACACTATCATCTAGTAGATAACAAAATCTCTAGTCTCTTTGCAGTTTACTGCTTATTCTAATATATTCATGGAGAATCATGCCCTCACTTAAATGAAAAGTGAAAACACTCTTGCAACTGCCAATGTGTAACTGTTGGAACTCTGCTGAGGCAAGCTAGGTTCAACATCATGAAAAAAGAAATCTTCTTAATCAACATGCCCCTCTGGTTCATCCTCATTTTCATATACCTGAGTTACTTGAAAGTGAGAGAAAGGATGTTTTTAAAATGCTTTAAATCTTTCATAATGTAGTGTTTTTCATCAGACAAATGCTAACCCAAAAGAAGAGTTCAAGCACACTAAACATTTGAACATCTGTCATGTGGTGAGCTTTGCACCTTTAATTAGCTCATTTGCTTGAAAGCATGTTAACAGTGTGGTTCTGTGATTCCATAGAACAATCTAGTACTTCTCTTTCCTTCTTTATTAAATGGTTGCTCAAAAAGGTAGGAGAAAAGTAAAATCCTCTGCTCAGTGAGAAGAAACAAATTTTCTGCAAAAGGCCTTTCATGGTACAGGTCCTGATATTCAAATAATGAAACGCTGGTTCTAAAGTTTGTGTGACGTCTACATTTCAAAAGTCTGTCTAGCCTACATTGCCTCAGAGAATGCTTTTCAAAACAATGTGCAATGGGACACACACCATCTTCTGACCATAATTTGTTATCGGTTTGCAGATAGTATTTCCTGTCTTTTCATATCACAAAAAGGAGGAAAAACAAAGATGAAAGCAGAATGCTCCTGCTACCCTACACACAGGAAGTTTGTTCATGAGATCAGGGTTGTCTGGATTCATTGCCTGTACCTTCATTTTGAATCCAGTTCTTTAGAAAATGCTTTTTCTTTCACCTTGAGGAAAATACCTCAGCCATGAAACAACAAACAATATGACATGGAGATTGTGTCCAAGCGACAAGGACATTCCTCAGGAAATTCTCAGTCTCACTGAGATTTTCTCCCCTTTGTGTCAGTTCCTTTCAGCTTAGTCCAGGCAACTGCCTCAGGAGGTTGTCTCTTTGGAAGTTTTATCTGATTATGATCTTGGGAAATATACCACAGTTTTTCATACAGTTCCCAAGTATTCCACAATCTCCTCAAATAGGCATTCTGTCTCAAAACAAAAATGTGTAACAACCTTCAGGTTTCTATGAAAATCAAACAAAACCTTTTATAGGCAGAGAGGACTTGCAGAAATTATTTACTATGTGCGATATTAAAGAATTACATTTAAATTAACATTTAAATTCACTTGTTCTGATATTCCTTCTCAAAATTTTGCAGTATTTCCTTGACATCAGGAAACCCTAATTAAATTATTAAATGCACCAGAAATATTATTTTTTGGATAATCTAAATTTATTTATTGAAAAACCTTCATCTTGAGATTCTTACAGAAAATATCTGGCCAAGCTGTCACAGGAAGAACTCTTGCACTTTGCAGTGTCTGAGTCAATAAACAGCACGAGCCAATAAGTAACAGTCACAATACTTGGACAACCAATTCATGTACTGAAGAAAAATACTGAATTCAGTAAATACATGATTAAAGATATGCTGCACCACTCTTACAACACTGAGTACTTGCTCATTTATTGAAGCTAAAACAGTTATCATTCACAAGTGGCAAAAAATTTCAAGGAAGAGACGTAAAACTAGAATATTAGATGCCCTGGGTTATTTACATCATCAAGTACAGGGAAGGTAATTTATGAACAAGTTTCATCATGTACCAAAATGTTCATTTGCTCAATGATTTTGCAACCATATTCCATGGGACAGAATATCAGCACAGGGGTTTTTTTTCACATATTGCTGTATCAACACTACATATTAATCAAGCATATGAAGAACTCAGTCTAGCCCCTACTGCATCTAAGTTGACAATGTAACTTAACCACAAACTCACTGGAAAATTGGTTTGATGCAAAAAAGTCTGGCTATTATCTTTTATTTCAAACACAATCATATGCATTTCCTCTCAGTCAACAGTGTACATGTCCCTGAAGAGCACAGATGCTCTGCCCTGCTCTGCTCTGCCTGGGCACTTTACTCAGTCCATCACTTTCTCCTCTACATCTTAATTTTAATTTGATATCATAGTGAATTCTTGTCAGGTCTTAAGAAAGTTTGAAAGGATTGAAGTCTTGAGCTTCCATTATATGCAGGAGCATTTAGGCTTCTTCAGCTGTTTTTGATGAATCCTGCCTAACCCAACAACCACTGTGGTAGTCATAGCAACTGTAGAGTGCAAAGCTCCAAGTGTCCTCCTCAACCTGTGCAGGTTGAAGCCTCTGCTCCAAAAAACCCCTTGCTACCTCTGTGAAATATCCTGAAGAATATTTCATCATTATGACCAAGTAACCAGAAACATAAGAATCATCAGTCCTCCTTCTAGAGCGAAGACAAAATTTGACTACATTTAGGAAAGAGCAGAACAGGGAATCTGGTTTCATTATTTTGGGTTAATGACAGTCTATTATGCCTTCTTCTGTGCTCATGTGACTATGTATCACTGTTAGCACCCATTCCCTAAAGAACCTAGGAACAGATTACCTACCCTCTGTCATTTTCAGACACCTTCACAATTGTTATCTTGTTTTGCCATAAACATAAACACCATCTCAGTAAGCTTGGATTAATTTGGAGTTTTTTAATAGGCAGCTTTGGGCATGTATAAGCAACTAAAGTGTTAAATAGGGGGACAACCAGATTAATCTCAGATTTTTCTGTACCCATTGGTGTATATTGACCCAACGTTTTTACTTTGATCCCTCTTGAATCTGTTCAGAGCTTAAGCAATTACACAGTGCTGACATTTCCTGGCTCAATTCCAGTCATTACAATTTCCATGCAAGATGTTTTAAATAGAATTTGTTAACTTTCTGGTTTAGTTCTTGTCCTTCATCATTTCACTGTAGTACTTACCTAAGTAACATTCTACAGCTGTTCCTGCTGTTTTGAACACCACAGTCCTTTTGATAACACACAATTAAGCTACTTGAAGAATGTCAAGCATTTTTATTTTCATTCAGGTCTCTGTGCTTGAAAAGTACTCTACTCCTCTTGAGGATTTTTGGGAGGGGGGAGTTGGGGAGGACTTTTTTATTATTTGTTTTGCTTCGTTCTTTTTTGTTCCTCTGAATAAAATTCAACCCATTCAACCCAAAATATTAAACTTAATGCAGCATTTCTCAGAAACAGGAGAGAAATTCAAGTATTGAAAAACACTGAAGCATATTTTTGCTTCATCCTTTTTGTCAGTCTATTAGCAATACCATAAGTCAAATAAACCCAGTGATTTGTACTTAAAAAAATATGCTAATTTTTTTAATGAGAGCAAAGTTGTCAGAAGCATATTCAAAATCTCATGTTGAAATCAGATTACAGACCCAATAATATACAACCTCTGTGGTCTGGGAAGGGTCAAAGGTAGAGATTGAAATATGGTCTAGACAATAAATAGTCACCTCTCAGTTGGATTCTTTGGTAATGATGACAGAATAGTAATTTTAAAAAAAGAAAAAACAAACCCGAACCACGCACCCTATTGGGATTATTAATCATAGCTGTAGTTTAAAAGAAACTGAAATATATACCATTTAAAACTTTTGCTTTAATCCCTTTTACACTGCTGAGAAAAAATATGTTGTCAATTTTATTTGCAGCGTATGTCTTAAATCTAAAAAAAAAATTTCACATTTCATTATGATTTCAGTAACATTTCAGTAACAACCTAGTAAAACCTTCTGTCTTCTGAGAAAAAGAGGAAGATATTGACAAGAAGGTCACTGGGGAATTTTTGTTAACTTCAACTGAATTGTTGCCTTCAATCACTGTGGACAGTCCTTATTTTCCATGCACAAAGACCATGCACAGAAAAGTAGAAATCTTAACTTCATGTCTTTCAAAATGGATTTTCCTTCATAATTCAACTATTGATTGTTTACAGCACAGAAAAGTAGAAATCTTAACTTCATGTCTTTCAAAATGGATTTTCCTTCATAATTCAACTATTGATTGTTTACAGCAGTAATCCTGTTCTGTTAAATGATGCCTCTGAAGACAGTGTATGCAAAATAATTAAATGCACTTCTTTGTATCTATGAGAAACACCATCAGTGAAATTCTTAACACTCCCAGGAATAAGTAAATAAATTCACAATAAGACTGTGGAGTTCTGTGGGGAGAGATTTTTCTGTGTTTGTTCAGACTTTTCTGGTTTTGTCTGACATACTGGGACAAACCAGCTCTGAGGGTTTAGTACTTTTCTTTGATAGCAAGACCTCTTCTAATCTGCCCTGCCTTGTTCTAGTGGTCATTCTACTTCCCCTCTATTTTGTGCTATCCTCAGTCTCAGCCACTGTAATTTGCTCAGTGGCTCTACCACTTTCTTTGTCAAAAGCTGGAACATCATCAGTTTGAAGCATCTTGTATTTGTACATCTATAACACCAGGTGGTTTAAAAGGTTTGAAGGGCCTCAGCCACAGCACTTTCATGCCAAAACCTGAAGGGTATGGAGGAAAAGTACTTGTGAAATCTGGTCTGAAAACCAAACAACCTATTAGCTGTTGGGAAGATGAGACCTCTTCACTTGGAAGAAATTCAGGACCTTCAGTTGAAATTTCCTCTGAGAGAATTTTTATACACAGATAATTTTACTGAGATATCTTCTTTTAGTCAGTCTCATGTGGCTATTTGCTGTCTGCACTGAAATACACAGACACAGCAAGGTAGAGTTTCATAGGTGAATGCAGACATGTTCTTACAAAATGTTTGATCTTCCTTCACCCAGAAAGTTGCTGCCTTAGACCTTATGAAAATCTTTTCTGTGCTAGAAACCCAAATTGAAATTTTGTTGACAACCTTAACTTTAGAAAATTAAACTGCTATTTGGAAGAGAAGTAGAATTTTCCAGCACAGTATGGAAATGAAGGTTTGGAAACTAGAAGATTCATATTTAACTCAAGAATTTTGTGTGGCTATTTGCTAGACTTCTTCCACTACATGTGATTTAAAGGGTGGCTAACCTTTAAAAGCTTTGATAGAAATATGATGAAAAGCAAAAGGAAAACTTCTGAAAAATATATCTCACTGAAATCTAAGCCTGCCCTTTTGGTCTAACTGCTTAGATACTCCATGATACTCAAAATAAGATGGCCACTACAAATGTAATTAATCCCCTTCATTTCCACACAATTCTACTCTCCTGATAAGGAATCTGTGTGCATGGTGGGGGATTTAGCAGGCTGGGAGGTTACTCAGAGGCCATGCACCATCTGTTTAATCCAATGCACACATACCATCACTCTTTTAAAGATCTCTTTTTTTAATCTCTCTGGGGTTTTTGTTTGGTTGGTTTTGGAATGGGGGGTTAGTAGTAAATGCTTTTTTCATTTCACTTAAATCTTCATCTTTGCAAAGAGTACCAGGAAGGAAAAATTCCAAATGTCTTTTGATTGCAAAAATAAATAGTGAAGTAGAAACCTGCAAAAAAAACTGTGGAAAACATTTCTTTGAATATCAAGTATGTAAATTATTAACAGTATTGCAAGATAATAAGAGGAATTAATATTTCCAATGGCCAATGTAATATAAGCTCAAATTTTGTTCAATCTATTCTCCCATTACACCAAGAAAGAATCTTCATGTCATATTATAGATGATGTTATTAAACAAAAGGAAACAAAAGGAAACCAAACTAAACTTAAACCAAGCAACAACAACCTCCCTCACCCCCCAAAAAATACCAGACAAAAAAACCCTCCAAGACAAACCATAACAAAGTAAAAAAAAGACTAAAAAATCCCCAAACAAACAAACAGACAAAAAACCAAACCACAATACACACACACCCAGCACCTCCCCTCAAAAAGGCCAACAACAACAACAACAACAAAAAAATAAACGTTTTTGACTAATTGAAAGATTATAGATGCTGTCCAGAATTGTGGCACTTTGTTTTTCAACCTCCAAAGAAAATTTATTTGGAAAGAAAACCTTATACTGTAACTTCAGCCTGAGTGAGAAAGTAAGTGAGAAGTGTCAATGAAACACAGTAATATAGAATTCTAGTAAGAGAAGACTTGGAGGTAATATCATATGGTTAGAACAGATGACATGGCTGGGCATAAGGGAAATTTCACTGGTAGAGTCTTAAAAGGATATCTAACATGCTTTACAACCAGCATGTGAAAATTTATGTCTAACAACAAAAACAGAGAGAGGTTTCAGTGACACTGAGAAAATGAGTCCAGCTCTGGAATAAGGCTTTTCTCAGTACCAGATTTTTTAAAAATCTATGCTCCTGTTTCTAGAGTCTGACACTTCTTACAAGATTTAATTAAAAAAATTAATTTTTAAACTGCAAATTATGCAAATTAATGTATTGACAGCAGACTCCTTTCTTACTGATGTAGTTAGTAAACACACACAGGGATTTGTTGGGTCAAAGGTGTAACTTGGACGTAAAAACACTAAAACTGAGAAGGAATCAGGTGAATCTCTAAAATTAGGAGATTTAATATAATTTCTAATTGTAAAAGGAAGTTCTCTATGAGCTTGTGTCTTATGCTTCAAATTTATAATGTTTCTCTGCCATATGAATTTAACAAAAACAACAGGGCTACTGCATTTTTTTTTCTTTTAGAATGGGAAAATACAAAACCTCCATTCTACCTGGCTGTGTAATTTCAAAAAATATGTGGAGACTCCAGGAGACTCAGAGAGTCAAACTATTGTGTCTGGGTCAAAATAGTCTCCTTCAAGGAGAGAAAAGGAATTCTGTGCCATACAGCAGCATAGGCTTCATCTTTCTATTTTATTTGTGCTTCCCTGATAAATTTGTTTGCCTATTGCTAGATTGTCACCTTGACTGAGTTTACATTCTGTGGTAATACTCTACAGGGGCCAATCTAAAACTTTGTTCAGAAATAAGCCCTGATTCCTCATAAATTTGTTAAATGTAATTGATTAGAAAATCTTTGAACAGCTTTTAATCATCTCAAAATGCTATGCAAAAGGCACTTTTCTTATCACTAGATTCTGTCTCTTACTTCCCTCCAGAGAGCTTTCAAATTGTGATTGAAACACTGATTTATAAAAAGAAAAGATTACAATATAAGCCTCAGTTTAGAATTCTTCCATTTAATAGACTGGCCTGTGTATATATGGCTTAAATGGGAAAAGTTCTTGTGTTTATTTTGACCTATGCCTGCTTAAAAAGCGAAAGGTCTAGTTTGAGGTTCTTAGGTTATGCCCATCTATGTTCTATGAAGAGACATGAGGTTTTGGAGCAAATCTGTGCTTTTCATGCTAAAGATGCATGATTATTACTCAAGAATATGGGACTCAGGAATTTATAGCTGCGGTGCCATGGCATCATGATAAACTACAGCACCCACAGTAACAGGAAATTCATCAAGCATAGGAAAATGGTACATTCATTACTTGTTGCTGAGTTTCATAACTGAAATATGACAATACGCTTGACATCCAGACCCTCTCAACAAAGAGTAAGTGTTAATTGCTACCTATGGAGCAGGTCTTTTGTCTTCCAGCTGGACATTTGCACAGGGAAATAAATCAAAGAAAAAATACTCTTATGTTTAGATTGCACATGAAGTAGAACCATTTCAGCCAAAACTACAGTTTGGCAATCACTGAGGAGTACTGGTATAAATCACACACACTGGTGTGTGTGAACAGCTTAACATGATCTCTCCTTTCCTTTTTCATGTGATATTAGGTGATATTAAATACACCATGTTTCAAATGATGACGAGAGTCTAAACAGATGTGTTCCTTTCTTTGTCACTTTGATTATTGTTTTCAGTGAAAGATGTGTTGAAATTTTTGTGAACTAGTCTTTCTATTGAACTCCTGTTCTGGTTCAAACAACAAAATAAGTAACAGTTGACCTTTAAATCTCAAAGTGTCTTCTAGGCATCTGTTTTACCTCTGTAATTTATCATTTGCAGATTTCCTACTCTTTAAACAGAAGCTGTGCTTTCAAGATGCTTGACTTGGGTCAAAAAAAACAAAATGTGACTTAGAAATAGTCTGGAATGTAACTAGGGTGTTCATCGTCCAGTTAATATAGGTACAGTTTTTGTTCATGTAATTGAGAGCAGGATGTGAAAAATTACTGCATCAAATTCTGTATCTTGATTGTGAAGTGGTTAAATAGTCATAGAGGAAAGAGGTTATGGACTTCTATGTGGAACTGATGGTGAAGTATCCTACAGAAGCTGAACTGCATCTAAATGTATGAACTCAATAAATGGAAGAAATTATGCCTGCAGACTTGCAAGTCAATCACGGTGATAATTACTGGGGTGTGATCATGATGCAGTATGCTTTGTGAGTAACTGATCCTTGCAAATGTACCTTCTGAAGCAGCAGAAAATGTTAAATTTTAAAATTGAAGGATACTATCAGTAAAGGAAAAGGTCTCTAAATGTTGAAGAATAAAGCATTTTCTAATAAGGGAAATTGCCCCAAATTAAAAAGATCCAAAACCCAAAATTTTTTACATCTTGTCAAAGAACTTCAACACCTATCACATGATTCATTCAACTGATTCCAATGAACCTCTTTCTTCCCTTTTTTCTGTTCCAGAGCTCCTCCCTTTAAATTTGCCATGTGTTTATAGTTAAACACAGGCAGTACCTGTGACATTAATAACCTAAGCATATCTGAAACTCAATGCAAATCCAATACCTGAACTTCTTCTTTGGTGTTATAGCTCTATTTATAAAAATGACCTGTTGCTAAAAGAATACCAGCACTGAACTATAAGGACATGTTCTTGAGAAACAAGTAATACTGTAAAAATCCTGCAAATTATGAGTACAACATTATTTTCCTATACCCAGGCTCTAATCAGCTGAAGGTCTGAACCCTCATAAAAATAAACTATTTTTTGTTGTTGTCATTTCACCAGTATAAAAGGAGTTTCAAGTCCTCTAATTAAAAGTCAAGATCACTGACAAAGGAGAAGAACACACCTTTATTTCAGCCAGATCCTGCCCAAATGGGAGGATTTGTCTTGAATACATATTCACTCAGTTGTTACTCTGATGTCAGTCTTTAACCATAGCTGCATGTACATCAGTTTTCCCTGTTTTAAGTTTACACACTCATCACTTAATGGCTGGCTGACTCACTATGTGCCTTTGAATGCAAGTACCCTTTTTTCCAAAAATAAAGTATCTCCATGAAAGAAAGTACTCTGCTAAGTACATGAAAGCAAGTATTGCCTTTTGAATGCTTCTCCATGAGCAGCAGACAATAAATTAAAAAGAACCTGATGTTCTTTCTGCACGTATTCATAACATACAATTTTCTTCTCTGGTAAATGGACACTTCTAGAAAGAGAAGAAGAGTTAAGGACACAAAAGTGTATGCATGCACAAATAATAATATAAAATAATAACATAAATAATAACATAATAATAATAACAAATAATAACAAATAATAACATAAAATCAAGGACATGGAAGCCCTAATTTTAATTGATTGTATTAAAAACAATTTTTAACAGTGCAGAGTTTTGCTTGCATTAATGATTTGTCAACCCCAAAATATTTTTATTCACTTTAAGAGGCTAATGAAGTTAACCTTTCCTAGGAAGAAAAGCTTTCCTAAATACACTGAAAGAAGTAAGTAGAAAGAATTTTAGTCTTTTTATATGGCAATATATTTATGAAATATATGTTGCCAAAACCAATTAAATAGTTTCAGGGTAAAAGTAAATAACACATATGGAAATCATTCTGAAAAACTTATTTGCATAGTCACACTTCAACAGTCATCCAAACTGCACAAAGTTACACAAAGGAACATAGCATCACATAAAATCTATTACATTTTGCACACAGTCAGCTATTTCAGCACACAGCTTTAACACAGGATTCAGCTGTATAAACAAAATATAAACTGCTTTCTAAGGAAATAAGGAAAACAGATCTAATGTACATCCACATCTTTGAAGTCTTAATTTAAGAATGAGTTTTCTACTTCTATTTCAGCCCACCTTGACCAACTTCATGGTCTTGCAAAGTAAAAAATTTTAGTAAAACATATACTCATACCAGCATTGTGATATTTTGCATAATTTGGACGGGTAAGCACAATAGCAGACAACAGAATTTGCAAAAAAGACAAAAATTGCACCTGGATCCCAGAAGGTGCACTTCCCTGATGGGCCATTGGTGCTGATAGTAGAAATATGCTGTTCAGGAGTCTTCTCCTAGAAATAAGTCTTAACAATGGAAAATTAGAAACTTTTTCTTGGTCCCAATCGAGGCATTTTTTAAGAAAAGCTTTTTATACAGCTGGATAAATTTTCTATATTTTTAGTAATATTTCAAGAATCATAAAGTTAGGAAAGAGACTCCTTTAAAATCTACTAACCTTAGTGTTAGTGCACTCTTTACTCTTTAGGTTTTCATCCTAATTCTGAATAAAGTGGGAATTTATGTCCTCCATAATGCAGGTGTCTCTTAACTACACAATATGTGTTTTCTGACTTCACAGTTATATGAAGTATATATTAAACAGTTATCACTGCTTAAATCTATTTAACTACCTTGTTTTCATTCCAGAATCGTGCTTGGAACTGACAATCAAGCAATCAGTTACCTTGATTTTCATGTCACATTTTACCAGTCTAATTTTATGGTCAGTACCAGTCATAAACTAGGGCAGTTAGGGTCAGGTGTAGCTCTGTACACCACAATCAGACTACTAAAGATTACAGCTTCTGAGAGCTAAACCTTATTCTTTATGTGATCCATCAAATAATGCCAGTGCAAGAAGTCATACCAAAACAAAAGGCGGGTTTTCATCCTCAAATATTTTCCAGATCACTGAGCTGGATGAAAACGCGTGAATGCAAAGCATATAATTTCACAAAGAGTTTAGGGCTTGTTGCTGCCAAGGGACAGAATTTCTTTGATTTTTAATGTGAAAATATTTAGTATAAAACTTATTAACCAAGAATAAATTGAAAACATAAATTCATAAAATTAATAGGTACAGGTGACAAACATTTGTTACCAAGAGCAAATCTCTACAAAGTAAAAGCTAATCTATTGAGTATAGCTCCAAAGAATAAGTAGTCTCATTAAAAATTAGTAATTTTGTTTAGCTTTTTGTATACTTAATAATTTAGGAAATTAGCCCAGCCAAAAAAGTTGGTTTATGTAATAAGCATTGTTCTGATTGGTCTCTGTAACAGGGATTATGACACTCATCCCTTTTGCACAATGCAATAACGATCTATAGGGAAAAAAAACCAAAAGCAACAACAACTCTGCAGGCTTAGTCTTTATTGTAGAATTAAAATTGTATATCAAATCTTCACAGTAAACCCCAGATCTGTAAAATAATCCTCATTTAAACTCAACAACACTGCCAAAATGGGTAAAAAGGTTAGGAGCAGACCAAACCTACATATGCAGTATTCAAAACCCACAGCATTATTAAGTTCAAGAGAAATGACAGCTTGCTTTGTCAAACTGCACTACAGTCCTCAGGTCATCTAAGATCAGAGTGGAAATACGTCATTCCCAAAGTCTGCAGCTGGACAGCACAAAGGAGTACACAGCTTGGGCAGGACATCCCCTGGGCCCAAGTTCAGTGCTGGAAAAATAACAAAATCATGGTGCACCAACTTATCCTTTCTGTGTGATTCAAGTTAACTACTATGGAATACACCTTTTAATTTTCCAGACAGTTTTTCCTGATTTTCTTAATGTAATCACTAAGCACCTGGACTTCAGTAAAATGTCAAAAGCCCTCTCCCTCTTTTAGGACCAAATAGCTGACCTTTGCCAAGAAGACACTATTCAGTGTAAAATTGTCATGCAAAAGTTGAAGAAATGCTGATTAATAAGCAACCAAAGGCTAGAAATGGCAGTGGATTTAATTACATGGTATTTAAGGACTTTTCTTCCAGATGCATTTCATATATGACAGTTATTTCACACCTTTCACTGTACCAAACAGCCTTCCTTAAAGACCCTCTACTGTCTGCACTGGCATCTTTCTCCAGTACCCACTTTTACTCCGTTCTATAGAATATCTCTAAGGGAAGAGAAAAACCTTAAACTGTTAAATCTTCCCCGGGTTGCTTGATGATATATTGCAGATAATGACGTCATATTAGGGGCATTTTCTTTATTTAACACTAAGCTTCCAAGATATAAACATGTGAATTTACTTCAGTATGTGTGGATCAATACAATTTCTCTCAGCCACATTGCAGAGTGATGCTGCTCATGCACCCTGCAGGATAAGAAGGGGATAGTAGCAGGAGCAAATCAGAAACTGCTTATTCCACCCCACCATTACTCTCAAAAGGAATGCTCATGAAGTGATTGTATAGCAAAGTCTTGGCTTTTAAAAAAGTATCTGAAAGCAATTGGTAATAGAACCAAATCACATAAAAATTCACTTTGGCAATGAATAACAGAAGGGTAAGCAGTTGGTAATGACCTGAGCTCTTTGTAAAAATTACAGTTACAAACCCAAAGCTATGCAAAATTTTCCTTTTGGAGATGGGTGGAGGAATTTTTTGCGTCTCAAAAAACAAATAAACTATTTTTTTACCAAAGAGATTATTCCAATGCAAACTAGGAAACACATATACAAAGGCTTGTAGAATAGCTACAGTGGTGAAAAGGTTCTCCTGCTGCAAAGAGAAATCCTGCTGAATTTTTAGTTATCTAGGCATGTAGAGACCAAGGTAGGGGTATGGAGGACACTCAGAGGTGGGATTAGTAGTACTTGAAAAGAGATTCATACTCTTTTTTTCCCTGTGTGGGGAAACCCCATTGGATTTTGAGACAAATTTCAGGAGAAAAACGCCCTGGAATGAGCATTTCCTCTAAGGAATAAGGGCTTCAATAACTCCCTTTTGCCAGTGAGAAAAATGTATACAAGGGGTTGAAAGTGAAAAAAAGTAAAACTATTTATTAACAAATCAAGATATCTGAAAAGCACAGGTAAAAAGAAGAACTGAATCTTACACAGCATGCTGACTAGACCATATGGAGTTTCAGGAAAGTGAGCAGTTTTGTCTTTTTCTTGTACTTTTCACTTCAGTGCTTGGTTTGATGCACTTGCCCTATTTTGTACTGTTCTTGAGAAGAAGATGACCAATTGGAAATACATCAATATCGTCTTCCTTGGGATTCATCCTTTATTTTCCTGAGAAATCTGAGATCTCCTCTTTGTATCTGATTTACAGCCTCCTGTTTATAATAGTAGAGCTACTCATACAAAAATCACGAACAGGCTTTGGCTGTTGGGCAACTGTACAAAACTGAGACTGTGTCTTCCACACAGTATTTTGAAATCAGAGACAACTCGGAATGTAAATGAGTTCCATGGATAGCTATGGTAGACAGAATCAGGTGTAACCAGCTAGTAAAACTAACCTTGAGAGGAGAACAGGATACATGCCAGGTAGATGCTCTCTTGCAAGGATTTATATATTCCTGAATTCCTGAGGACTGATACATTCAGTCCTGAGAGATTTTGATACATTCAGGTACAGGATGGTTTTGAATAAAATGTTCTGTATTGATTAATAGCAGCCAGAGGGAAAGAGAATGGATTTTCTCAGACACCATGAGGCTCTGGATAGCAAGATTATTGAAGCATAAGTCAAAGTGATATAAAATCAAACCAGGCCTAATGAAGTGATGTTTGTCTCCAAACATTTATAAAGCAAAAATCTGCCTCTTTAAAAATATAAGTAATGTAGGAAATGCAGAACTTTTAAGAAAAATTAAATTAACAGCCAAAATCTAAGAATAACCAAATGTCCACTTGCCATATTTACTGGGACACTGGGCTGTACCTGAGGTTTTAAGGAACAAACCTTGGCACAGATTCCGCTTTGTGTCACCAAGGCTCCTGGTAGTAGCCTGGGACAAAATTTCAAGTTAAATATCCACTCTGCTTACCAGATAGTGTATTTCCACTTTGCAAGTTATTCGATTTCTCCTCATTTTGATCAGAGAATTGGATTGAACATGTATGTGTGTGCTCCATAATATGTACAATAATCTTGTAAATGTCTGTCATGTACATGATAGTACAGGCAATGTGTTCTGACAAAAAAAGCCAGAATTTAATGAAAATTTTGTTCTGTTTCATTAGCTGTTGTAGCTTGTTTTTTGCTTTGGTTTAATCAGTTTTCACTGTCTTATGCAAGTGTAAAGAGTTGTGGGCTCTGTGATGTTCTGTTTGTTGTCGCAAATCACCCTTCAGTACCACCCCTCTAAAAATGCTATGTAATACTACATACAATTTCTTTCTTCAGCTTTCTTGAAGTGATAAAAAGACTACACCACACCACACTTAAAACAAATATTAGCCCTTTTTGCAATTGAGAATTTTTAGGAAGTATTTTGTCAAAAGGAAGGCATAACTGGTATTAATAATACTTGAGAAAAAGCTGAAATTTGGTGCCATAATCAGTAGTGTCTTTTATGACAGATTAATTTATAGTAATCAAAACAACATGCTAATCTTTCAATTGCATTAACAGAAGACCAAATCTACTTCCCTGGTTTTAATACTTCACTGGTTTTTCCCGTTCTATATTGAGAGAAAGAAGAAAAAGGAAAAGGAAAAAGAAAAAGTAAAAAAAGAAAAGAAAAAATAAAAAAAAAGAAAAAAGAAAAAAGAAAAAAAAAGAAAAAAGAAAAAAGAAAAAAAGAAAAAAGAAAAAAGAAAAATAAACAAAAAAAATAAAAAAGTTGTGTTGCTGTCACAGTTTTAGAAGTTTCTTGAAGTTTTTTTTAATCTATCTATTCACTATCTCCATCACATTTCAAGTCCAGGATCCTGACTGCAACAAATTAGCTGCAATGTTTGCCAGTCACAAGGCAGTTGATGGTCAGCTCCTTACCTTCTCAAGCAGCACAATTAATCCATGTTGATTTCTAAACATCTGCTCCTTGGTTACTGGATTCTGGTGAACATTTAATCTGAGTTTCTTAAGTCTTCATCTTTGTATGAAATCTTTTCCTGTCCAACCCCCAACAAACTAGTTGAATTTCACAGATTTCAGGTAGCACATTTTGACGCTCACCCATTACAAATACAATTTACAATGAAGGGACAATTTTGCATCAAGGAAGAAGAAAGAAACCATAGTCAAGAATAGCCAGATTTTGGATAGTTTATGTGCAGAATCCTTTACTGAAATATTTCCAATTTAATTTTCCTTTCTACACATAAAACAAGGTTTGGAAAACTACTCAGGGTAACACTTTTCAAGGGCTTCAATCCAACATAGTTTCCTCTGACTTTAGTGTTTCCTGATAAAATCTTGTGCATGGATTTGGGTATGATTGGGCTTTGAGCAGCCTATTCTAATGCACAATATTAGTGCCCAGGCCAGGAGTGGTGGGAGAGGGGGTTTGAAAGCACTGTCTAATGATTAACCCTAATGATTCAGTGATGCTATAAACATGTGTTTTGCATTGGGGGACTTCATTTAGCATTTTAGTAGATTTTCAAATGTGTGCAATGTTTCCTTCGTGAACATTATTTCCTTCATTTAAACCAGGATACTGTTTTCGTCTCTCTATAATTCAATAGCATGAATTCTCTGAATAGAGGTTTCCCCTATTAAGATTTTGTGGAGAAAAAACACCTAGTGTTAGGCCAATAGTAACAAGTTAAATAACATCCAAGGGCAATTCCAAGTACTAGAGTGCAATTTTCTTCACCAGTGTTTGAGCTGTCTTGATTTTTGTTGTGCTAATTAATTTCTAAACTAAATAATTTCTCATGTCCTTTATAAGATTTAGCATGATTGAGCAGGACAGTCATGTTTATAATGAAGAAAGTTTTATTTTCTCTTAACAAGCAGTAGATGAACTAGATAAATAATTCTTTCAAGGTAGGAATGTTGTTTCCCTATCTAAAGTTTAACCTATCCCACTGCTTCCACATGGAAAAAAAAGTTTCCTTTCTTCCATTCTAAGTTTTCTGAAAAGGCTTTCTTGAGCTTTGTAAGTGAAAACAACCAGCAAGAAAAATTGCTGTGGCTCTTATGAATAGGTTGAGGAACACATCCTCTTCAGCTGTATTTTGTGCAAATGAGATTTCAGGGGGTGTTGAAGCTACCTGGCATTCTTTGGCCCTTAAGCATACCATAGTTCAGAAACTAATTATAACTGAGTACTTGAGACAGACAACACACTGGAGAAGTGACTTAAACTTTTCTTATCTTTCCATCAATAACTGTGTAGTTTGGTTTTATCAGTAATAACAATTTGATTGGTAAGATTTTCTTTTAACTGTTAAAGCATTTCCTTATTTCCCCTTTTTTAACAAGGTACTATAAAGTAGAGTTTGTGGGCTTCTTTTCTTAATATTAAACTATTAACTGCTGTCATGAGCTTTCATGAATCTTCTTAACAGTTATTTTTTAATGTCCAATTAAGTTTTGGTCAGCTGTAAGAGGCAGCTGGGCTGACTGGTGACAAGACAAAATTCCATCCATTTTGGGATATGAAGACTTTTGGGGGGTTTCTGCTTATTTTTTTCTAAAAATGAGATCAAAAGTATTGAGACAATGGATTGAGACTGCCAAAACAGCCTTTCGGTATTATGATTGAATTATGTCCCATGGCCCATGTGTAACATCAACCATCGGAAACTGCAAATTACTTTGTATCTTCACTCTGTTTCTGTCACAGAAAGGCAGATTGATACCTCACTACACAAGATAAAATCTTTTCAAGATGTAAAATCTTAATGTATTGTATAGATTAGTGCACCATAAGGAACAGGTTTAGCTAACTTTCTAGTATTAATATTTTTTGTATTTATTAATATTATTACATATAATTTGGCTTAAATTTTTTTTTACTAATTTTCTGCATAGAGAAAACACCAGACAGAGCAAAAATTAATGCCACTTCATCTGCGACCAAGATTTAATATTGCTACCAAGTGTTGCAGGGATAATTCTTACAGCAGGTGAAGAAGAGTGTTCTTATAAAAATAAATCAGATAGACTGTACTTTTCTTATTGTAAAGTTTTATTTGGTTCATGTCTTGCAAAAAGAAAAAATCAAATCAAGAAAGAAGACAGAGAGAGAAGAAAAAAATGCAGAGGCTAAGTGATAATTGTTTTATTATATAATTAAGATTTAATAGCAGGCTAGGGAAGAGATAAAATAAATTTTTCATCAGGACAGACTGTGAGAGCAAAATACTCATGTATTTGCTGATTTGTGTAGATATTTTAGTAAGGTTAAGCTTGTGTTTGTCACCTGGCTCCAAAATCCCCGCTCCCAAAAATAGCTTCTTGTGCAGTTCAAAAACTATTCACTTTATTCCAAAGATAAAAAAATATTTAAAATTAACTTACAAACAAGATAGAGGAAAAGATATAAAAGCCTGAAATATCCCATCAAATAGTTTTACAAACAGAATCTGTGGGGTAGTTATTACCTCCCTTTTTGACTTAGAGTATATAGATCTTTTTCCATAGATTAAATTTTCATAATTTTCATTACACATGCAAGAATATTTACCTTTCTCAGTGCTTTTCCTTTTTTCTTTCCCTTATTTTTCTCCTCTGAAAACTGTTTCAGAAAGACAAAATCAATGCTTTAATTAAAATGAGCATGAAGCATTATGTGTCATGCAGCTCATACACATCAAATCAGAAAAACTCTTTACCCAATAAGAGCCACATGCTAGAGGCAACCTCCAGAATAAAGGACACTGTAAAGACAATTTGTTATCCTTTAAACTCTCTAAGGATAATTTTCATTGCTTTTAATTAAATGCTTAGCCCAAAGTAGTTTCTACACTTTATATGAGAGAGAAATATTTTGAATCATAGCAGCTTTCAGTTGCACAGAACTAAAACCAGAGCTAAAGATAGTTTTGGAAATATCAACCTTTGAACAAGCAGGCATATAAAAGCAAATAACTGTTAGGATTTAAAATTTTAAAAAATATTAATCATTAATTAAGTAAGGAGGAGAGAGAATTATTCTAAAGCATGATGGTTACAGTACTGTCTGGGAGTCCCAGCTGCAGTCCCAGCTCCAATAAATAAGTCAGGATATCAGAGCAGGTAGGACCAAGTTAGGAAAAGAAAGTGACAGAATGCAATGCAGTTCCCTATGTATGAATTTCCTCAGGCAGCAGGAGACTTTGGCTTGCAGCCCAAGAGAAGACAGCTGAATTCAGGCTACCAGCTTACCAATGGATGTTACAATAACCACAACATACAGAGCAAAAGCCTTATCATGATTTTGCTCCTTGAGGAAATCTATTCCCTTTGAGAGAAAATGCCTGAATGGTTTGGTGGAACATCACTCAGTTAAACAACCGAATACCTCAAAAAAAAAAAACCCAACCAACCAACCAACCAAACAAACAAACAAAAAACCCACAAAATTTTATTTATTCACACAAGCCTATAGCTTATTTAGACAATTCTCACATAAATTTTGTTTATATGTATGTTTATATCTTGCATTTATATATAAATAATACAATGAAATGTAGAAAAAAAAAGGATGACCAAACAAGCAATGAGCAGTGAAGAACAAAGGATGAAAATGAAACAATTCTGGACAAAGCAGATTGTTTGGAATAGAGAACAGAGCTCTTCTGAGCATATTCAGCACAGGTTTCAATCTCCTGTACCACATTTAGCTCCCCAGATTTGTATACAGCCCTAAATAGAAACATACCAAGAAAAGCGATATTCTCTTCTTGGCAAAAGTGCTTTAACAAGGCAAATTAGAGACCCTCCAAGGCTGAGAAACAAATGCCCACAGGAAACACACAGCTTGATTGAAAATGCACAGAAAGAGAAGAATACCTGTGTATGTTTTCACAAAGGACTTACTTAATCAGCTTTTTGATTAAAAGAAAAGGGAAGAAATCTGCAATATGTTCACCAATATCTGACAAAATGAATTCAAATACTATACTATGATATATAAAATTTTAATTGCTACTAGAAAGAGAAAATTGAGCTAGTCTACAGAAAATAGGCAGGTATCTACATGAACATTTGAGTTAGTCTGCAGAAACTAGACATATATATATATATATACATGAATATGCAGAAAGGAGCAGATCACTTAGCCAGAATGCTATCTGAATTGCTAGAAATGAATGTTTTTTAAACGGTCATATGCAGAACAGACATGTCATTATCCAAATCATGAACACTTACAACTTTATTTCTTTCCCTGACTTCTTTTTTACTTTTTCTTTAATATTCTGCCAGATCCTGCAAGTTACTATTGTAGATGTACATTTAACTTACATTGGAAAGAATTTAATAATCACAAAACCTGCCAGATGAACGCAGGAATTTTTTCAGACACTCAAGTACTCACACTGTTTCAATTCAAACTTGATGATGGTCATGTCTTGGCCTCTTTTCCTCTATTCTCTAGGCTGGTTATATATTACAAAGGCATGGTAAGCTATGGAAGCAGTGCTGGTAACTGAAACTGGTAGGAGGNCATTTGCATTTTTACTATACCTAGTAAAGAACTGTTATTCCTATTTCCATAATTTTACCTGAAAGCTTCTAATTGCAAAATTAGAATAATTCAGAGGGAGAGGATTTTATATTCTCCATTCCAAGGGAAACTCCAGTTTTCTCTGACAGATACCTGTCTTTCCAAACCAAGACAAGCTGCTGACAAAAGGACACACTCATCAGCACAGTCTGGACCTCACAGCTTCGAATTGATAGCAATAGGCTTTGGGAGATAAGGCCAAGAGAATGAATTTGTGGTAATTTTTCATAGCAAACTGTACAAGGGGCAGAACAGCTAGGTTTCCCCCTTTCCTAAGCCTGATACCTAATATTTTGACTTTTCTGACTGGGAGTATGCTCTGCCTCTTCTCTGAGAGAGGTTCTCATTTGCTTTAGCAAATCTCACACTTAGAGGCTGGATAAGGCTGCAAATATCTTGCTATTAATTTCATTCATTCCTCCCAATGCTTTCTAACCAGTAGCCTTACCTGCATAAATATAAACTCTTTGTAGACAATCTACTGTAAATAGAAACACTTATTTTCTATCTTTTGATCAACAATACATCAAAATATTCCGTGTCGCTGCCTAAATCCTCAAACACCTCCACCTGCTTGTCTAGTCTGTGACAGTTGCTGGCAAAAGGGACAGTTTAGGACATACTAGTTTAAGATATACTCCTGATACCGTGGTGCTGAATGTATAACAAGCAGTCACAGAAAAACAGGCACGCAAAAAGAGGAAGCTGTCAGAACCACAACAGAACTCCAGTGAAATGAATTTAACTGACTGAAAGAAGGATTACATAAAAATGCATTGCTACGCAATGATCAAGATGACAGAAATTCACAAACTATTTTCATGGAAACAACTTTTTTCTGAAGTAATAAAACTAAAAGTCCAATTCCACTCAAAGTGGTAAAATAGAATACAAATTTTTCACCTGAAGGTGTCTAAAATTTCTTCTACATCATTAACTGTTTCAGCTCTCTGTGAACCAAATCCAAATGAAAAAGACCAAAAGCAACACGTGTTTTCGCAACAGGTTTCCTAGCACCATTTCAAATATTTATTCTCTTGACTAGTATGCAAGAAAGAATTTTAAAACATTTTAAAATCCAGACTGTCAGAAAAAATGCAGTGCAATAAATAAGGAGTTTTTGGGGTTTTTTCTCTATGAAAGTACTTGCCTGTCCCATGCTGTATTAATTTATTGCATTGCAGAGAGGATAAGAGTTTAAAGACTTATTTATAATACAATGCACCAATAATAAACAAAGAAAACATTTCTTGGGTTGAAAGCTGTTTCAAATTTGAAAAATGTTTTTCAGTTAAATTAAAATATAGTGTCTTCACTTTGTCCTTTGGATGTCTTCTCATGCCTGTTTGAATAAAACTATAATTATTTACATGCATTCATCTTTTGTTCATTTCTGGTTTTTTGTTTGTTTGTTTGTTTAGTGAGCTTTGGTTTTTTCTTAACACAAACATGCATATGAAAATAAGGAAAACATTTTGGAAAAAATATTGGTGATTCTTACTGATATCTAAGTTAGAATTCAAATAACATGCAGACTTTAGGTTTAATAACCAAGGAAAATTGTTGATAGATCAAGTGAACACTTGTCCAGAAGAGACCAACTTTTGTCATGTATGTGGTTTACCTCACAGGACTGTCAAACTATATTTACAAGATGAACTGTCTTCAAGCAAGCCAAGAACTCAAAAATCAGATTTTTTTCTAATAGCAGTTACATATTAGCTACAATTCAGAGCAGTGCTACAACATGCACAAGAAAAATATTTAAACAACAGTAAAGAACTTCATAAGAAAACTCAACCTTAATTTCATAGGAAAACTCAAACTTCCTACTATATTACCAAAATACATTAGCTTGGAGTCTGATTCTTTCCAGATGACAGCCCACACTGGATGCCTCTCTCGTGCCAACATTTTCTGTAAAGGAAGACCTAAACGATCATCCTTTGCCAAAAGAAAACTACTGCTCAAACATCACGTGCAGGTTGTGCCAATGAAGTGAGAGGATTCCCCACAGGTCAGTTCCAAAGTGGAGCTCTGGATAGTGTGTGCCCAGAATTCCCAAAAACTGGGTCATACACTACAGTGGGAGACCAGCCCAATGCCTTACACAGTAGGGAACAGGATCAGATGGTATGATTAAAGGCAATTGAGAAAAATGAGGACACATCTGTTTCTGTAGGCAGTCTTTAGATGTGGAAACACCCAAAATGCACCTGCAGCCTTTGGCCATTTTGTCCCACAAAATTTGGAGATTCATATTGTGATGCCAACCTACAGTCTCTCTGAATATGTAACCCATACAGAACTGCTCTAAAACTTTGTGATCGAACACTTTCTATTAAAACGTTCCATGCCATAAACCCCCCTCCAAAAAAAATTTTAAATGCTAAGTATCAGCACACTTATATAAATATACACAGGCATATATACACTCTATATATACATCAAATTATTTTAGCCTTCAAATTGGTTGTGAATTCAACTGCCCAGATTATGCTCTTTCTGCAGTCTTTCTGCCAGTCTCTGTAAGATAAAAAGTAATGAAAAAATGTCTGTAAGGCTAATGTGCATTAAGCAGTCACCTCAGCCTTAGCTTAAGAAGCAGTTTTGAAGTCTTTTGCCAAGTTACCAGCTGAGGCTCACATTTTTGCTAAAGTTTTGGGCTTCCTCAGTTAAAGCTGAACTAGGTGTCACATCCAGAGACAGCCAGAGGGCCACTGGAGAAGTGACATATCACACAAGAACTTGAGAACAGCCTGTCATGATTTTGTCAGTCCAGCACCAAAATTAATTAACAGCTAACAGGAACCAGAGAAGACATTAGTCTTGACCTGGGAATCAAAGAGAGGCTTGTATGGATATATTCCTTCCTCCCATCCCTGTCCCCAAAACATGCATGCATAGAAGAAAGGGGATTGCTCTCTATCCTGGAGGCAGATACCAATTTCTGATGTGCAAGACACTGCTCCCCTATCAGCTGCTAGCAGAAGGGGAAGGTAGTCCTAGAGAATCTGGAAATCAGTAGTGCAGAAATACTGAGACTTTATGCTTTAAGTGGCAACTTGATGCCCAATAGACAGCTACAACTACTTGAGGGAAGCCTGTATTCACAAGATATTGCAGTGTAACAGGAATATTTGCACATAGACCTCAATTTCTTAAATTAATGTACTTCAGCTGGGTTAAAATACACCAAATGTCCTTGCTGCTTTCACACACAAGAAAAGAAGGAAAAAGTATAATGAATTTCAGGGTTGCTGTAAGCTACCACAAGAGTCTTTGCAAATATGTGAAAAATGCCACCCAAACAACTTCTTTTTCCCCCTGTGTTGTTTGCCCAACTGTGCAAGAGATTTCTTCCTGCTTCGAGTGTTATGACATGACACACAGGGATACAGATCTCAGAGAGCAGAACAGATGGTTAAATAAAGAGCATGAACTATGGAAGAAAAATGTCTGTTTAGGGATGTAAAAGGCAACATGTCTTCAGGGAGAAACAACAAAAAATAACTAAAAAAAGTATAATTTGTTCAATCAGTGTGAAAGAACTTTAAAATGCAAAATTAATTCTTAACACTAGCAAGAAATTCTACTTAAGAAATGTTACCTTTCTGCTTCATGATGGCATTATTTGAGATAGTGCTTTGAGTACAGAGAATCACATTCCATTAGCATGTGTAAAGATGAGGGAATATGGAACTCTTAATGTCTGAAATGCAAGGCAGATACCATGCAGTCTGTCTCTAAATTTCTGCAGGTAGGGTGCACAAGAATTTCATCAATATAGATTGTTCACTACTCAGTGCTGATCTTTTTATGCAAGTGATATGTAAATATTATTAAAAACAATAGCAGAACTTTAGAATTCTAATAAAGTGAATCCCCAGGTCTACATTCATGAAAACTTTGTCTTATCATGTTGTGTCTTTGACTATACAAGTGCAAGAGTTAAAAAACTCACCAAATAAAAATCTCAGAAGTCTTAAGAAAAAGCCATGGTTAGATCTTTGGTGATGCTGTGTAGAAACAAGAACAGTGTCTCAGCCTTTTTTCCATAACATAACTTCTGTGTCATTTGTTTCCATTTTGGTTCAATAGAATTCACACAGAGATGTACTAACCTGAACACTGTAAAAGACTCCAGCACTATATTAACACTATGAACCAATGGAAAAAGTACAGCTAACTATTGTCAAGTACACATCTTATTTATCAAATGATACATTTTGATTATTCATAATAGCTTCCTCCAGAAAATCGGAATTAAATTTGCTAAACTGGGATGGCAAGGTTCTCTTAAATACTCCCAATTCACCATTCAGCATTTACAGGTGAAACATAAGTTAAATTTCCATTTGTCTTGCCAGACTAAACACCCAAAGTCTACTGGTAGTGCTGTGGGATGAGAAAATTCCTGTATCTGAGGGGACCTGCTGATCTTAGCTACACCCATATGCCACAGTGAGAGGCTTTCAGGTAAGATGGGTTTATTCCATTAAGTGTTTTAAAAGTCAACACTACTACTGCATACAGATGTTCTAATTTTTAATACTGATCTGCAATGAACTGTTAAGCTAAATGACAGAGCCATTAAATTAATCACAAATTTTGATGTATTTAATATCATCAAAAGCAGAATAAACACACAATCTGGCTTCAAGAAGCTGAATTGGCTACAATGCAAAGCCTGTAATCTCTAAGCAACCAGAAGAAATGAAACAGAACTTAAAATTTTGAGCATTGAAAGTACTGCAACACCTCAGAATACCTTGGAGTGGTGAGGGGTGTTGCATCCTGGGACATGCATCAACAGAAATTATAACTTTCTTGCTTTCTTCAATAAATATTTGTTAAGTGATAAACAATGGCTTCAAATAACAAACAAAATAAAGTATGGAATTAAAATATTAAATTTGTCTGATTGCAATCAGGTATTGGCATATTCTGAAAAGTAGAAAACCAATTCTCTTGTGATTTAAAAAAAATCTACAACATGGAAGATCTTAGAAAAAATTCTAGTATGTGGTCTAAAATAATTTGGCAGTATTCACAAATTTAGTTTGGTATTTTTTAATTAGGCCTGGACGCCAGGAACACTTGTATTTAGGGTTTAAAAAATTCATAACATATTCTGATGTGGCAGAGCTACAAGCCTTGTAAATTGCCATCTTCCTCTGGGATTTGCTCCTATATGTAAAGCTAAGCTTCTTGCATTGCATCTCTTTTTTGAATGTAGAATTCACTGTATTTTTGTCCATTAAATTTCTCTTTTTCAGTTATCTTTCATATTCTAGATGATTTCTCACTCATTTCCGTCAAGAGTTTTGTAAATTTATACCACTTTCTAGTTCTTTTTTGTAACACATTGACTTCATAACATCATATTGCTGCTCCTTGATACCCAAATTTTATTGAAACAATAACTAAAACTGGGATATTTTATATTTCTTGAAGATTCGTAGCTAGACAAGGCAATATTTTTCCTTGGAAATAAAAGCTGTTAGCTACTGTTAGTTGTTAAACACACACACCCACCCACTGAGGATTTCTAATAATTATTAAAGTTTTATAAAAAATCTCCATGACTCTGTTGGGCTTTGGGAAGTTGTCATCTGTGCAAATGTTAACTTTCTTAAAGAGCCTTTTTGGAACAGATATTCCAGGGAAATAATTTGAATCACAGAAGGCAGTTTTAAAATTGCATTAGCCCTGAGAGTTAGATTATAACTGATAATCTTAGGTTTCTCCCTCCCTGTGTTTTATTATAGAGTTCAATTGAACAAATTTTTGATATACACTATCTGAAATAAAATGTCTTCAAGGAGCTAATTGAGTTAATTTCCCATTATTCTAAGATGCAATATTACCCATATGGGATCTCTCCTTCGGACATCTGCCACGGCAAAGCTCTTTCGGAGCTCTTCTCTGCAGCAGCAATGGTACAAAACACACCTTGCATTTTCAGCAGAATACCAAATGACAATAGCAAGCCTGGGAACAGAATAAGAGCTAATTAGTCAAGGGAACACCTCAAGAGCTTTAGAGTTCAAAAGGTAGCCAAAAGCAAGTTTACTTGATTAGTAATTCCCTCCATTTTTAACCACAGTGTATCTCATACAGAAAGATATTTTAGAAATTACAGCCAAAACTTTATACATAGCTTTTTGCAATTCAAGCTACTAAATTGTATACAAATCAGGAATTTCTAATGTTTGTACCATTTTAAGATAAGATATTCTAAGAATTTAATGCTATTATTGTATAAAATATTATTATATTTTTGAAACATTAGCATGGAAAATGTATTTTCAAATATATTACCTATAGATATTTAGAGTTACATGATTTTGTAAACTTCAGAGGGGAGGAAATTTGCAAAATTTTCAGTCATGATTCAGTAATTTAGAAGTTTCACATGCTAGTTCCTTGATCTTTATCTCTTCTTAAAAGTTGAGCAATGACATATGTTTAGCCAAGAGACACTGTATGGTATTCTGCTGAGGTTTTACAACCAGATGGATTATGTTTTCTGGTTAAGCAGACATAGGACAAGTCTTGTTTCTTGGGGCATCTGTTACAAAGAAGATGTAGGCTGATGTAGGTTTGATTAATAGTGCTGTTATATTGTTGTTTCAAGATCAGTCTATATACTTCAAGATGGAACAAGACCTTAGCGTGAACTGCATATGCTCTGTCACATTTCAATTCAAGGTGAAATAGTGTGTGTTTATGTCTATTCATTTTGCCTTTATGAAAATTCTGAATTAGAAGGCCACTATTATATGGATGGAAGAGTAAGGAATGCCATTTAATTTAAAGTTTGTTTCAAGTGAAAGAAGCTCAGTGGTAAAGAAATGAGATTTAAATTAACTGAGTTTGTTTGTAAGCCTGTGTGTAAACAGCAGTCATAACCAACACTGTAAAACAAAGCTTTCAAAAGTTTTAGCCCCTGACAAACTGTTATTTTGTTCAGTAATATTCATTTATGCTATGAAGACACCTATACATCATGGAAATAAAGCAAGTCATGTTCATAGCCAGTGTAAACACATGATGTGCCACAGTGCTCCACTGTGAAGCGCCACCCCAGTAATTACCTCTGCAAACCAGGGGACGGTGCTGTGTCCGATCCTGTTCAACCTCTTCATTCATGAGCTGGATGACGGGACAATGTGCAACCTCAGCAAGTTTGCAGGAGGTGCAAAACTGGGAGGAATGACTAATGGACCACAGAGCTATCACAGCTATAGTGACCTGGAGAGGAAGAGAAATGGGCTCACAGGAGCTTCATGAAGTTCAACAAGCTGAAGTGCAAAGTCCTGCCACAGGACCAACCATCCACCTATCTGGGACCACTCATCTGGAAAGCAGCTTTGTAGAATGGGACGTGGGGACAGAAAGTTGAGTATGAGCCATCACTGTGTTGTTTCAGTAAATGTTACAACATTTAATGGTCTGTGTTGTCAGCAGGATAGGAGAGGTGATCCTTCCTCTTTATTCAGTGCTATAGCAGGCAAACCTGTGTCCAGTTCTGGGCTTTTCAGTATGAGAATGACATGGACATTCTGCACAAAGTCCACTGAAGGGCCATAGATATGAGGATTGCTAGGTGGCAGCTGTAATGCTTTAGAAGGTGTCATAGCCCATCAAAGACTCCCAAAGTGTCCTGTGATCCACAGTATTACAGCATCCAGCACCAGACTCCCTGCCTTGGGGGAGGGAGCACTGGGCACTCCCACTAAGCCACTGTGTGTATGTTACCCCAGAGGATGGGCCTGGTATTTCATGAGCTTCCCTCACCCTCGATGGATCAGGACTGTGGCCATCACTTCAAGAAGCTGGCACTGACATTGCAACAATCAACTCTCATCATGGGATCCACAGGTGGTCACAGCATACTTTACTACTCTTACCCTTTCTTTTGCTTGCTTGCTTTCTCTTTATACATTTTCTTAAGTGTTGTTTTTCATGTTTTTATATTGTTGCATTTCTAACCAAAATGGGTTCATATAAAATTTACCAAGTATCTTATACTACCTTAATGATATAAAGTCTGCAAGTAAAAGTTTGCTACTGAACCTCCTGAGAATTTTGTTGTTTCTTCCACTCCAGTAAATCAAACCACTTTCCTCTAAACCCACCAAGCAGACCAGACATAACACCTGACAACTTCAACTGTTCTGTCATTCTGTGAATACATGATATTTGTCATGCTGTATGTCAGAAATCATGGAAATAACCACTCTTTCATGAGGACTACATTCTCAAATTTAACAATGAAGAGAACCCCTAAATTCTTTTAAAATTTAATCAATTTCCTAATAAATTGTATTAAATTTGCAAATTGCACATAATTTCAGATAACAATCTGCCATTTGCTTAACTGAGTTGTATAAAATATAATAAGTTAATTTTTTACAGAAAGTGAAAGTTACTGGAAAAGGTCATGATAGCAAATAAAAAAATAACATCTAAGTAGAAAAATCAACTTTAAGCCCTTTCCAATATCTATTTCAAAATGAAACCAGCAATTCATGAAAGTGCTGCTGGTTCTGTATGTACCTAAGAGAGCATAAAGGACACATTTTGTTAAAAATTTGTCTTTTGTGTGAAGTTGGGGAAATAAATGAGGTAATTAATTGAGGGTAGAACCTGCTAATTGCAAAATGTATGATGCAAGCACCACATGTACTCAAGCCAGGCCAATAGGAAGAAATAAGTCTTTCCTGAACTGAAATTAAAATTATGCAACAGAGAGAGAGAGAATCTGCAACAGGAGGAGGGTGAATAAAGTCTTAACAGCATACATTGTGTGAGTCAGCAGAGGAGCAGTACAGGGAAGGTCCAGATCAGCTCAAGGGCCCCTGTCCCTTCAGGCACACACTGGATACTCTTGGCACAGAATGCCTCCACAGCTGTGGAGGAGACAACCATCCTCAGCACCAGGACAGAAGGCAAAGCTGAGTTTTGATTTGGAGTTGGTACAACCGCAGACAAGCAGCCACAGGTCACCCTGTGGTGACGCTTTGTGAGAGGGAAGTGGCACACTCGTGTATGGTACAAAGTGATGCACTAAACCAGGAAAACCTAGATGCCTCCTGTTAAACAAACAACCACTGCTGATTCACATGTCTCCCAGAGAGCAGAGGCATAGAAAAACAAATGTTTGTGGTGAGAATACAGAATGAAATTCTTTCTAAGGACAATATAGAAAATGTGAACTCTTTCCTTTCCTTAGTTATTGATAGGCCTTGGTTCAAGGCAATAACAGCAAAACTGACACAATAATGACAGCTTTCCAAGGCTTTCTGGCCAAGCCCCCTTAAATATGACAATGACTAATTCTTCCAACTCTATAATTCTCTGACATGCCACCAGGGAGACAGCAGAGCTGCCTATTGGTATTCTGAGTATTGCTTCATTCAAGAAAAAAGACATCTACAGCTTTTACTACTCCCATGCCTGTTGCCACAGAAGATGCTCTTGTGATATAGAGAATCACAATGCATGTGTCTTGCCTTTTGGATGTAAATAAATTCCCTTTACCCCTTAAATATTAGGGAAAAGGATCAGAAAATTAAATAGAAAATCTCAAGTGTTACAAAAAAAGCTGCAACAGCAGCAACGGAAGCAGTTCCGTTACCTCACACAAGATTAGAATTGTCCTAGACCTTACAAAAATTGGTCATCATTATTTCTGATTTGTAGGGCAAAGTATAGACTCTTGTCCCTCGTTCTGCACAATGCAGAATTTAATTACAAAAAGCTTTTGTGGACACAAACATCAGTACTGCAGGTGCTGGGCCAGTTGTGATCCAAAAACCTCTCCTTGTGATAGCAACAATAATAAAAGGACATCAGTAAATAATCAAATAACGTAAGTCACTTATGCGGTGAATAGCCCAAAGAAACTTAAAAATAGCTGAACTTTCAAAGTATATGTTTGTGCTGAATGAAAAATACAAGGTTGTATCTCATAAATAGAAAAGTAAGTACTGGTTCCATACACCTAGAAATTCTACAAAACCTAATGTTAACATTAAGTGCAAAGCAAAACTAATAAAAGAACCAAACTAATAAAAGAACCAAAAGAAAAAATAAAACATACCTGGAAATAACAAACAAACACAAAACAACAAAAAACTACAGACATATATGCAACAGAGAACAGGCTGAGAAAATTGGACAGAAGAGTACAGAAAGAAAATGTCAAACATGAAGAGTTTTAGTCTAACAGAAATTATCTTCAAGAACAGAAAAAGAAATGATATGTAAAAAAGACTATGGAGTTTTCCATCTGCTTCATGTAATTTTATATCTAGTAGCATAAATCTGAAGTACTCTGTCTTTAGATGTCTTAATCATCTCGAGATGATTTATTTAAAGGGTCATTAAATACTTGAGCTATTAGAAACAAACATTTTTGCATTTATCTTTCTTTACAGTACATTAAATTCAAATTCAAAGAGGTATTTTGATGTTAAGTAACATAAACATTAATGGAATTAAAATGTCACTGATCAGGTTCATAATCATATTTTTTAAAATGCAAACTATAATTTTGGAAACTTTTGTAAGAAACCAAGAAATATTTTCAACCCAAACAGATAAATTTTTGCCTTGTTGAATGAGAATAGTAATTCAAAGAAAACATTGCAGTGAATCCCCTCTGAATTCTGCCAAGATAATGATGATGATGATGATGATGGTGATGATGATTGTTTTTATTATTATTATTAGTGTGGGATTATTAATAAACATGTGTCTCTAACAATATTATTTCTGTCCATGTTCTCATTTAAATCCATACTTTTTCCTCTAAGGATGGAACTTGAGAATGAATCCATCAGAAACCATCCCCCAAATTACAAAAACTGGTAACAGGTGTTTTATAAAGTATTTACAAGGTTACACCTTTTCAATCCATAAAAGCCATAAACCATGGGAGCACACTATATAGCCTTTCTTTCCTCTGTCCTGTAAAAAAATCCACCCAGCTTCTGCATCATTTTCCTTTCTCTGTCCATGATAACTGCAGATGGTAAAAGGCACAGGAAGGATAATAAACCCAGCTGATACAATACAAAACAGAAACACTATCAGTACATTGAGTGTTTTGCAGTTGCTGTGATTAGCTTGTGTACTATAGTATAAATTCCTTTGATGGCACTTGGAGTCCTTGCTCAGGGTAGAATTATTAAATGAGACTTTTGTTCACAGAGCAGCTGTCTAGGAAAATCTCACTACACCACATAGGCCTCAGCCTTTATCATGGATTTGTGATGCAGTTAGAATAGTAAAGACTGAACTCTTTTTTTCCCAACAGTAAAATATACCATAAAATAATGAAAATTGACATTCAGTGACAATATTTGTACACTACCTAACAAGACTGGTAATGCACCACCACCAGACTAGCCATAAATTAATAATTTTCATGAGCAGTAAAACACACAAAGCATTGGGTTGGAATTGGATTATCGGTAAGGTTTCTTTCAATTCAAGCTATCCAACTATTGTAAGAAGCTCATATTTCACCTCTTGAATTCTAGTAAAATGAAAGGAATTCAAATGCCGAAAATAATTCTGGTTTTATTAATAGAGCTTTATAGTTTCAAACTTAATTCTGACTTTCTTTACTTTGTACTCTTTATATTTTCAGAGGAAAGAATTTGGGGGTCCTTGAAAAAACATAAGAAATAGTGGGAAGCCAGGAAAAGAAAACATAGAATTTTACGATAAGTAACTCTGTATAAAAACAATTATTTCACCGTGCAAAGGTCTTCCTACCTAGTGCTAAAATGAAAGTGGTATACATTGTCTCTTTCAGTGCTTCAGACACTTAGTTTTATGCCCTTTTCACAGACTGCTAGAATATTCATTTGTCTTAATTTTTCTTTCAAAGGAACTAGCTAAGAACTTCTGTCATTTGAAAAGCAGTACATCACTTTCAATCTATGGCTAATACACTCTTTGAGCAGCATCCCAGTGAAGGATGGCTGACTCCAAGAGAGGCCTCATTTAACTTCATCCATTTTTCAGGGAAAAATGTCCTGGTGATTATATAAGCTGCTATCAGCATTAATAACAAGATAGATAAACACATTTTTAGATGAGGTTATAATTTCTCAGTTTCCTCTTTGCAGTGGCTGATTAAGGTGGAATATTTGTGCTTCATATCTGTATTTTCTTCTAAATGTTCTCTTGCTTTTTTTTTTTGACTCAGAAATTTCTAATTCATACCATGAGTCTAACATTTTTTTTCCACTTATGTAAAAGTTGACAATTCAAGGGGGAAAAGAAAAGGCCACTGAGAATTAGCAACACCCCTGAGTGGTTATGGCACATACTGTGGTTAGACTAATTACTGGTTTGAGATGTCCTTTAAACACTGACAAGCAAGAGCTTACAGATTTGCCAAAAAGTCAAAACATACAAAAACCCTTTGAAATTTTGAAAATTTCTATTTAAATACATGTCTATAAAACCCAACAATTTTGCCATTTAGACAACTTTCAGTTGTTTAGTTTGACACTGCAGTTTTCTCCCTTGCTAGCAGTCTCTTGCTTTGGCTGACTCTGTAACACAGAGTCTTAGTGACTTTCCAACACTAGGGCAGGGGGTTCTCAGGACCTGATTTTTACACTGTTATTCTGTCTTGCTGTACCTTGATAACTTTAGACCTTTATATTTTAAAGTAAACATTTCCAATCTAAATACCAAGGGCTTAATTCCTTGCAGAATTGTCCATTAATTCCATGACTGAAGAGCTTCAGTGTACCAACAGGGTGGTAAGCAACCTAAAAGTGGTGGTTATCATTAAACTGTAAAAATGTCCAAAAGTTATACAATAGTGGTGAGAAAAGCAAGACTTGATGACACACCACAGTTTTTGATCTTTACCTTGAAGCTTTGATTGCGGAATTGTAGCTGGACACACATAGGAAAAAAAGAAAAGACCAGTAATTTTAAATATGAGATCCCACTTTTGATGACAAAATAACTTAATGGAACAACCTGTTCTCTTACGAATTTTAACTTTAGGGAGTTAGGGTTTAGACAGCTATGAAAAAGTACATTTGTGCGGTGTATGTTTTTGAGTTTATTGTTATATGTTAAATTCAGTTTTCTGTAATAAGTTCGGTTCTATGTACCCCCACCCCCCTAATTAGTATTCCTTTGTTCCTCTCCTTCTCCCTCACAAGAGGTATTTTTAGATTTGTCAGTTAACTGTCAATCATTTTTCCCTCCTTCAGTTTTCCCCTCCCAGTTCTCTATGACTGGTCTGCAGTGCCTTCCTCCTCCCCTATTCTCCTCAGAGGTTGTATTCCATTGGCTAGAGGCAGCCAACCCCACCCTTTTCTCCTCCCCTTTTGTCTCCCTTAAAACCCTGTGTCAGAGCAGAGTCTGGGTCCAGTCCTGGGTTCAAAGTTGTGTTAATAAACCTTCTCTGTGGCACCCTCACTGGATACTCCTTTCTTTTCTTCTGCCCAGCCACACTAACATCTCCTCGAACCCTTTTAGGGTCATAGAGCCCACAGGAGTCAGTCCTGCTCACGTCGCTGCAGGCTGAACCCCGACTGTGCCTTGCCTCAGTGCCTGGGCTAGTCTGGGGCAAAAGCCAGTGGCTTTGAGAGGCACTGCGACATACATTTATTAATTCAACCTCAGTTCTAAATCATTTAAAGTAAGTTTCAGCTTTGACACTTGTCTTATCACACTAATTTCATATTCAGACTACTATAAAATCTTACAACCATGATACCTCACCTTACCCTTCTCATGGTTTGAAACTGGCCAAATGCCAAGCAACCATGAAAACCACCCTCTCTCACTCTCCTGAGCCACAGCTGGGCAGAGGAGAGAATAAATTAACTAAGGGTACATGAAGTGAGAGATATGGACCAGAAGAAAACACTACAAGGGCAAAACAGGCTCAGCTCAGAAGTACAGAGTGAATTTGTTACTAAGAGAGTCAGAGAAGGATAATGAGAAGTAAAATAAGATCTTCCAAATACCTTTTCCCCCAGCTCCTCCCTCCTTACCACCAATAACACAGGGAGAAAGGGCATGGGGGTTAGGTTAATTTATCACCCAAGATTTTTTTCTGCTGCTCTGGGACCTTCTGGACCTTCCCCTGTGAAACCGTGGGTTCTCCATGAACTCAGAGTGGGTCCACTCTCTTGAGCAGGTGTTCCTACCTTCCATCGTGGGCTCTGACAGGGCAGTCAAATACTTCCTGTATCATTTCTGTGGGCTCATCTAATGGCTGAGACCTCAAATATTCATTTTTGTTCTAGCACGATTCTAAGCCTTTCCTCAGCAGGGTAACTAGTCATGTCACAGATATATAAGCCTTTTCTTTTATTTGAGGCAGTACTGGCTTATGCTGTTGAACTTTTGGCTGCAGTTTTATATCAAAAAGGTCAAGCTGGTAAAACATGTCCCTACATAATGTATCTTTAAAATTTTCACAGAATCACAGAATTACAGAATGAGGGAAGTTGGAAGACAGTTCTGGAGGCCATCTAGTCCCACCCCCCTTGATAAAACCGGTTCATGCAGAGCATATTGCACAGGATCATGTCCGGGCTGGGTTCCGATATCTTCAGAGAAGGAGACTCCACAAGTTCTCTGGGTAGCCTGTCATAGTGCTCTGTCACTCTGACTTGTACCTCATATTCATATGGAACTTCCTGTCATTTGGGTTGTGTCTGTTGCCTTAAAGAGCCATTTGATTAAAGAGCTGTTCCAAATACACTCTTGAATTCTAATATTTGTATCTGCTGTAAAAATCTGTTCAGGAGAATATAGAGGTGCTTTCATGAGGTTTTTTTCTCCTCCTACTTTCATTTCTTCACACAGGGGAGTACATGGTACACATAGTGAACATCCATCCTCAGCAGACATGGTTTATTATTCTTGAGCATTATTAATAGTTACAAATATTATAATTGTATTCAAATCATTCCACATGGCATTTGAAGATTACATAGAAATAGCATTCCCAAATTACATGATTTCTATTCCATATCTAAAGTTTCTTTTCCAGTAATAGAAAATATTTCAGAGCTTAATTCAACAAAATTGAATGATCTTATAGAAGCACTATTCCATGTAATTAAACAATAATGCCAATAATCAGATTTAATTTTGATCCTAAGAGAATTATCACATTTGCTTAGGCAGAAAAATGCAGAGATCATTTGGATCTTAATGTAGAATTCTGCAAGCATTATAAATCAAATATGAAAATCTCAAGCTATTCAATGTAATACAACTGAAAGGTGAAACTCTACTATTGTGTCACATTTTGCAATTTCCCCCCAATTCATCAATTTAATATTCCAGACAGATCAGAACATTATATGTATTAAAATATCTGTGAAAAAGAAATTCATTATAATATGAATAAGACTTAATGTCTGTTTACTACACACTGACACACTACAAAACATAAATAGAGTAGACTGGAACTCTGTATAAAGTGACATTTCCATCTGGGTTCTTATTACATATTATAAATTATAAGGAAGGCTTGACTATCCAAATATCACATTCTCAAGCATTGACTTTTTTTTTTTTTTGAAAATATACTTTTTCTTCCCCCTTCCTAAAGAATTACTAACTTTTAAATTAATTACCAATAGTCTAAAAACAGAGTTTTAGTTCTAGGTGGTAAGTGTTTACATGCTTTTCCAACATTTAGCACGTTACATGCCATCCAGCACGTTATTAACCGCTTCTTCAAGTACCGTGAACAGCACCTGGCTTTTTCAGACTGACACTAGGGCATCACTTAGATAACTAAGTGTACCCTCCTGGAACTGCAGAGGAGCAGGCTCAGGAACAAATACCACAATTTAGGTTGAACAAGAATAGATTAATAGAGGAAAAAAACCCACTATAGTGTCAGACAGAAAGTATCAAGAATTCAGTAATTAAAGGCTGAACTTTTCTGTTCATGTATTTAGACAGAGGGAAATAGAAAGGTGTTAAGCTGGCCACAAAAGGCATTTTAATCCTAGTATATTTAATGATATATGAACAATGCTGGGACTTTCAAAACATGAACTGAACTGTGTTTGTTATAATTATGAGGAAGTTATGCAAATTGTTTACTCTAGCTGGTAATTGCAGCCTCTTGGAATAGCTATGTACATTGTCTCCAATTTCATATTAGTGAGTATTAATGTGACTTCTGCAGCTGTCCATGTGATTAATTTTTCAAACACTGCAGAAAATGCAGGGAAGTTACATTCCCATGACAAACCATGTTGTTGTTGTTGTTCAGTGATACCAAAAACAGGCAAAAAAAAGAAGAGCAAAGGAAAATAAACAGCACTTCAGTCTAAGGAACTCCTACCCCCAAACTGTTTTATAGATAGACAGGATCTGCTGGGAAGTCAGAGTCCAATGGAAGAAACTTTCATTGACAAGCAGTTGTTAAAAAAAGAGATTCAAAATTGCCTGATCTAGCAGTGGGACAACAAACACCCCAACTATACAGTCCAAAAGGAAAGAGAGGAGAGGGAGGGAGGAACAGGTTTGGATATAGCAATATTTAAAGAAGCAGAAGTCCGAAGATATTTCATGGGAGATTACATGAAGAAAAGGGGGAAAACACTCATGGGTGGGAAATTAAAGGTCTCTGAAGAGGAAGAACTAAAACAGTGGGGAGATAAAAAAGACAAGAGTTGAGTCCTTCGGGGGAAATTCTGAAACACAAGCAGCTGGCAAAAGCAGTGTAGAGGAGGAAGAACCTGAGACAAAGTGCTGTAGAGCAGACCACGGCAGAAGCATGTCCTCTGCACTAGGGACCTGCAAGAAGTTTTGAACAGCAGGGCAGCACGGAGCCACTACTGCCTGTGGTGCTCCCCTACCTGGAGTTCCAGGTGAGGGACCTTCATGGGACCTTCATGGACCTATGGAGCTTGGCAGCAATGAACTGAGGTCCTTCCCACATCAGTCTTCACATCCTTCTCTCTCAAGCACCCTGCAGGTGTCTATTTTGGCTGTTTTCTCTTTCACTTTCTGGGACATGCCAGCGTCACTACAACTGATAATAAAGAGACGTCTGTGAAATTGTTCTGTCACATCGATTCCACCTCCAAAATAAGAAAAAAAGAGAAAGATACAACTCAAGCCCATGAAAAGTAGCCTTGATCTAGTGTGACCGGTACATCAAAGTAATTCCTGACATCATCAAAAGAGATGTTTTGGTCACAGAAAACATGACACACTGTGCAGAGTAATAAGAAATAATTAACCTAGAAGGGGAATTACATTTCTGAAGTTGAGTAACAGCAAATGTAAAAAAGAGAGAAAAGCTAAGGTTCAGTGTCAGGTTTTCATGTCTTCTTTGGTGTCAAATGTTCTGCTACATTAGACTGAAGTATTTGGATATTTTGTGAGACCATCATTTCAGTTTATATTGCCTTTAATCCAACTACTTTGGAGTGCTTTATAGCACAAAAATAGAACAGCAGATCAAATCGACTTATAAAAATGTTAATTAAAAACACCATGAAAGAGAGATTTAAAAAGGTCAAATGTTGTGCTTCTTAATAATTCATTATAAAATATTAATAGCATCAATGTGAATTTTGTTTATGTAATGGATGAAAAACTAAACATACTGTTGAACAATGAAAATTTAACCTAATATTTTCACATTATTTTTCTCCATGAAGCATACTACACAGAATAACTATTTTCACCATGAACATTGTGGTATGACGCTAATACTTTTCACAACTCAGTGCAACATCTAGCAGCTATATTAATATGCAGCAGCATTCCCAGACAGGCTATACCAAAGAGGTGAAAAATAACATTTTTTTACAAAGCACTTTTCTAACATAGTAAAGATCCCAAATGTGGGACGAAATCTTGATGATACACAGCTTCACTGACTAGCAGGCTGAAACTCCAGACAGCACAGGATATTGATAAATCTACACAGCAGCATATGCAGTTTTACGTTTGCACAGTGGCAGACGAGGAAGTGAACACAATTTTGTGTAAATCCTGCAAGAATATAGTACTGATGCAAAGCTGATGGTACTTTTCGGTCTTTTGTAAAATATAAGGGTCTCCAGCACCAGAGGAAATTAAAAGAAGATTATTATAGTAGGACTTTTTTTCACTGCTAGTTATATCTACCATTGTATCTAGTTAAATAAAACTTTCCTTCTCTGAATATTTTAGGTCTTCTGTCAGCATACTACCCACTGATTTGCAGCAGGAATAATTTTTAGATTCCCTGAATTGCTACATTTTTTTTTTAATTTGTTGTCGTCTGCAAAAAATGTTCTCTAAGCTGAGAGCTTTAAAAGCCAGTAAAGATATATCTCGTCTTTGAAGTACATAAGGAGTACAAAACTTTCCAGCAGTTTCTCTTTTCCTTATTTTCTCCTTTCCTTTTGCAGTTCATAGGGGTTTTTTTCCTTACAAGTGATCCAGAACTAAGGAAGTTGAAATATTCACTATTTCTTATCTAATCTACACAAAATATATTAGTTATTAGGTATTAGTTATTGATAGGTTTCATTTATCATAGTTACTGCTAACTTATCATGTACAATTTAGATTAATATTGGCACAAGCAAAGAGACATTTCCCAGTGGGGCAACATTAAAACTAAAATTCTCAGGGGCTAGAATGTGTTCAGGACCAAGGTACGCTTGGTCCTACTAAGAAGCAGTAAAACAAAGCACAGACAATAAGAAATCAGAATGATAAGGCCATATCCAGATCACAGACAATAAACCTGGTAATTATGAACTACAAAATGTAAAAATAAATCATCACTTCTAAGAAAACACAGTTCCATCAAAGCTAATATCCTACAATGACACAAATTGCATTTAAAGTAACTGCTACAATAGAATTCTGCCAGTATTGACTTGATTGAAATCTAGCAACTGTAGTTGCTCTCTCCAACTGAAAAATAGTTAATTACACAATTAGTTTCATATTAATTGCTTTCCTGTTTCCTTAGAAAAATATCAATTTTATTCTCTGAAATTACTTTACCAGTAACAGCTATCAGAATTTATTAATTTCCAACAAACCCTTACATTGTAGAAGCTAAGATGCAAAGAATGAAAAATGTGTTACTGGGCACCTTCCTCCTCTTCATGCCTTTTTCAGCAGTCTCAACCACACAGCCAGAGTTCTAGCCCGTAACTTTATCATCTTATCAGTCTGCAACTACTCCTCCTTCCTCACTAATGGCTTCAAGTACAGAAGAATATTATACTCTCTAACAGTTTGGTCATGGTCCTATTACTCCTTTGGACTGCTTTTATTAAAAATTTTTGCAAACTCTTTTATGGAACTAAAACAAGTTTTATTCTACAGCAATGCGATGAGTAAACTCAAATTGTTACCCTTTGGAATGAAAGAAATTCCCTCAGGAAACCTGGGAAGCCATACAAAGAATTAATGTCTTAAAAGCTTTGTTGCAAGAGTTATTTTTTACAATGACAAGCATTAAATGATGGCCTTTTTCCTTTTTGTTGCCCACCTGAAACCTCAGAGAAGACTGCTGCCTAAGTATCAACAACAACTTTAATATTAATCTAATCTTTAATCTGTCTTAATGAAAGCTGATCAATAAGTAGTTGGCACACATTCAAAAAAATGAGTTTTTTTATTCTGTATTGGTCAGAATGAATCACATCAGTGAAAACTGCCCTTTTCACATTTATCTACAAAACAATAAAAGATTGCAGGAAGGAAATCATGTGACATTTTATACCCATCATCTGAAAGGTACTAATAACCTTTGGGGCTGTTGTGTAACCAGGGTTCATCAATCCTAATCAACTTCAGCTCTAAATTCCCCTAAGGTTTGAACTGGCAAGAGCAAGGGAAGGTTGGCTCAGCAAGAAAGATCTTGCAGGAAAAATGTCCATGTTTAAAATCAGCACTGCACTGACATGCTATAGCCTGTCACACAGACAGGGACACATTTGCAAAGAGACACCCAGGTCTGGCACAGCCCAGAGGCACGCTGTTACATCGAGGAAGGTGGAGGGAAGGGAGATCCTACTTCCTACAAATGTAAAGAGTGAAACTACTGTGCAAAATGTCCTGAAACGGGCAACAGAGAGCTAGATGACAGCAGTATTCAGATGCATCTCACAAAAAGGAGAAGTATTAGGCCACTTACTTCTGCCTGGGAGCTCTGGCAGCTTTTATGTATGTGTATCCCTGTTAGACTTGAGGCAAAATGTTTCTGCACAACTTCTGATCTCAAAACAACATAGTTAAGGTCAGGATTGTAAAAGGTCACACTTAATAGATTTTGAAATATGCATAGCATTCAACACTAGCACAATTAAAAAGTGTCCAATTCCAGAGATGTTTCCAACCCTACATCCAGAGGAAAATGCCAGCAAAGAGAGTGAATAGGGCTGGGTAGTTTGCAGGATTTTTAATGCTAATAGAGCAAGAAAGAAATTTTAATTCAGAGATTCTTTGCAAATGTGATTTGCCTTCCTGTTTAACCAATTACACCTGAAATATAAAGAGAAAGAAAACAGGGTGCAAAGATTTTTAACCTCAATATGTTGTGACTTTTAAAAATCATCCAATATATTTTTTCTGAATTATTTCTAATTATTTTTCATATTATACAATATCAAAACCTAAATCTCAAATTGGCTCTTGGAAATGAGATTTTATCAAAATCCACAGTCATAGATTGCCCAACTCTACACATTCTCTGTACAGATAGTGCAAGGGAGAAAGTGAGAGGTAGAAAATCTCCAAAAAAAAAATTTTTTTTTTTTTTTTTTTTTGGCCTGAAGTTGTGTAGATTCTAGTTTCTGTCATGCTTCCATGACATCATGACGGTTCATTTCCAGAGAGCTGTGCTAATGCTCAAACTACTACTCCAGTAATGGAAAATCAGATTCCTCTTTATCACAAATCACTTGAAGGAAAAAGTCACGCTCACTTTACTTAAGGATGGCAATCTAAAAAGGTTACAAGGTGATAAGAACTTCTTGGCAGTTATAAAACGTGAAAGACCTTTACAAATTGGCTTTTAGTTAAAGCTTGCCTTTGGAACATGTAGTGCCTACTGTTCACCTCACTTAAAAGTTTAACTGAGAGACTATTTTTTAAATTAAGTATTTATCCATTGAGATGCATCTTTTGTTCCTTTTTTTTTTTTTTTTTCCTCTCCTTGCTGCACACAAATGACAGTCTGCTCTGATTCTTTATCAGTCCAAAGGGTCTGGCCAGCTTTTATTCTGACGACATTTCTTTGAAACTTCAACTACCTCTTAGTAGAGACCCATTTTCTGCATGTGTTCTAGTGCAAACAGTATTCCAAACAAACTGGAGCTGTAAGAACATAGTTCACACCAGTCTGGGCGTTTTCACAACCAGTCTGGGTTGATTATGCACAAGTTTATATGCACTGCACCATATATGCATATAAATATGCTTCTCTTTCCATGTAGGTGTGCAGAAGTGTAAATATCTCTGTGTATAAACACAATACAAAGGTTCTCTGAGGAGGGGACTTCTAGTGAATTAGGCTACACATAGAACAATTTCAGGTAGCAGAACTCCTCATAGCTCTCTAACCTACAACAAGAATTCTGGGAAATTACCTGGCCTGAAACCATTTCCAAATATGATATCTCCAGCACATTACAGACATATTTGGCAATGGCTAAGACACTGGAAAAGGAGCTGCTCTTGATTTTGAAAATCAAAACATAAAATACTCACATTCATGTACAAGCAATTTAACCTAGCATGGAACAATTTCTATTTCCATGTCTCTAGCAAACCCATTTGACATTCAGAGGAGTGTTAGGCTAGAGCCCTGCAGTCAAAGTATTTGTTCTGCCCTCAGGAGAACAAACCAGCATCACAGTCCTCACACAGAACAGCAGTCATCCCAGCCAGCAGAGCTAAGCAGGCCCTCATCCTCTGGGCAACCCTGGGTAACTCTGCCAGGGTAATCCTGATGGTAAACACCTGTACAACCACACAACACTGATTGTCTCCCTCTGCCCACTAACCCTGTAAACAGAGGGCATGCTATATTGCAGCTTCATTCCTTCTAAAATTATATTTTTATTAGCTGTTCCATGATTCATTTTGCAAAGCAAGCATCAAATAAATTTGTTGATAATCCTTCTGGTCTTTACTACAGTCTCTAATGATAACTGTATGATTTACCTAATGCATGTTATGAAATACAAAGATGATGGTAAAATAAATCTTATCATATTTAGTAAAAACCTGGGTAAAAGCTGTTTTGTGCAATTATGAATAACTTTCTTTAAGTAAACTTTAAAAAATAAGATAATTTTAATTTCTTAGGGAATAGAGAATCTTACAAACATTTTTTTGCCTTTACTTCTTGTGATGATCGTAAGTTGGAATTGTTAGGAAATGATTGAAGTTCTACTGTTGTGTTTTAATATAGCTTCAAAGGAGCATAAAGTCTTCAAGAAGAAAAAAAAGACAAAAAAGATTCAAGTGCCTCAAAAAGGTGACATTAGCAAAGAGCTTCCCCCAGTAAATGCCAAGTCATAACAAGTCATCCATATAATAAAGGAACTAGGGCAACATCTGTGTAGGAGGTAGGAGGCAGTAACTCTGATCCTTACTGGCTGCACGCTCCAGTGCAAATGGCAAGCACTCATGCTCCTGTGGCCACCAAGCACCCTCCTCTAGTGTGCTCAGTTCTCAACAAAAAATTCTCTGCCAATTTGGCCCTGTCAAAAACCTGACCACACAAAACTGTAATGATACCTCAAGTGTCCTGTTACACTTTATCTTTGTTTTGTCTGCTCTGCTGTTAACCTTCTTTTGAAGTCATTCAGACTGGCTGTCTTTATGAAAAGATTCACAGCAGGAAGAGAATAAAAGTGTTGGGATATGCACATTAACTAAGGAAAGGGATTCTGATGAATTTTAAAATCCAATAGAAATTCTCCCTTCTTTCCACATCTGAATGGATTGTTCGAAAATTTAACTCAGATAAGAGGCAATTGCAAGCCTTTGGTAACCATTTTATGTCTTAAACACTAAGAATGCCAGCACTCTTAAATGTAATTAAACAGAACCCTCTCAATGGCTTTAAATAAAATTTGTTATTTACTGTTGTTTTGAAAGCTGTTAATTTTCTTAAAATAATTCCAAATGTGTTTATAGTCAGAAACATATATTAGCATGTTTTATGTTAAAAATATATACATTACATAAACCAATAATCATAACTGATTTAGCAATTAGCAACAATGTCGCTAATTATGGGACATCATATTTGTGAATCTTAGCTTCACTACTACAAAGACTGATTGAGGCAGTTTCCCACTCTGATTTGATACTTTCTTTCACATTCAGTGGACACTATCTTAACCCCATAAAGACTATCAGGATAGATTTATAAGACAGGAACAGTATTTCTACTGAGGCTTCGTGTGATTTATTGATTCCTGTAATTAAACTCTATACCAACAACGTTAATTATTAGGAGGAAACCGATTCCCATTTCATATATGAAAACAAGGCTGATCTATGTTAATTAAGTCTATACAAATTTGCATTTTCGTTGGGGTTTTGATTCTGAATCAGCAACACATAACCTTTTCATTCATTGAATGGACCCAGCAATCACTGTCACTGTGAATGAATCCACGTGTTGCTTTTGTGGCTACCTTGTAGCAATGCTGTATTAGCATTTAAAAGTCAAAGCAGTCCTAGACTCACAAGAGGGTTGTGGAAGAACACGCTCTTAGGAGAATCAGTTTGCAATATTGATTATGAACTCAGCAAATGTTTTCCAGACATTTCAGAAGTTACTGAAACAATGAGTAGAGGCAAAGTGATGCAATTCATTAACATCTTCACAGTGTGTTAGTGAGGCATGAGTCATTTTCACGAGTACTAAACCTCTTGTCTTTGGACCACCCACAAATACTTCATCTACATTCAGTCACTTCTGTTGATCTAATTTTTCCAGAAGAGCAAACAACCATGCCTGACATAAGTTCTCAGACAGCCACCTGCAAAGACAATTTTGGAGGTCAAGAGTTATTATGTAGAAGTTGATTCATTGTTCCATAGTAACTTAGGTATTTATAGATAGAGATTAAGACCTGTCTTCAGTCTGAAAGCATGGTTAATATTTTTGTATATTTGCAAATGCAAATGCTAAGATAATTATCTTCCATCTTAACATCTGGAAACAAGCCTGACTTGAGGAACCATTCCAGTCCAAACATATTTTAAAATATAGGTAGTTTTAGAGAATATAAGGTAACTGTTTAACAAGTCCAATGCAGGAAGCTTATCTCAAACATTACATTGGAATGAAAACATTTCCACATAAATGTTTTTGTTCTAGAAAAAGTTATTACTAGTCCAAAAAGTTATCAAAAAGTTATCAAAAGTTATTACTAGTCCACTGTAAACTGCACCAACAGAATAATATATCACATACAGAAACTACTCTTGTAAGGATTTTGTTGATGGCAGCTTTGTAATTTCCAAGATTACCCACTTTTTCTTGGTTTTTTACCCATCCACCTATCCCATCAGCTTCTCTTTCTCACAGATTACTCTTGATTTCTTTCCCTTCCTATGTGGCACCTCTAGCTCTGCTGGATCCAGGATATTTAATTTTAAAGTGGTATCATGTTTAAAGACCAGGCAGCCTCTCTTATGCCACCCCAGTAACACTAGCTTTAACATTCTAATACTGGGATGTTCTCAAAAGCACTTCTCAGCCTCATGGCTCCCTCCCAACCACCAAGAACATTTCTGAAAATTGATGTCCCAGGCTAACACTTCCTCTTACCTGTGCCAAAGTGAAGCCATTTTCTGCTGTGATGTGGGAAAAAAAATCCATTGTTGCTTACAGAGGTAGCTGGGCTAAGTTAATTTTCATTTAGATGTATGAAAAATGCTTCCCACTGGTTTGTCTTGATGCATACCAGTTCTTACATGATTTTGTTGTCTTGATGTTCCACTCATCCTCTCACAATATCCATTTCACTCAGTTGCCACAACTTACTTAAAATAAAATGTAAGTTCATTGAAGTAGAAATTTTGGGTAGGACTACAACTTTATTTAAGTTTTTAGATGTCACTACAACAGAAGGAAGAAAAAGAAGCTGACATGAGAGATCTGTTTTGTTTTCTCACAAGAAACATTGTTAAACTGATCACGAAAGCCTGAATGATTCTTATGTTTTGATTTCAGTGGTATGAGTCATCTATTTGTTCTCTTTTCTGTGCTTATCTTTGATGACCTACCTTGGTCACCCTGTATGCAAAAGCAGTAATTCACTCCTGTGGTGAATCACCACCCAGGATTTAGATGTTTCCAATGAGTCATACTTAACCTTATAGAAAATACAACTCTTAGGCTACATAAATTGTGCACTGCAACTATAGTGGGTTTAGATGTCCATGTCTGGAAAACAAAATTATATATTTCAGTGGTGGAAGTGAAATAAAATGTTGAACTGTAGTCCCTACTTAAACTCTGTATAAGTCAATTTTTTTTAATTCAGTTAAGAAACATTGGTCGAAGTACACGTCAAAGAGAGCATCTGTGTAATTTTTTGTCCAGTAGTGCAATCATAGGCTTAGCCACCTCAGTAACAAATATTTCTAACATCATGTCCTCCATCTTCAAAGACTGATAATATCAAAAACTCCCACCCACAAAACAACTGAATTCATATCCAGGAATTCAGGATGGGCTCAGGACCTACATTCCAGAAATCAGGCACACTCCACTCCAGTTCAGGAAAACTTACTGTATTGTGTTTCCTTTCAACTGCTCTTCTTTGCATTTTATTATCCAATGCTAAATATGTTCCTTTATAGGAATTCCCTGTGAGAAAAAAATTATTTGTAATCAGATCCCAAAGATTCCCATGTGAAGACCACCTGTAGATAATGAGAAAGTAGGCTAGGTTTTGTTGGGTTTGTTGGTTGGTTGGTTAGTGTTTGGGGTTTTTATTTCCAATCTTAATTAGATAAAAGAATTAGTTCTTTAGAACAGTGAATGTCAAAGAGACTGAAATGGGCAAATGTAACCAAAGAAGGTAACAGGGTTTGCAGGCACTATGTTATAAAAATAATTTTCTAATGCCCAAGGGTGTTCTGGGGTTGCTATTAAACAGAAGTTTTACCCCTGCAGAGCAGATCCAGACTCTAGTCTTGATTTGTTAGCAGGAGTATTCTGTCTGCTCTGAATGCCTCCTAAATTTGCCATAATTGGGTCCCTAATGAACCTACTTTCTCCATCAGTGAGCACAGCACCAGTGAGACTCTGCCTCTGTTCTCACTCACTACTGTTGAGACTGAGAAAACTCCCAAAATTTGCTTAATTTTCTGGAAGAAAAAATGTGATAAGACACAGAGCAACAGTGTATCTTACCCACATTATTCCTGAGGACCAAGTAAGTTTTAGGATTTTTGCTTATAATAAAACTTCAAAGTATATTAACAAATGTTATGTAAGAATTTACTGATTACAGTGATGTATAATAAGCTTAAAATATAGCTTTCTTTATTTTAATCTTTGTAGAAATGTGAAGAGAGGCTATTGACTTTTTTGCACTAATTACTAGATATCTGAATTAAGAAAGCTCAAATTAGTATGGCTTTAAAATATTTAAATGTTTTCAGATCAAAATATTCAGTACCTATCTGTGTTACATTAGATGTGGTTAACACTAGAAATTATACATTTTCTTGTTAAGACACTGACACTGAAGTATTCATCTTGAATTATTTGTATTTCACCTGTGTTTTCAGCTCCTACTTTCTGCTGAAGGAAACAGTGCCTCCACACAATACAAAACTTGCAAATATAAACTATAAAAACTGGTAGAGCTTGCAGGTGTGTCTGATGCAAAATACTTCTGATGAGTGTACCCTACAGGTATACATTGTTGCTGTTGCTGTTTCCACTTTAAAATGTACCTGGACAGAACAGCAAGGCAGATCTTTAGTTCCTGCTCAAAGCTAAAGATCATATACGTCAGAATATGCATAGTTTTTTGTCAGAGTACAATATAACCTTTAAAAATACTACAATACTTCAAATACCAAATGAAATATCATCAGCTCAAGATCCCTAATGCTCGCATTCCAAAACACTAAGTCAACTATTGAGTTGCATGCTGTGTATTCTACCACAAATAGGAAGAAAAAACCTGGAAAATTAAGTTGCCTTGGACACTGATACAAAAGCTATTTGAAACAGTCCTGTAACAATAATCATATTTCCAATTGGAGTTCTGCAGAAAGGGAAACAAATATTTTCTCCAAAGGAATACTGAACCTCATCTTCATCCACAGACAGTATATTAATCCTACATAGTTATCCAAATAGTGATTTTTATGTTACATTTTTAAATAAATTGAAAGCACATGTATTTACAGTTCAAAAGATAAATACAAAAAGGTTTTTATAGAAACCTTACCTAGCATAATGCTTTAACAAATCTGATTTCTTTCCTAAGTGGACTATGGTTGTGGAGTGCTATTCTCTCCTATTACAAAATTGCAGATAAAAGAGAGCCATTAAACCATTTGCTAGTGGCCACACTTGGGCTGTGAACTAAATGTGGATCTTCCAAGTAGTGTGTTAGTGCTCTAAGTGCTGAGACAACCATTCCTAATCCGTGGAGTGTGAAACATCAGCCCTTGCAGTCATGAAAATACTTTTCAAAAAATAAATAGAACATAAGTGAGAAGTGAGACTATGCTGACAAGTGCTTGTTATGCTATGCACACACAGAGGTCAAAAGCTAACTTTGAAAAGTATCTTGAATTGCTTCCTCTGTCAAACCTCTGGAAAAAAAAATAATAAAAAAGCAGAGGTTAGTTAGTTTCCATGAAATGTTATAGCATTCCTGATTATACTCCTGCTTTGCCTCCATATTTTTTCATTTCCAAGAGTTAGAAAGGGTATATGAATACACTCATGGTTATGAGTATACTCATTCAATATAATGATTGACTACCTTCCTTCCATTTATACTTTCACACTTCTAGAAGGCAAACCTGGGTCTCTACAATGATTTTCTTTTAATATCTGAATGAAGAGGGTAAACATGAACTCAGAGGTTAAATTCTTCCCAACATCTCTCATTTTTAAGATACTTCTAGGAGGAGATAGGCAAAAGCAAATTAAAAAAAAAATTCTCCACATGAGTGTTCTGCCCTTGTCTGAATAGTCAAGAAAATGAAGCTTTAAAAAATAACTAAGCCAAAAAAGAAAAAAAAAAAAAAAAAAAAAAAAAAAAAAACCAAAAAAAAAAAAAAAAAAAAAAAAAAAAAAAGGAAAAAAAAAAAAAAAAAAAAACACACACAAAAAACAAAAAAAACACCAAACATATAAGTAGAGAAAATAAGTGGAAGCTGAACTGAAAATGTCACACAGAATTTCAAGCATACTCAATTTTTTACATACCAAGAACATACTGAATTTAAAATTAAATTTCTTTTTATTCAAACTAAAAAATTAAAAATAGCCCAGTTTTAATGTTATCTATCTTACCATTTCCAGTTATTACTGTCCTAATTTATTATACTTCACCATAATACAGCCTCATCCTGTCTGAGAGGTGCTTTGAACCCATGACAGTTATATCTCAAATAACAATCTCACACTTCTGCAGCTGGACAAAATGCTGGAGCTGAAAATCATCTTTCTTTTCCACCATGTAAGCCTGCTTATTGAGCTGACACAGAATTCCCTAACTAGTCTAATATTGTTTCATGTATTCCATCTAAGCAAAAGTTCTATCTACTTTGAAAGAGGGCTTAGGTAAGAGTTTTATGTGCCACCTTCCACTGGGTTGCATAAATACATCCTTGCACTGACAGGGACATAGCCTAACCAACACATGACACCCGTAGCTGAGTGTTTGGTTCATGCAATGAGATCTCCCAAGTGCACCACTAAGAAAATGGAATATCCTTTAAAAAGAAAACACAATTTACTTTATATTTCGAATAAATGGATTTTAATGTCTACTTCTAGCAGAAAAACCTTCAGTCTGTGAGTTTTACTGCCTGGAAATGTACCTCAGATTAGGTATTGACATGCTGTTGCTACTCATAAATCCCTTTATGTTCCAAGTACCTTTTGTTCCCATAAGGCCATAGTTCACAGTAACGTGTTTTTGCTTCCCGGTACTTCAAGTGCCTGTAAGGAAACAATTGTTCATGCAGCTGTAGACCTTTGCAACTAGACCTTAACACCCATTCTGGCTAACTAAAATATGTTTGCTGTTCTCTGCATGTATCAGTTTTGTGTAGATGAATCTCAACACACAGCTTAAAGTACTGTGAGTTGAAGCAATGAATTCCAACAGCAGGACTTCAAATAATCACAGCCACTTAAATCCTGTGATTTTACTACTGCCTAGGTAAATTTAAAGTGAGAGATATCAGTTTGCAACTGCTGGTTGGGTTCATTTGGCTGGTGTAGTCATTCGTGTTTACATTAGTGAACTCCAGTGATGTTAATAAGCTCCACAGGCAAATTAAAGGTGGGCTTGTGCATACTGTTTCTCATTTGATTAGTGTGATGTAATACTGAACATGTTGTATAGAAAGCTCCACAGTTTTACTTTTATGAATTTTTTTTCTTGCCTACTAATAGATTTATGTCTTTCAGCCCAAGGCTTTGGGAGCGAAACAGCTGAGCTACCATAACTTCTGAGTTTGTTTCTTGTCAAACCTCTCTATACAAGATCCAAGTAAAACATGGCTTTGTTAAAATGTGTAAACATACCCTTGTGACCTTGATAAATTCCACCAACTTTTTTCATAACAACACATTTGGCATCTGTCAGGAACAGCTGAATACTGCCAGTTCTCATACCTGGGAACAGTCTTCTGGAAAGATTTCTGTGGACTATGAACACCTCAGACTGAAATTCTTCATTCAACAAGGGTTCTCAACTCTCACATGTCTGTATAATATAAACTGAGCAAAAAGTAAGCTGAATAGGCTCTGTCCATTGCACTGCTGGTCCTCTGACATAAACTTCTCATCATATTGGAGCAGTTAATGGGCAGCACCTTTTAGGATACTGGCAGGCTAAGAATCAGAGATCACCTGAGTACCAGGTTTGTTGTAAGCTGAGTGGATGCTACTTCTATGGCAGATTACTCAGAATGTGCACTTAACATCAGTAACATAAATGTTCTTTATCTGCATGATTTTTCAATTTTAGACTTTGAATGCTAATTGCTTGCTTTTTATCATGAATTTTGCAACATACAAAAGCAAAAAAAATCCACTTAAAATAATTCAAGACTCATCATAATAACATTATTTGTACAAAAGAAATTTGCAAAATATATTTTTAGTGTAACAAGAATGTCACAAATGCCTACGTCGCTACGTGGTTCCTATCCATTGCAGCCAAATTGTTGTAAAGTAAACCCTACATATACATATATGCATGTACTTATGCATGCATACACAGAGATATGTATAAAAACTGGCCATTCAATGCAGTTTCACTCTAATCTGTCCACGGGGATCTATTAAAAAGGACCTGAGTTACCCTTTCCTTCAGGTGCAGGTAAGAGACATTGCTGGATAAAGCAAATACTGTAGATTAAATACAACTAAATTTTAATAGAGATATTATCTTTTATCAAAAAAGAAAAAAGTCTTAGGGCACTAGTGTGACAAATTCTAGTGTATTCATCTGTCTTCCTCTGTATTCATCATATATAACAAGAATACCTATTTTATTGAGTTCTTATTCCAGTGTTTGCACACAAAAATCCTTTAGTACAATGGCCTAATGCAAAGCCTTCCACTCATCTCTTCTCTGTGTGTCTCTGCATTGTTGGCTTAGCAACTCTGCATTCTATCCTTCCCCATCTTGGGATCCTCACAACAGATTTATCACTATCCAGCTCCAATTTCAAGCCTTTTCTACTTTTTCCTCTACTGATGACATAATGTCCAATGTTCAGTCACAGAGTTTTCTCCATACATCACACTTTTTTCTAATGTTTCTTCCACTAATAAAACCTCCTTGGTGATCCACAACCAACACAATCAGCCTGCAGCATTGTGCTTTATTTCTTGCTATTTTCCAGCTTTCTGGCTGCCACATCTATCTTCCTCAGACTAGATATGGCACAGTCAGCCCTACTGCCAGATTTAGCACTTTGCCTGTCCAGTTCCCCAGGCCGCCTGGTCCTGCCTAGTAGATGTACTTGAAATAGAAATAACAAAGAAAAAAAGGATTGTGAAGTAATAAGTGAACACTATGAAATGCAATTAATGAGTGCTACTTAAACACTGGCTTGAAACAGAGCTTTGGTCAATGCCATTGGTTACCAAAAATAATTGTTAAACTGGTGAAATATGCAATCAATAAGCAACAGCAGAATTCTGTTCTGGAAATTACTATGAATTTTGTCTCTGAGAAAAGTCTGATCCCAAACACAATAACTGAAAGGTGTATATGTAGAGTCCTCCAAAAAGAGGTGAATGTAAAATTAGTCTTATAATCACAAACCTTTATAGTGAGTAAATATGAAAGACTATGACAAAACTCCACAAAAAATAGCAATATGCAACACGGCAGTATAAATAAAGCTGTTTAAATGAGGTTTTATCAAAAGCAGGATTAGGGCCACAGCAAATTAGCATTTTCTTTAAGTAGCTTTGGGCAAAAAGGTTCTCAAAAAATGAAATATGTGAGCAGCTGCAAATAAAAACAAATAATAATAAAGCAGTCTACAGAGATTAAAACCAGTGCATTGCTACAGCCTGTGATTTGATAACTCTATTGGGCATATACATAAATATAAACGTTTTCTAATTAAGGTATCAAGGTTGTGGTGAAATGATCAGCATATTTTACCAGCTCATACAGAAGATCATAATTCAGTCAATATTCCCCTCCACAGCTCTCCAAACCAGCAACATCTGCATTCACTGGAACCACCAAGAAGGTGGTGGTTGAATTAGCTTTGAATTCCTACATCTAAAAGCCAAATTAGAAGAAAGACAAGGAAATTAATTACTGCAGCTCAATATTCCATAGTGGGTTAAGCTCTCTAGAAATTCACCCATGGGATAATTTTCCATCAGAGAATGCTGCTTCTACACAGTTAAAGCATTTTGCAGGAAAACATATTTCATCCAAAAATACAATTAATAATCACTGAAATATTTATCTTTCACTGTAGCATAATCAATTCAAAATGAAATTATATGAGAACACAATACTGACACCCTTATCAGAGGTAAATATTTAACCTCAAAGAATTGGAATATTTTGATATGGTCAAAAATGGTTTGGGTTATTTTATTTCATCCTGGATATCATAGCTTTTCCATTCCTACTGAAGTAATTACTGAGCATGTCTCTTTCCAGGCAGCAAAAATCACTATCAACTTTGTAATACAATGAAAGCTTTGTACACAAAGATGTATTTCTCATAGAGCAGGAACATAGTAGGCATTTTCTAGGAGTGTTTGTGTAAAGATGTTGTCATAAAAGAACTGAGTTTTCTCAGAGAGAACAGGAAACCACTGGGAACAGAGTGGGAAATGATATTACCTGAAGTTGTTCTAATGCTGGTCTAAAGCTCTTACCATACCTACCTGGTTATCAGAGTGCACAGGAAAACTGAGGGGAAAGAAGCAGAATTTCCTCCAAATGGGAAGGCAATGGTAAGGAAACAAATTCAAACTGGAAAGCTGCAGATGCTGTATAAGAAAGTCATGGTTGATTTGAAAACAACGGCAAGGTTACTTTTTAGGAATGATTGCAAATGAATTCTAATTTTCCTTTGCTGTTTTTGTTTCTGTTATCAAGATAGAGATGGTAATATAGGAGAAGCAAGGCAGAGGATAGAATTATATACACACTCTAATAGGAACTATGTAAATAACATTCTGATATCTCTTGAGTTATTGTCATAAGACTTCATACAGTGATAAATGGGTGATAAGCTCACAGAAAAAGAGGATATCAGAGACCACAGCAATCAGAAAAAAATACATGCAAGTGGTATAGGGAGGTGGAGAGCAGAGACAGAAAGTCAATACAGAAACTAATGTCAGAGGAGTTTTCCTGATGAAGGGATAGTAATGCAAACTACACTGAAGGACATAAACCATTAGAGGTGCCCAGGTAAATAAAATACTTGTAGCTCATATCCTTCCACGTAAAATTCACATAGAAGCTGTTTGGTGTTCAGACACTGTAACATAGTAATATTGATGAAGTATGAAGGAGTATCAAGTAAAATCCAAATATTAATTGTCTTTCCTAACCTATTAGGGTACTATGCATACATATAATACATATAACTATAAAATTTTAAGATTTTTATTTTACTTTCAGTGAAATATGTTGTTTTCTAATCTCTCCAAAGATACACTGCTGTTATGTGTGCTTTGTGTCAATATTCTTGTGTTGAATCATCTATGAATTCGCTGTGATTGGGAAAACATTGCTGAAAAGATGATATGTTATTGAACTGTGATTCTTCCTTGAGACTTCTTGTAGCTTAGAAAAAATTACAGGTCCTGTAGAAAAAAAACAAATTGTTGTTCAACTCTTGTTTATCAGTCTTCAAAAAAAGAAGCAGAAGTCAACATCTGAAAACTTTAGTACAGATAAAAAGATGACTATATAAATGGCCAGCTCATGAGCTTGCCATGAGCAGTGTTTCAAGGTCTGTATTCTTGCTCTGAAGTCTTAAGTGACTTTCAGATTATTTGGTATCTGTGGTGCCGAGGTGGAAAATGGCACTGTCCTCCACACTCTGATCATCTGGGTTACTCCTGACATGAATTTAGGTAAGACCCTGGAACTGCCTTAAAGAAGTTCTTGTAGTAAATTGTTGTGGAGCTCCATAGTCTTTTCTGCTGTGGAGACTGGGAACTGTGGGATCTGTGCCTCTGTGCAGAAGACAGTTCTGATCTCCTTTAGGGTCCCTCCAGAGGCCCGATCTCATTTCCTTCTGCTACAAAGCAAGCAGTTATGCAATGGCACGTCTGTGTGTAAACACCTACACAGCACAATTGATTAGAAGTCAGGTTGATGCTTTGAGTTCACTAAAGGCCAATTTGACTTATAAATCCACCTTAATTATTGCACCTGCTGTAGTGGAAATCACACAGCTGATCTCACAAAGAGGCTGCATACTTTTACCCAAATGATGTGTCTGTCCCGCCTCAGGATGGCTCCCTTGTCAGTAATCCTGAACAAGTTGCTCTGCACCACTGTGACCCTTATTTACACTAAAAAGCTGGGTTGAATATTTTACCCATCAGTGGATCCTGTGTTGTTTGGAGCTGCTGGTCATTGTCTTAGATCCCTGTCTATTTTCAGGAAATCATTGCTGAGAATTCTGGGACTTTTGTTTCTTCTACTGATATACACACGTTGTATATTTATATATGTCCATAACTCTTTGTTCCTGCACTAGCATCTGTTTGTTAAATCTAATAATTGGAATACATATGCAAATGTAGAGGAAAGTATTGATAAATTCCTTGTAACATAGATTCCAAGAACCATATTTCAAATTTATGGTAATAATAATTAAAAAAAAATAAAATGGACAAAATATAAGAACAAATGTAAAGTTATAAATTAAGACTTGTTTCTACTTATGTTTGATTTTCTGCAGATTAGGGTCATACTCCTCCACTCTCTTATAATCATGCAAGCTAATAAAAATTTGACTTCTACATCTCTCTCTTTAAAAATCTTTTCTGCTTCAATAAAAATGCAACTGCCTATGAAAACAAAAGAGGAAGTTGCAAAGTTATAAGAAAAAGGAAGCCCCTTCGATGCTAGTGAAAAAAATAATGTGAATCAATCACATCATTTTGTTTAGGCCTGTTACTGTAAATTTCATTCATGCTCAGCTTTTACATTTAGTTCTACATTTATGCTTACATGTTTTGTCATATGTTCTAGATATATATAGACATAAGTATGTCACACACACAGATAAATATATACAACCATATTTATAGGTATATGTATAGATGTGCTCATAGGAGCTTTCTTGTAAAGGACATATTATTACTGTTATGGTTTCATATTCAGATTTAAGGTAGTTCACTTAACCAGAACAGAAAGTAGCAGGGTAAGTAAAACCATTTCCTGTCTTCAGGTTTGCTTCCCTCTCACTCCTTTCAAAATCTAAGGGGGAAGATGAAATTATGAGACATCAGCGATGCACTATTTCCTTAAGAACTTCTGTCCTGGGCCTGCACGCCCAAGTTTTGGTAGCGGGAGTTTTCACAGGGGTGACTTCCATGGGAACCTGCAGAAGTTTCCTGGCAGAAGCTCCAGAAGAGCCAGTGCCAGCTGGTTTCAAGATGGCCCTGCTGGCCCATCTGGAACAGATAGCAAAGTTTCTGTGATAAAAGATTTATGAAGAAAAAAAATGTTACTGCACAGAAACATCCAGAGAAGAGAGAACTGGGCTTAATGAGAGAAACAGCCCTGCAGACAGCAAGTCGGGTGGTGAAGGAAAGGAAGGAGATGCTCCAGAGATTCCAGAGCAGAGATTCCCCTGCAGTTTGTAGTGAAGACCCTGACAAGGCATGAAAAGAGCAAAATATTTCCTCTTCCCAGCTTCATTTTTACAGAACTCTTCTGTAAAAGCTTTATCCTGGATATGGTAAGGAAGGGAAAGAAAAAAAAGCAGCTATGTGAAACATGACAAGGAGTCAAATTGCAGTCAAGTTAATAGAACTCAAACATGAACGGGCACTTCAAAGCACTGCAAAAAGGATCAGTCCGAAGTTTCTTAAACAGGACCTCAAAATAATATTTTAATATGTTAAGACTCTTCTCGTTAAGCATTTGTTTAGACTCGATCTTCTTGCTAACACAGCTATAGAGATTAAACATCTGATTTTAAGTTTTTAATATACTGTGAAGCACACCTATTCTATATAAAAGCCAGGATGTGAGGATTAATGAAAGCACTGATTCATGTGGGGCCAGAAGAACAAAGGAAACAATCCTCTCCTTCCCTTAGGTCCTTTGTCTGGATGTAAGTGAAGATTTGGCACATCTCTTCAAGTTTCCTCCATGTCAGGCAGCTGTCAGAGTAATATTTCCAAACCCAAGACAAATGCCTGGGAGCAGCGCTGTGCCAGGCGGTGGCCCCATCACTCCTCTGCCTCCCCAGGGCCTCCCCAGTGTCCCTGCAGGGCCTCACAGCCTAGGCTGCTGTGCACCCTGCCCTTTCCAAAGCTCTCCCACAGAGTCTGAATCTTCTGTCCATACCAGATTTTCATCCTGGAACAACTTGAGGCCGTCTCAGGGACTCCGTGGGCACAGGACTCCTTCTCCTTCATTAAGGAACCATGGAAGCTCTCTCTTGTCTTTCAAATGTGCACATTTGACAGGCTAAACTCATCACCATTATCTACCATCTCTCTTAGCATATTTTCTCTTCAAGGGGTACTTTGTCCCTCAAATGGTTGTCATGGTTTGGAAAGACAGGTATCTGTCAGGGAAAACTGGAGTTTCCCTTGGAATGATATTTCTATTTATTTAATTATACTGTAATCTTAAATGATTTGGAGAATTAACTAACAAGATGTAAATAAAATAACAAATGAAGCTACATACTGTGAGGCTCACTGCCTCTTAAAAGTTTGGGGTTTTTACAAAAAAGGGAGCAGTAAACAAATCACAAATTCCCATCAAGTTCTATTTATATCTTCAGCAGATAACTCTGTACATGTTTTGTTATGTTTTCAGATAAGACAGAAGTTATCTTCATTAACTTCATGAAGCTTAATTTCTCTATGAAAAAGCCTAGGGTATTCAATGTGTATTAAATTAGAATGTCCTTTTCCAGCTGTATTATTTTGATTAGCTAAGCGATGTTGCAAAATAAATCGCTGCACTTATTAGCATCTAAAGCACTGCATGTCTGTAATTATGCACCTGTACAAGTGTTTCGCAGAGTCGCCATTCTGCCCCAGAACCAGCCTGGCAGCATGGTGCAGGCGTTTCCCTATGCCCTGTCTTTACCACAACCTCCAGGAGTTGGTAAACCATGTGGCATCAACACTCACCAGGGTCAGGCCAGGCATTCCACGTGCACTGTGTTCATTTCTCCAGTTACATCCCTCTGCTTTGGCAACAGAGCACAACACTACCCTCCTTACCCTTGGTTTTGAGGGAAAGCCTAAACATGTCATGCTTGCACAGAAGAGATACAGAGATCACAGAATTACAGAATGGTAAAGGTTGGAAGGGACAGTACAGATCATCTCGTCCCAGCCCCTACTGCCATAGGTAGAGACACCTCCCATTAGACCAGGTTGTTCAAGGTCTTATCCAACCTGGCCTTGAAAACTTCCAGGGATGGGGCATCCACAGCTTCTCTGTTCCAGTGTCTCGCCACCCTCAGAGTAAAGAATTTATTCCTAATATCTAACCTAAATTTCCCCTCTTTCATTTTGTACCAATTACTGCTTTTCCTGTCCCTACAGTTCCTGATGAAGAGTCCCTCTCCAGCTTCCCTGCAGGCCCCTTCAGTTCCTGCAAGGCTGGCATGAGGTCTCCACACAACCTTCCCTTCTCCAGGCTGAACAGCCCCACCTCTTTCAGCCTGGCTTTGTAGGGCACGTGCTCCAGTCCCTTTATCAACTTCATGTCCCTCCTCTGGACTGGCTCTAAGGGTTCCATGTCCTCCTCCCGTTGGGGGTACCAGAGTTGGACACAGCCATGGAGGTGGGGTCTCACCTGAGCACAGAGGAGGAGGATTACTTCCTTTGACCTGCTAGCCATGTTATTGATGTGTTTACAAAGAGCAGTTACCCTGCTCTTTATAAGTTTCATTTATTTATATTAAAGACATGTACATTCTTTGAATTTATCTCTGAATGGAATTCCATCTTTATGTTTTGGTGACTATATTCAGGAATAATATATTAAGCAGTCCATTATCATCTGCATAATCCTCTTTACTTTTTTGCTATTAATACTCATTCTAGAAAGATATATGTTCCAACTATTTAAAAATTCTGTGAAAATGGGCCAGGGAGATCTTTTGCAATGTTTTGTAAATGAATCTTCATGAAATAAAAATTTGGTTGATGTAGATTCAAAGGGCAGTGTTCAAAAACTTTTAGATTACTAGCAATGACTTACAGGTTACTAGAAGGCTAGAAATATAGCCCTGATACATTCTTATTCTTTTTCTAACATCTTAAAAAAGATACATTCACTGAAAACTTTTGCCTTTTTTGCCGAACACCCTGAGAGCACAAAACTGGACATGCTGTCTGAGCTTATCAAATCCAACCCCATTATTAAGGCAAATACATCACAATCTTACATAACTGTTTTTCCACACTGTTGCCCAGAATATTTGTAGATGTTTGCTGTTTGTGCTGTTTCTTTTGACCTTCTCCATTTGTCTATTTCTTCTTTTTTTCTTACCATTCTTGGCTTCTGGTCCTTTCCTGTTTTCATAGTCATTTTCTCTTTCTAAAAATGATCTTTCTGATCATTGGATCAGCTTCTGAAAGTTTCAATCTCTATCTTTCCTATTTGTTTACAGCTGCCTCAGTTTTTACCTCCTAGTTTCTTCCTTCTTGAAGATTTCTTCCCTGTGCAAGATGGGACAAGATGTAAGATGTAAGAGTCTTCCTGGCTTTGCTCTGACTTTTCCCCTGCCAAATGGTCCAAGGTGCTTTGGGGTTTCATTCCCTCTTGCTTACAGCATTACAAATTAAAGGCTACACTTGAACTTCGTTACAGAAATGTAAGCACAGAACAGTCTTTTAACAGAAAGCTCTCTTCCCCTTTCCTTGAAGATTTTAAAGGTTCTCTAGTATTATTCATTGTATTTGTAGGCTGAACAGTCTTTCATATTAATTAACCTGTTCAATTTCATTCTCACATAATTTTACTCTGAAAGAATATAAATTTTAGAACCATAATAAATACAGTTTAGCTGTTGTTATTAGAGAAATTTAACATCTATCTTTTTGGGGGGAGTAGGCTGGGCATGAAGATTTAGTTTGCAAGTCTTTCATATTTCTGCTAATGTAAAATGACAGAGTCTTTCATAATCCTGCCAAATCACAAGTTTTTTTAGTCTAGTCTTTTTAGTCTACTAAAGACTAGAAGTTGCATCTGTATAAAAATGATGGAATATATCACACCAAAATTGACAGAATGGCTATAATGCAAGGGAGATGTGGCTTCCTTAGAGCTCTCTGCCAATGCAGTTGTAATTAAATTTTCTCTATTAAATCTACCCCTATTACTACTGTTATGTATCGCATCAGAAAAACACTCCCTTTGGGAAGGCATTGCCACTTCTAACCAAAAAAGTTACTATGTCACCATGCACTCTTACTTCAGAATTTCTGCCAATGTATTAAATCAAAAGCTGTTACTCTGCAGAGCACTGTATCCAGCTGTAAAACAGGAATGTTTAAGGTAAGGAACATGAAAATATTCCTTTGCTAACTGTTAGAAGTGAAATACCAGAATTTGTACCCCAGACAAATCTTCAATCACCTCTGAAAGAGAAAAAGTGTTTGCTTGTCTTTTTTTCTGACTGGTCTTTTCTCATTCATTGAATGGTAGATGATTTCTTTTTCTTTAATTTAGCAAGCGCATTTCAAAATCCTGGATATCCCTACCTTTTTTCAAATTAAGTCAATTAAGTGAAAAATTAGGAAGAATATGCAGAAGAAATTATTTAAAAAATATATAGGAGTCCTTTTTTGTCCCTGTTTGGTGCCTATTTCTGGTGGTCTGTAGCAGTTTCTGTGAGTCTATCTAAACTAATTAACTAACAGTAACTGACTCCTGTGCTTGATAAGAACTACAGCAATACTCTGAAAACTTAGCTTCTCTTTCAATTTCTTTGTCATTATGCCTACTAAACCTAAGAAAATGTCAGGCACTTGACAACAAGCCAGTTGATTAATTCAGTGGGCTCTTCATGTATCTGTATATACTCTTTCTTACCTCAGTGGTAATACCTTTGTGACCAGAGTGAGCTTTCTGCCCCAGATTTGGAGACACCTGGAGACTGTTGTTACCAGGTAAAACAGAGAATAACAACAATAGCTATAATACATTGCCAGCACAACCTCAGAGACTATAACTCCTGTTATGAATGAATGTTCCAAACTAGACACAGAGAAGTATAAATTACAGAACAATAATCTGAGCAGTGGAGTCAGCTGAGATATGTGTAAGTAAGAGATAATAATTACTACTACAACTCAGATGAAAGTATTCTGAATAAATACATAAAAACACCAAGTAATTTTTCAGTCATTACGGCTCACAAAATATATACTGGGAACAAGGTGTTTTAATCACAACAAGAAAGCAGAGAAGAGGCATTGTCATGGATTCTTACACTCAATGATAGTATGTGCTCAGCATGAAAGATAACATGAGAATGAGAAAAAGAAAACATGTTAAGGGAAAACATTATAAAAATAAACTATCTATGGTGCAGTGGGATCACCTAAGACACTCACAAAGGCACTGCACTGCTGGTTATAAAACTCTGGATTTTTCAGAAATAGCACAGGTGAAATGACCTTAAAATATCATGTTACCAAAATCCAGGCACCTTTAGCTACCACATTCTTTTGTGTCATCCTGGTCTTCTGAATTCTTGCTGTTGATTACAGGGAAGAGAGGGGAACAGTGTCCTGCATATATGTGGACAGGTACACCAGGCAACAGGCTTGTGTTGGAGCTCCTGCCCCGTTTGATGAATCCTCCCACAGACCACCCAGGAGTCTCCCCGCTGCTCCCTTGGCAGCACAGAAGAGACACATTTGACTTTTCAAGTGGTATCCTTTGATCAAACATTTCTCCTTCCCAGAAAAAAGCAAGGTCTTGATCTCATGTGTTTAGTGGGGAGTGTTCAATACACAGCCAGACAGTGGGGCCATGTCAGAGTGACTCAGCCAAATGTCAGGGAAATCCTTTATAAAGCACAACCCCAGCTGGAGAAGGGAGATTTAAAATTAAACCCTTGTTAAACATTAGAACATAACATGCCAGAATGTTTCAATCCAAGCAATTAATGCTTTAGATATTGTCAGATTGTCTTTGTGGATGACTAATGAAATGAAAACTGTGTTTGTTTGCATTGATTGTGTATGTCAAAAAAAATTAAATAGTTTGACAGATGCTATTCAGGCTTCACTGAGTGTTAGGTTATCAGTCATTTAATGAAAGACATAAGCTTTTGCAGTTAAAAGAATAATAGTCTGATTAACATCAACAATAAAGCAAGATAATAAATATAACAGCATATATAAAATACAAGGCTAAAAGTTATGTAACAAAAAAATCAGCATGTTATTGAAGAAGAACTGAATAAAAAGTCTGAGAATGTTGCAAAGTAAATAAATAAAGACCGTAAGTCATTTGTTATACAGTTTTGCAACTATTTGCATTCCATATGCTTGCTTTTTTGTTTGTTCATTTTCACCAAGTCAATTACCTTGCACATGCCTGACAGTACAACCTGGAAACTGAAATCAATTCTCAGCATCAAATGATATCTGCAGAAATAAAATAAGGCCTTCTCTGATGAAGGAAGACCTAAACTACTGAATGACTAATAAATACAAGTTCTGGTGTGAAGCTCAGACAGGTTAAATAAATGAATTTTTCAGAGATTATCAACATTCAGTATCAACAGTGGAAGTAATGGAAGTTCTCGATAAACACATTTTATGCTACTAGCATTGAGTATTTTTTTTCTCAAACATCCATGACCATGTATGTTTGACTTCAGCTTCCAGTTCTCACAGTCTCCTTTCACCAAATTTAATTTTATTATGGGATGCTGTTCCCATACATAGGATTCTGGAGATTGCATAGGGAACATGAGTTATTAATTTTTTCCACATAAACAAATAATTCTAGACAATATGTCTCCCAGGGCAAGAATATTATACTGCTTGAAATGGGGGTTTACAATATTCCCACAGAAATTTTTTCATTTTGTGTTAATAAAATAGGCATTGAAATTTAAATATAAGGTAAGCACCCTAATCAACTTTTTTATTATTCTCAAACCCTAAAAGTTATCTAGTATTTCAATACACTAATTTTTCTTTTAAAAAAAGAACTGCTTCAACAATGGAATTCATTATTTTTTTCCCAATGCCAGTTAAACCTGTCCTAAGAGCTAAAAGAGCGGCACCCATGTCCGACTAAGGAGGAAATCTGATCTAGTTCTCCATCATCTTCTGTAAGCATCTTAAATGCAATAATTTCAAAAACAACACCCCGTTATAGTATTGCAGTTTCAGGCTTTACCCATGTTTTCAATTCAATTTATTTTTAAATAGCACTTTCCATTCAGAATACAACAATCAAAACTACAGGTTTGTGAGTGTTACTATTTTTTTGCAAATTTATGTAGTTAAATCTGAAACTGAAAATATATTATACAACACAAAAATATGTTAATTCTGATAAGGCTTGGTCATGATAATTCATAAATGCCACAGTGCAACAGTGTCCTTCTGCTGCTAATAACACTGAAAATTTTGATTTAGTATTTTTTAAAGAGATATGAATGCTTTGAGAACACCTGTAACAAAGCAGATGAGAAACAACACTGTAAACAGTCAATGAACAGCATCAGGCACTTCTGTCTCAAGACTGCTGTTGGTCACAATCCAGTAATAGAGTGGATACTTGGCCAGTAATACACCTTAAAGATTAACTTCAACCCCACCCCAATTTGCATCAAATGAGGCTTTTAAACTCGCTCTTTAAGAAATACAAATATTACTCCAAATCTATGTAATAACTGCTAAATCTACTTTCAAACAGTAGCAGTAAAAATATATAATTTCTGAGGGGGGCTGAGTACACCAAACAGTAATTTTTTAAGCATCTTACAAAGATTCCACTAAAATTTAAAAACTCTACTAATATAATCCACATACTTTTCACATACTCATCTTTTCCCAGTAGTATTTTGCACTTACCATATTACAGTATATTTTAACAAAAAAGATAGCTAGGGCTTAGCTGCACAGAAAGCATCAAATGATAACTATCATCTTATTATTTTCATTCAGTATCATTAGTTTCACTAAATTTAATGTGGAAAGCAAAGCCACTCATAGAACCAAAAAATTGCTAATCCGTATTACTTTGGATAATTTCTTACTGTTATTACTTTGCAATGCTCAGGGGAAGAGAAAACTGATGGATGTAATACAAAAGACTACTTTGTCAAATATATTATTAAACGGCATGAAAATTCAGTATGGACAAATTAGTATTTCCAAGTGTTTCAAAATCCAGAGTCATTACAAGTCTAACTAAATGTGTATGCTGCAGTTGAACCTGATGCCTTAAGTTTTAGCTTTCATATTTTCAAATTCTGTGCTGCTTAGGTGTACTCCTGAGCCTCATATTAAGGGTCAGAAAATTCTCCTCACAGAGCAGGTAGACAAAACAAATCCTTCCCTGCTGAGAACCAAGGACAACTTTCAGGCCCAAAAGCATAAACAACGGTGGACTGAAGGGAAGAAAAAGAATGGTGAGCCCTCACAACCTGAAGCTGTAATTGGACAATTAAACTGCAATATGCATATGGACCAAACTTACGAAAATGTAAGATCTCACGACCGGAGGGCCATTTTGTGACCATTTAGTTCACCTTGGGTTCAGCCTTGGTCAGGCTATTGTCCTGCCCAAGGTGGTTCCTGGAGGCCTTTCAATAAATACCTTCTTTGTTCTCTAGTTCTGTCCAGTCTCTGTTTCAGGTCAGCCTTCCCAAGGCACCAAACCCATACATTTTTCACTGGCATGAGAAGATGGGCAAAGAAGGACAGAATATGCAACTGCAATTCAAGACCGAGGAAGTATTTAAAGCCTTGGAAGGAAGCCATTACACACACTGAAATGTCAAATAATATTTGCAGTTAGAAATTCAGCAAATTTAGCTGCTAAATCTAGATTTCTGCGAAGGCTTAAAAAGAATATAGATCAAAAAACTTATGGATGAAGTTATAATAGGATTTCTGGCTTCACTGAGTTTCTCTAACTTCGAAAACTTTTACTTCTGATCTATCTGTGGTTTTAAATCTACAGATATTACCAGAGAGAGAAAACACCAGTAGAAGCTGGTGAAACACAGGGGAGAAAGAGCTGGAACTTAAAACAGGGAAGTAGAGTAGCAGTGCCATTAAACTTAGCGACTAAACTCCGTTCAGAGCATCACAACCAGAACATGCATTGACAAAGCTCTCTCTGCTGCTGTAAAAAATTGTATCATAAATAAAAAGACCTTGCTATTATTTACAAATATCACATGGTAGTAGGTGGTTTGCTGCAGACAGTTCTTATTTCAAATAGCAAAAATAGAAGAATCTAGATACAATTTTATGTTATCAGCAAATATTGAGTCTTAACGAACTGTCATGACATTTTTGAACATATGTATTTTCACATGCTCTTGGAGTTTTATCTGCAGTATAAACTGTTCTTTTCTATTATCAAGGACTTTTTTCTCCCAGACTGCTCAAGGTCACTAGAAGAAATTTTGTGATCTGGGAGAGCTAACAGAGAAGCCTTAGGTGCACAAGGAGAACACTTGCTTTGCCTTTCCTTATGTGTGTAAAGCTCTACATCCCTTTTGAGCCTGTGTGCGTCCCTCACCTCTCTGTCTTCTCTTTACATTAGTCTTAGGTGATTATAGGTCAGGGGTTACAAAGGTTTGGAGACGGTATTAATCTGTATCAAGTGGTGATCTAAGGAAATTTTTAGCACACACAGAAACGCTGGGACTGATTTTTAAACGCTGGGACTAAGCAATGAATCTTTTCACTGGAGAAGTTGCATTGCAAACCTTCAGAAATACAGGCAGAATAATAGTTTATCTATTCTGTTATCATGAAACATTTTTTTAATCTGGTCACATACATCTAGAGGAGGTTTTGCATTGAAATGAGTAAGAGAAAAATAAAGCACAATCATTGAAACCAGAGCCCTCAGGTACATCAGTTCATACAAGAACAGGACTCTAAAGAACCTTTCTGAATGCAGAACTCAGTGAAATTATTTCATTCGCAGCTGCCTACTCCAACTTAATCTTAATGAAATAAAACTAATGGTTGAATTGACACCATGTTCCTTGAGATTCCCTGATTACATTCACAGTGTCTCAGAAATATCCAGATTATTTAATAAATGTCAAAGTATAAAACATACTTCACTTCAGAAGACAAGCTAGTGGAGAAATTTGTGAAGAAAAACCTAGCTTGAAATAACACTTGCTGCTATTTCTGATTTTTAGACATTGGATCTCCAAATAAGATACATATAAGTATATTAAATACTTAGTAAATATCTTCTGGGCAACTAAATTCTAAATTTAAATGCAGACAACTATTAGGGTACATTTTACAAAATTTATTCATGCACAGATCAGTAGTGATAGTTCATGATGAAGGAAAAACCACAAACACTATAAATATCATATTTATTTGACCAGAAGTAATACGGATCGGAAGGCCACACACAGAGAAATAATTTAATATTCCTAGTCACCTAATTTTTTACTTAGCAAATATTATACATTTATTCTTTAATATTAAAAAGGTACACTAAATTATATGTTGACATTCAAAATGATTCTACAGAATAAGTGTAATACTTTCTTTGTGATATTGCTTAATGGTGACATAATTAGTGACATGACATAATTACTCACAGAAGCCTTGAGAATATTAATTTCAATTTTTTGCGTTTGTATGCTTTGAAACTGTTGACTGTTTACTATTTAGCTACCAAGTTTTCCCAAGTAGGTAAAAGTGGGTTTGCTTCTGATTAATTATTGGTTTCTAAAACTAGGTTTTTCCTAGAAAGGCACAGTTACAGGTAAAAATTTCATTTCTATTGTTTGCATGAGTTGAATTGTCAGAAAGATGGCATAAACTCTAAGAAAGTAATGATAACATGAAATGTGCAAGTAAAATAGTAGTTCCATCTTTCCATCTTTACATTAAATAATGATTTGTATGTCATTGCAGGGTCTCCTATAACACTGTAGAAAACATTTAATTAAATGGTCTCAATACTTGCACTGTATTGAATGCATATGGTCATACTGTTTGTGCTTGTCAGGTCAACAATTACCTTACATTTTAAAATGGGTTGAACTGGGATTATATCTCTCAGATGTGATGGTGATATCAGGTACAAATTATAATAAACGTCAGAACTAAAATCATGTGTGCACTGGGCCCAGGACTTCACCCAGAATAAATTCATTGAGATCGTAATTCTGTCCAGGTGTGGGATTCATAGCCAGTTGTTCTTAACTTTGGGAACAGAAAAACACTGAACAAATTGCTTCACAATCTTTGTCTTTCTTTTTAAATACATAAAATACTGACTAAAATTTTCCAGGTCTGCTTCATCCAAAGTATTCAGTGGCATTTCCAGTAGCTTACAGTTGTCAGATTTAGTTGCAGGTATAAATGCAGAATCACAGTTCTTCTGGGTCTGATCTTTCAAATTACCATTTCATCACCTGCATCATCCACAGCTGAATGTTTTCCAATTGAGAACTCAAAGTATTTGCAGATAACATTGTTTATAAAGGCAAAAAGCTCACATTGTGCTGCATCACATTCTAGCACGAGTAACCTAACAAGCATAGTTGTTAAAATTGGGCGCACAGTGCTGACAGCTGACTGACAGCAGCCACTGATCATTTAGCACATGATGTTGGATGTCAGATGCCTAAAGGAAGAGAACTACCAAATAAGCCAAACAGAAAAAAAACCCAGTAAATATTAACAAGAATTGTGAAATACATAGTAAATACCTGCAGGCCAGGACTTGAAATTGGATTACTGTAAGGGGAATGACTGAAACATGAATCAGCTGAAGGCATGGCAGCTGAAGGCATGTGCAGCAAGTGCAGCAGGGCTCTGCACGCCAGCCAGGCCACTGCAGGGGCTGCAGGCAGCATGGTCACCATGTGACCATGGCCACACTGCTCTGCTAAAGAGGAACTGGGACTAGGAAGTGTCAGCTCACCAAGACAAAAATAGCACCAACACTGCACAACGCAGAGCTGTTTGTCCACATTTGGCATCCATCAAATCCCTCCTCACTGAGCTCCCAGTCACCATACTGAAATGAATGCTCCTGCCCACACCAGGGGCATGGCTCACCAGGGTAATCCCACCAGACTGGTCACTGAACTTGGCATCACATGTAGACTTAGACGATGGATAAAAGTAAACTGTTCCTGACACTCAATCTGACTACAAGACTGATCAGAAATATGACATATCCCCATATTCTGGGGAATCTAGGGGCGTTGTAGCTACTTCTGAAATACAGCATACCTAAATATGCCAGTCTGAAGAATTATAACAGATTTTTGGTGTAATGTACCTACAAAGATTGTATAATGGCTAATGAACACCAAAAGTGCATGATCAACTTGTTGATAGGCATATCAGTGAGACAGCACTGGCAGCAGGCAGAGATTATGACAGTGTAGTGATATTTACAGCACATCAGGCAGCAAAATATACCCAATGGAAAGCTGATGGACACTTGACAGAAGGGGCTGGCCTTCACTATTGATATCTGATTCTTTGGGTCTGTACCCAAACTTGAAAAGTCTGTTTTATTTTATGCAAGAAAGCTGCATAAAAGAGATGGTGATCTATTTTTCTTCTCGTCATCCCAACCTGATTTTTCAGGGTCTGCTTACATTACACATTTATTATGCCCAGTTAATATGACACCCTTGTTCTAATACATAAACCTGAAGATTACCTTGTCCTGTTCCATAATGTTGTTATGGATTTCGGACAGCACAGGGATAACAAGATGGATAACTCTCTGTGATGGTAAAGATGAGAGCAAACTTTATTCTTCTAAATTCTGCTTTTATAGAGTAGTTTGGTACAAAGAACATGATTGGTTATTCAGCGTCTACACCCTTTAAGAAACATTTCTTTCCAGTAAACATGCTGGAAAAACACCACCTGTGGATGGTTTCTCACTTCTCAAGGTTTGTTTGAATTCCTCCTTTAGATTTCTCAGGCTAACATGAGAAAGTTTCTTGCCTGCCTTTTGCACAGACACTGGCAGAGCCTGAAGCCTAAATTCAGACCAATGTCAGGCCCACACCATAGCTTCTAAATTTGGGGAGAAGCAAACAATATTTGTGGGAGTCCTAGCCAACAGAAGCATTATGAATATCAGTTTAGACTGTTCCTGTAATTTAAGGACTAAAGAATCAGGTTTGATGAAATATCTCCATTTTTCTCACTTTGTCAGCTTTGCAGGTAACTCATTCCCCAGTGCAGACCTGATCCTTCATGCTGTGGCTCCATGGCCAGAACAAAACAGAACAGTAAATCTCTAAACCCTGTACTTGTGGAGGAAGAATGAAGGAATTGCTCTGAGTTATGTTACTGGTCCAGGTTCAACTGCCAAGAAAGAATAGGGAAGGTGTTCATCTTACAATGAGTAAACAAAATTCAAGAAGAAATCTCCTAAAACCAAGAAGGAAATAATATATTCTCTCTGATAATCTGATTTGGAGAATTGTGCACAGGCATAGCACCTGAAGAGGAAAGAAATTGTGCCAAAATTCAGTCACTGAAACTAAAAGTCCAAGTTTTAGACAAGGCCAAAAAGAATTAACTCAAGGACAGATATTAATGGCCCAGCCTCTCTGTTACTGTTTGAGAACTCTTTTTAAATGCAGTTTTTTGTGGCACTTTGCAATCTTGATCATTCACTCTTCTTTTAAATCAGTGTTTAATGAGTAGATGGGTCAGAAAAATTGACTAATCATTCTGAGAATATAGGAGCAATTTGCGACTTTGCATCCACAACAACATTGTTTACATCCATATACATTTTGCCACATATGCACATAATGGGCAGAAATAAAATTGATTTAAGCAGGTGAAACTCCACTGAATCCAGTGAACTTGGCTGGCCCAGGTCCTCTTGTGAAACTTATAGCCAGGCCTGGAAAAAGTATATACTGTGTTATCTATATAGGGTACAGTCCTATTTCTTGATAGCACTGGACAGAAAATGTAAAGTTTTAAAAAGGATTTTCAAGTTCTGAAGGCGAAAAATCACTGGTCTCTGCCATATACCCAGTGACAAGAGGTGGTTATCAGTAGGTTAGGCTTTACATCCTTCTAAACAGGACCTTATGAATTCCAACAGAAGAGAAGATTATGTTGATTCCCCCACTATTTAAATTTTTAAACACAAAAATTCCTGGTGCTAGTACAGATATACCAATCATTTATCCCACTGACATGTTTGAGATGCCAGACTTCAGTATACCAAATATGCAAGCAGTGACCTAGTTGTTCCTCTCCATCTACCAATTCTGAGGAGATAGCTAGCATGCAGAGAAAAACTTACCTTCTATTCTTTATTCTAGTAGTGATTTTACTTTTCTCAGCTACAAAAGTCTGCAAAGATAGGATGATTATATTTTTAAAAGTAATCTTGCTTCTGACTAATATTTAGAGGTTGTACACATGTACACATGTGGATAGCTCTACTTCATGCAATACCAGAGCTAGGCTTATTATTAATTTTCCAGGAAAAATAAAATCATAAATAATGCAATACCAGAGATTTGATCAGAATAGCTTTAAATAATTCTAAGTGACAAGAATATGCATCTCATTACATACATTATCATTACAAGGTAAACAATGTATCACCTTGGCTGAAGTCAGTGACTGGTTGTTTCATTTCAGCCCTGGGGCAGAGGATATTTTCCAGCTTATTTTAAAGCTATTGCTTCCAAAAGAAAACAACAAAAAAGAGATGCTTCTTCATCACTAAAATACAAAATCTGGCCAGTTATCAACTTCACAGAGGAGCAATATCTATCCTTGCAGGCCATTAGAGGCAAGCACAATTTCTGACTTAGCATATTGTCAATAACATCAAACTGGGACACCAACTGACAAAATATTACTTAAAAATAGAGAATAATAATTATATTTAGTATCTATAAATACTTGCACACAGACATCACATTTTGTTTGTCTCTTTCTAAAAAATGATACATCCACAACACAAGAGAAAACTCATGGTTCTTCCCTGCAAAGGCATTTTCTAGTGCAACATGTGGATATAAATTCTTTGTTATCACAGAGTTATCAGAGGCTGCTAGCATTTTCCATCCCCAAAAAAATCTAGTAAAGGAACTTCTAGCTTAGCATTTGCATCTTTTGTACTGACAGAGCAATTAGCGCAGCTTTGCACTCATCAGCAAGGTTTCAGGTGAAAAAGCTGACATTTCACTGGAGACTTCTGGTGACATAACAAAATCCAAGGCAATCATCTCATAAGAGAGCATCTCTACAATTCCTTCCACTCAAGCTGTCAATTAAAACATGGTTTTACTGCATAACTGGCACGAAATTCATAACAAAAGAACTGTCTGATTGCAGAGCCATTGTATATGAAAAATTACTGTGTGACACCTTGACAAAAGAAACATTCTAGTACCTCGATACCATTATCTTCAATATCAAACTGCATAATACTGCCATAAAGGTGCCAACATTAATAAAAATAACCCAAGAGCTGCTGGCTGCTTAGTTAAATGTGATCCTAGTGCTCAATAAACATAACTGTGGTTAAATTGAGCTTGAAAGATCACATTCAATACTTGATTTCCTCACGATAAACAAAAATAGGAAATTTGGAGACATCCTACCACCAATTATACAAACATCTTGTGTGACTCCCCTCTGGGTTAGGAATGCCTCAGTAAGTTCAGCAATGGCTTTGACCTTGGTTTGACACTTGGGTTGAATATGGCAAGAATTGATTCCCATTTTCCCACCTTGAAAATTCTCTCTGACCACCTCGTCATGCATGCCAAAAATTTTTGTCCTATTAGTTTGTCTTTCCCAAAGAATTTCAGAAAGACATTAACCAAAAATAAGGATTTCCTGAAGAATATCTAATTTTCACCTGTTTTTCTTCTACAAATATACAGAAAGTATTAGTTCCTTCTCTCAAAAAACCAAACCAAAAAAATAAAAAAAAAATAAAAAATTCATGATAATGAAATTTACATAGACAGAAAATCAGTGTTTTAGAGAGTGTACTTACCCTGAAACAAAAATATGCTGCAACGATATACATCTGAGAAATTACGCTTAGGAGAAAAAAATCTAAAACTAACCTAATGCATGAACAAACAAAGCATTTTGTTATTTTGGCACTCCACTGTTCTGGTGAAAGTTGTCTAGTGAAAACTTAGCAGAGAAAATTCTTTTCTAAAAACATGAAGGTTTTGATCAAAATGATAATGAGGAACATCCAGATTAGTCATTCATTTCAGTTCAAAATCTAAAGGCTTTACTCCAAGAGCTGAACTCTTGAAAACAACAGAAAGATGAGATCCGTAACCTTTATCCTTTAAAAACAGGAAAACCATTTTCATTACAAACAAATAAATGTATTATGCAAGATGAACTTTGCATGTGCCTAATAGTAAAATTTATAATAGTAAACTAAATACGTGTGAACAAAGAAGTCTTTCTGTATGTAATGTCATGAGCAAAGATAGTTAATCCAATCTCAATTTCAAACAGGAGAAAAGAGTTTCTGGACCATAATCCACTGGTGTTTTCTAATAAGAAGCCCAAATGAGTGTAAAAGTTACCTTTAAAATGCATGAACATCTGGAGCATGCTAAATGAAAACAATGCTACATAAAAAAAAATAAAAGTTTTCTTTCTCTGTCTCATGTCTTTACTACAGAGAAATCAATTTTCTTGACTCAGGTACATTGATGTAATTAATAAAAGGTTCAGCTGGCATATTTCTCCATATGTGTAACTTGGAACTGATGCAGCTTTGCTACAACAAAACAATAAAAGCTAGGTTCTGCCAGGATTTTAGAGGGTTGGCAACCTATAGGGCTCTCTGCAGAATTCCTTTCCTCAATCTCTGTATATTGATGAGCCAAAAATTCACATAGTAATGTAAAGTGTTTCTTCTATGACAGCTCCAACAGCAGGCAGAATTCACAATGTCCAGGAAAGATCTAGAGAGTATCCTAGTCTCACATCTGATGCATTAAGACCAATGGGTACAGACAGAAATCATCATTCAGTTAATTTCTCTTACCATTTAGAAAAATATTAAAGCTATAGACTTCTGAACCTTGACAGTGTTCAAAGACAGGTTGAGCAACCTCGTCTAGTGGGAGGTGTCCCTTCCCAAGAGGTTTGGATCTAGATGATCTTTAAGGTCTCTTCCAACCCAGATCATTCAATGATTCTATTATTCTAATATCTTTTTCAAGAAATTTATATAGCTTGTCAAAACCAGTAAACAAATCAGGTTCAGCAACACATGTCAACAAGGCAGTCAGCTAAGGATGAGTCAGTCGCATATCTACTAGTTGTGTTTGTATCATGTGACATTCCTGAGAGCACACCAGCTGCCAAAAATGTATTGTGCCATGGACCAAATCTACTTCCCCATGCAGACAACCACAATGCATTCAGAAGTTAATATAATGCTGAAGATGATGTCAAAGGCAATAAATTTCTAGAAGTTTTACTTGCTTAGCAAATTAAGCAAAACTTCATCACCTTCTTTTAAATCTCAAATAGAGAAATACATACTCGTGGTTAGAAGAGGATTTTTCTGCTGCGAATCAAGAAACAGAATATCTAAGAACAAAATAAAATCTAGCACTTACTTGAAGTCAATAAAATCCTTTTTCATCACACTACATTGATTTTGATACTGCTATTTATATGAAATCAATATTAAGCATAGAGAAGAATGTTTAAGACAATAAAATTTTAAAATAAAAACTACCTCCTTCTGAATCATGACATTTTGATAAAGCTTAAAAATTAACTTTTCTATGTATTTAATGGAAGCTGAACCACATTTTGATTTTCATTGTGCCTATGAATTTAAGTATCCATTTCACTGGTATACTTAGGGACTACAATGTGTAGGAAGGTGTAATTTTGTGGTTGTCACTCAAAAGTAAATGCTGTGCAATTCATATCTCAGCATGTATTCTGGATAATCTGTTGGTACCCAAAGGAGACCACAATGGCTCCAAGAATATCTCCCTAACCCTCCCTCCACTGCAGTTTAGATCTGCTTCACTGTCATTGGCTGGGGGAGGGAGGCAGGAAAGAGGTCCACATGTTCTGTCAAGTCTCGCCCCCTTTTCCCCTTAATGTTGCCAAGGGTTGGCTCAGCAACTCCAGGATCTTCCTAAATACAGATATTTCTGGGCTGCCAATAGTGCAGTCAAGAGAGGTAAATAGCCTCCTTCATCTTGAGAGAGACAGTGAAATAAAGAACACAACTGAACATTATTTTTCTAGTGCCCGGGCTAACTTTCATTGGAACAGAGAAATAAAATCTCTAGAAAAATATTACATTAGAAAATGATGGGAAAAGACATCTGCCTGGGACTTTATACCTTCCATCTTTGGTTCTGTGTGATCTATTGTGTTCTAATTTTATTTTCCTTATCCAATACTGCCATTGTAAAGATGAGCCCCACGCTAAAAATATTATCTCCTCTATTTCCTTGGACAGTACAAGAAAGTTAAAGTAACTGAACTGGAGCAAAGACCCATCCAATGGATTTTAAAATGTGGATGGATTAAGAAAGTTACTAGAACAGCACAAGCTTATTTCTCTCACACTCTAGTCCTTTAAAGTTTTTGGATTTCCTGACCCAGTACTCATACAATATTGTCTTTTACAGCTCTCAAAGAACTGATCAATAAGCATAAGGGGATTCTCCCTTTATAAATCAGCATATTGATCTTGCACGATACCTGGAAAATTTATTTTCGCAAAGTATCCTAGGATTTCTCACTATTTCATTGTCTTTTCTCTATGTTTAAATAATTTCTGTTGAACAGTTTAATTTTGCATCTGCAAAATGAAAACTGAGCCACTAGCAACATATGACCAAAAAAAAAAAAAAAACCACTGCAAATTCAGTGCCAACTGATCACGTTGTGGCAGGTTTCTCCCAGCTAGAAGCAGGCACCCACACTGCCTACAGAGCATCTTACTCACTCCCCACAAGTAGGAAAGTACAAAAATAGGAATAGCAAGAAGAAAAAAACCTCATGGATCTTACCATGACTGGCAAACAGACTCAACACTGGGAATTTAACTTAGTGCAAAACATTAATTACTGACTTGAGGATTGTGAAATAAATTAAAAAACAATTAAATGCTTCAAGAAGATGCCTTCACCTTTCCCAGTCTCACCTTCCCTCCAGACACCCTCCTCCTCTATTCCCAGTCTCCATATCTCCCATTACAGCTGCCGGTTATGCACAGTCTGGGGAGACAACAGGCAGTGTAGGTTGGGGTCAAGGCACAGAGTGCTCTCTCCACTACTTGTTGCTCTCTCTTTCTTGTTGTTCCTTCTTTTGTACTTGTCTCCTCTGCTCCAACATGAGATCTCCACAGGCTGCATCTCCTTCAGGCATGCCGTCAGGCTCTACTGTGGACATATTCTCTGATCTTGTTCTTTCTATGTCTTGGTCTTAACCACCATTTATGAAATGTATTTTCACAGAGGCATCACATATTTGGCTGATGGGCTCAGCTGGGTCTTGTGGTGGGTGCGCTGTGGGGACAGCTGGAACCACCTGTATCAGAAAAATGCTGTGTCAGTGTGGAAAGCCATTAAAAAAAAAAAATTAAATTCTTGAGTCAGATATACACACACAAGAAGTTGACACAAAGGTTACAATGGACTATAAGTCTATTTGATCCATTAAAAATAACCCCACAATCCATATTTTCTGTAAAATAGTAAATTTTTTATAGTAAATTTTAGTTAATTCTTGAAGTCACAGAATGGTTGAGGTTGGAAAGAGCCTCTGGAAGTCATGTGGTCCAACTTGCCTGCTCTGGAGCAGGTTGCCTAGAACCAGGTACAGACACCTTTTAACTAACTCCAAGGACAGAGAACCCATAGCCTCTTAAGACATCTATGCCAGTGCCCAGTATTTGAGATTATTCAGAGAATTTAACTGGTTCACCAAACGTAGAGTATTACCTCTTTCAAAAAATTCTAGAGTGATTTAATTAATTTAACTAGTGTGATATATTTCTACTCATTGTATCTGCAGTAGCAAAAATTTTCAGGTCTACAACTCAGAACCAACAATAAATCAACAATAAATAAACTCAGGCAAACAATAAATCTACACTTCTATCTACTTAATTTTCTCTCAGCTCTCATTCCATCAACTGAAATGAAATGACACCTTTCCTTTCTTTTCGCTTTACAGCATCTCCTCACATCAGATCTACTTGAAGTGCTCAATCCTTCACAAGGAGTGCACTAGAAAAGTCTTTCTAAGAAGTTGTCATGGGCTGACACTGGACAAAATGCCAATGCACCCATGAGTGTATATTTTACCTAATGAACTACTGTGAGATGTGGTCAAGAACAGAGCAGAGCAGGCCTAGTAATTTGAAAGAGAAAGACAATTTATTAAACTATATGACAATGGACAATAGAAAAGAAAAGAAAAAAACCCAACCACCCAAAAGCAGAAAAGAAAACCTCCCAGAACACTGCTTCTCCTCCCCCCAATTTCCAGTCCATACATGCTCACTCAGTTGACCCCAGCACATTACCCTCATCCACTTGCTTAATCCCTCAACAACCCTGGGTTCCTAATCCAAATCATCATCCCTTAAAAACAAACAATCCTCATTCCATCCAGGATGAGAGGAGTCTTTCTCGCACCACAGACCCCCCACAGGAAACACAGGT
>VXBR01002937.1:512848-533477 GCA_013400215.1 Cisticola juncidis | reverse complement strand
GGGAGGGGGACGGAAGGCACCTCCAGAGTTCTCCACCCCTCCATCCTAGATGGAAGCTGGACCAGCTCCAGTCCAGCTCCCTCTGTTCCCCACCCCGGGGCCCACCTTGCTCAGCCAGGCCCACCTTGCTCCCCTCCCCCACCCAGCCTAGCCAGGCCTGAGCAGGGGAGAGGAGAAGGATGCTCCTCTCCGAAAGCGGAGCCAGGAAAAGAGAGGGTCCTTCTGGGAAATCCTGCTTTTAACCCCTCGTGTCCTCAGAGGCGTGTCCAAGCTCTTAGTGGCCAACAAAGGTGCCAACAATCAAACCTAAGGACTGATTGGTTTGACCACAACTTCCTAAAGAAAAACCCTCACTTCCCCTTCAAACTATGACAGAAGTGTGTAGTTTTTAAACTTTCAGTGGACAACGATGTTACATCTTCTAGCATTTGCAAGCCTCTGAAGACTCAGGTGCGATGACATATCCTGCATTCCTACATGGCATAAAACATTCTGACTGGCAGCAGAATGTCAACTACTTCTGTGCATCTTGGATTTGTATCAATAGCTGTTCATGAGCACCACTAATTCTTTTTGACCTTTTAATTTACTTCCTCAAGGCTGGCTCCTTGGAAACTATGTATTTTTAATTCAAGTACTTCAAAAGGGTTTACAGCCATGCAGATTACCGTGATAAACTTTACGCTGGCATACCACATTATCTTAACTGTGTTACATTAGGAATCAGGAGAAACATTTCCTATATTAAAGAGTTATATTTTCAATATCCAGGGGATAGGATGATTTGGCAACATTAGCTAGAAAAGATGGACAGAAGGCAATGTAATTTATTGAGGCTTCCACTAATTAAAAAAAGGCAAGTTCTCTGAACAGAGCATACATTAATTTTACACAATAGGGTCTGTTTATCTCATGAAGCCACTAAAAGAAACATACTGAAACATAATGGTGCCTTGATACTATGTCAAGCAAATTTGAATATGTTTCTTAGCACACTCATATTCATAATCTTACTCTGATTTTCATATAAAAACTACTACTTATTGAGATCACGTCTTTGTTTAGGGAATCCCTTGACAGAAAAATTACACTTAGTTAATTCAAGCTTCGACAGCACTTTTTTTCCAGTATGGCAGCATTTTAGCTAAAAAGTCTTCATATCAAAAGTTCTGAAACTTGTCACTAACTTTATCTTCCTCTGTCAGGCCAAGAGTCCCAGGTAATCCTCACCAAAATTATGGAAAAATGCTTACTAATACAATCATTTTCTGTTTCCCATAGCCCCGTATTTTAAATTGTACAAATGAACAAAAAGAGAACAGCAGTGGATTTGATAATAACTTGCTTCACAGCAATCACCCATGTAATAGTACAGCTTTTTAGGCATGAAAATTCAGAACATACAAAACATAAAAGACTAATGATAAAGAAAAAAAAATAAAATTACATAAACACATATTTCAGCAAAATATTTCAGCAAATTCTGGTGTAGATGTGTGATGCCAGCTATATGGGATTGACTGTCAGTTTTCCTACTCAGTACGTACAAAGATGCAACAGAAGAAAAACAGAATTTGTGATTTGATATTTCTTGGATATTTTAAATTCATTTCATCATACTCTCAAGCTCTCCTTTTCAACACTTCAGATTACTAAATAGACAACATACCAGTATCTGATGAATCATAAACACCTTACCCATAAATATGTGATTTAATGTAGGCAGGCTATGCCTCAGGAAACACGAACAAATTACTGAAGGCCAATTTTGTGGACTGAAGTGGCAATCAATATTTGGAAACAAATTTAATACTCTTCAATGCAACAAAAAATTGAGAGTCTAACGTGGTTCTCAGTTGCATTTGGAGGAACCAGATTGTTGTTACTTAAAGGTTACTACAGTCCAGTATTGGCTTTATTATGACATGTTCCCTTCTCAGGATAATCACGGCATTTCCACAGCTCATTATAGAAAGTTTGGATAATAACTATTATTAATGCTTTTCCACACATCATCTCCTCAGCAAAACACAGAGAGTTCTGATCCCCTGTCACTGATGTTGGAGACAGGCACGTGACAGAACACGCCGAAGTTCATGTGACAACAGCCAAAGTTCATTATTGGGCACCCCTGTTATAGTGGTTTCACATTTCCTGCACTTACACACCTGAATGGTTGGGGTCTTACACTGTCCACCTCACTGGCCAGTGGTATGTATGCATTCATGATTGAGTGGGATTGACAGGGGTCTTCTATTTGAATTTGAATCTAACCTATAATTACCATACCCGGGGACTTGTGTACTTCTATTTTCTAATGAGCTTAGGCTGGTCAAGTTGGTGTCTGTTATGGCCAATTTATCTGCAGAGCTTACAGACCAGCTGTAGCTGTCCCAAGCCTCCTCACCTCCAGGATGAGATGTTTTTTAAGGTAGAAAACTGAACCGAGTATTAACTGCTGCTACATATTCTGGGATGTATTTATATCCTGAACTACTACTGGATTATTCTAATAATTTCTTATCCTACACAGCTCAAAGCTGAAGGCAAATTGACTACATTATCACAGTATGAAGAAGGTTATGGCACAAAACAATAGAACACATTTAACTTTTTAAGAATGCAGTGCAGTGTATTACCTGTTTTAAATGAAGTAAGGACTGTCTCATAAGTATTAATCTTAGTGTCAGCTTATCAAAATTCTACACAAACAGATAACATTATTGTAAGAAAATTAGAAATAAGTACAACAACAAAAAAAAAAGGGTTAAAAAACAGTTTCCCACCAGTTTCTTTAAACACATTAAAATATTACATTTAAATTACTGATAAGATTTATTGTATATGAGCATTTGAATACTCATATTGATAAGACTTATTGTATATGGGCATTTGAATACTCTTATGGAGATGGTTTCCCCTTTTCTTGAAGCAAACTTTTTCAGTCTAGTAAATTGTTTAACAAATCCTAGCAGCACCAGATATGGCAAGCCAATATGTATTTATGGCTTAAAAGATATCCAGGTAGTGGAATGGTAGAATTATTCATCAGGAAAAAATGTATAATATTTTAAATTCTACAAAACTAACAAATTAAAGAATCAAAAATACAAATCAATGGAAACTAATGATTTTAAAATTACCTATTCATTATCAGGAAATTCCTTAACCTCAATTAATTTACAAATCTCATATCTTAAAGAGACTGGTTTTGGAAATGATGGCAAATACACGCATCCTGCTTACTCACTGCAGGGATTATTCAAGAAAGAGGACATCTACAATTTTTGAATCATTCAGTTATCACCATAGTAACATGCCTATCTTTAGAACAAACATCATTCTTATGATGTTTACATTTATCAAAAAACTTGATCTCCATGAACCTAATTTTACATGACAGCATCTTTTCTCAATCCTCCATATTTGCTGTTCAAATCTTTTATTTAACATGGACTCAAATATTATCTTGCCTATAGCAAGCTCCAGTTGCTTTCAAAATATAAAATTGATTTTACTCTTGTAGCACTGGGACCACACTAGACTCTTGTGTGCCAGCACATTTGGTCAACATTTTTCATTAAGACTGATCTGAAGGAAAGTAGATATTCTTCTCCTCTCCAATAACAAGTCACTACAAGGATGTCTTAAGCAGGTACCTAATCTGAAGCCCCAAACAGCTGATATCTTCATGAGCCTCTTTTCATGATGTTTCATCTATTTTCAAATAAAGCTTTGCTCAGAGAGCCTATCAAAGCAGCTGCCCACAAAACACCTCAATCCACAGAGCTGATCAAGCCCAGAGTTGACAAGTAAATCTAAGGAACATAGGACAAAACTTCAAAAATGAGATTATTTACTTTAAAATCACAATCTCCAAAATATTCATCTTGCACTTGTTAGTTATTTCTTTTAAATTACACAGCTTATTGCATGAACACATCACTCCAAGACAAAGCAAGAAATACTTTTCCACATTCTGATTCTTTCCTCTCCCTGAAGTTACAATATAGTCCCACCTCTCACATTTTTTTAGTTTGCATCACATTCTTTCACAACCTGATCCAATGAAGGATCACTCTGTAACCTGGTTTGTTTTGTTGGTTTGTTTTGGTTTGGTTTTGTTTTAAATGTTTTTGCTGGTTTGTCAGCAGAAAAAAAAATGTCAAAATAAATATGTTCTTACCAAGATAAATGATATTCTATTTTAGGTTGTAAAACTCAAATCTAATAGAAAGGACAAGGGAGAAAATCTATTTGTTAATAATAATAATTTAAAAAAAAAAAAAAAAAACACAAACAAAAAAACCCACAAAATTTTTTTATTTGGAACTTACTAGAACAATCTTTTTCAGGTAAATAAAATGTAGAGATAGATACACATATTTATATGTGTAATCTATATAATTTGGTTACTACTTACTTTTTTTTTGTATAGTTTTCTGAAAAGTATTAGCCTTCACAATTTAAATTTTCTGTTTCATTTCAATGGACTTTTTAATTTTAAATGAGAGAAAACTTCTTTTATCAACTGCTTAAAATTTTAATTAAAACAAATGAAAAAAGGAAGTCTTAGTCTGAATAAGCACTTCCTCCTTGCTCTCTTACTAAGTCAGACATGGCAAACTATCAAGGTTCTAAACTTCTATAGCATCCTGTTAGTTTATAAATACATTTCCAAACATAAAAATAATTTTTTTTCTTCTGAAGCTATGTTTACAATTTATACTATCTCCATGAAGCAAGCTAGTCAAGCTAGTAAATGTGGTCAACAATGATGCAAAATTAGCAAAATACTTATTTTCTTATCACTTTAATATATTACGGTGTCCTAGAGTTTTATAAATGTTTCCTGAAAAAAACTTCCCTCTTGAAAGTCATCTTTTGCTGATATATACTGTAAGAAACAGTCATAAATGTGAGCTAGTGGGTGAAATGTTAAAGAGAAAATAAACTAAATATATTCACAGCACATTTCATCTTCCCAGAGAAAATCAAATTGTCCTGGCAAAACATGAAACATGCCAAGAAAGCAAAAGAATTATTGCATTAACACAGTTCATCAATATCTGGTCTTTAGAGGTCATTACAAGAAATGCAATGGAAAGTTAAAGTAATTTCATAAAATAAAATTCTCCTTTTCCAAAATATGAGCAACTACATACCAATGATCTACAAATGTTTAATTTCACAGGCTATAAATCTCAGAGCAAATTGCTCTGCATTGCTTTGGACACAAGTACTGAGAAAATACATAATATTGAGTTTTCTGATTACTGATGATGAACTATCTTTAGACTATAAATAACATTTTATTACATCAGTTACACTGAAAGCTTAAATTTACATCAACAATTGGATGCAAGAGCTGTTCTGATTTCATGAGTGTCAATAATTTACAAATACATGACAGAAAAGCATACAAAAGTTTTAAATTATGAAAGTGTTCATCCAAAGACACATAAAAAGATTAAGAAAATTTTACAGCTATTTATGCTGTCTTTATGTCATATAAAGTTCCTTTGTATAGTGGAGTTTTACATAGTAAGACATTTAGAAATCTTACAGAACCTTTCAGTAGTTATTTTGCTGTACCTTTTAGTCCACTATAGCTTAGGTCCATTTAACTAAACCATAGGTTAATGGAACAAAATCCTTTCAGGTGACCACTAAGTCATGTCTGCAAGATCCCTGCCCCTTCTATTATGCTTGCACAGAGAACCTCAGCCTCCTATTTTCTCTTGCCCTTCCTACCAATGCTTGAACATGCATGCAAAAATTGTACTTTACCACATTTTGTTAATCTGTACCACATCAACGTATTACAAGCATTTGCTTTAGTAGATCAATATTTTCAGAACAATATTTAGAAAACCATTTAGACATGAAAATATTTCATCACCAACAGTGACCTGGGATTCTGAGATTCAGTGAGAGACAAGAGACATAGAATCTTCCAAGGAAGACAGACATTGAACTCTACAGGAGAATATTGTCACTGGTTTGGCCCCAAAGTTCAGTTTCTGACTGTAGGGCTCTGAAATGCCAGAAAGGTCAGAGTGAGGCCTTTTGAAGGAGATCTACACATGCACTGGCAGCATTTTTTAGGTGCTGAATCTGTTAAACATAATGATAGTCTTAAGCCTTCTGTGGATATATCATCAGAAACCTTTCCACGGAAATAGGCAAGGTATTTTATTCCATGTCTTCTAAAATTTTTTTGAAATTCCTTTAACTTGTCTTAATAGTTCAATATATTAGGCCATCTTACTGCATTCACACTGCCTGGGAAATCTGCCCGGATTCCCACATTTCAGATACTCTGAACCACTATTTTTCAAGAGATAATAAATGACAAAAAATATTTCCGGCTTTGTCAACTTCTCATGCAGAAGTATTGACTACATAGGCCAGAACAGGAATAGATGCTTTTTATTTAATAACCTGATTAGCCACAGTCGAATGCTAAATGTATCTGAGGTGCATCTTTCCCAGAGGTGTGGTGGGTGATATTTCTGAGAACAGCATGGAGAATTGTGTAGAATGTACACAAAACCTCCTTATGTTTTGTACTGGATGGATTCTTTAGCCTTTCCAATAAATGCCAGGTTTAAAAGTCTCTTTTTTTTTTTCAAATGTTTGTATCCGAACACATGTAACGCAAATACATATAACCATGGGTATGCATCAAGAGGTAGGCCTCAGAAATTAATTGTGATATAAAGATCATGTCTTAAAAATGCTGATAGTCTGCTTCCTTAACAATCTGTCAGCTCATTAAGTAGCAAAAATTCTGGAATAGAAAAAGGATGTTTTGATTCAAAGAATTTTTATTTTTTTGCAAAGATTTGGATTTCCTATACTGGTGGCCAAAGAGCTTATTTTGCTAAATTTCACCCAATTTATTTTCCTATTTGTGATTTATTTTTAAATTCAGATTATACTTGAGTTTAGAGAAGAATTTGAATATTATTTTTGAATAAATGGAAAATTTCCTGTGAACATTTTCATAAATGTGCACAAGCAAATATAATATATATGCACTGAGTAATACAAGTTTATAAATGTTTATCAATGTAGGATCCTGATCTTTTAGGGAAAAACAAACCTTATGATTAGTAGAGAAAAGTTTTGAGTCAGATATTAAAGACTAAAACAATGGATAAGTGATATTATACGTGAATAGATATTTTCAATTTGCTAATGACTGTGTTAAATCAACCTGATGAACTGAGTCCTTCCTAGCATGGGCACCACTGTCCTACATGAAGCAGGTTGCCTGCTCTCATGACCTAATGGGTCACTCAGCCTGCAGTGTGGCAGTCATCAAGACCAGGTATAGAACCATAGACTTAGGGTTCTATAATACCTAGGGTTTAGCTCCTGTGTTACTTTATTAGAAATTACCAGAAATACTAAGAAAATCGCCATTAGTCAGCATATCTATGATTAATAAAGCGAATATATATATTTATACATATATCAAGATATTACAAATTATTATACATACTTAATAGCAGAGCAACAATAAATAACAGCAGCATTCAAGAACAGCATCAACCAGCACATCTAAACAGTACAGTTTACTACAAAATTACCACCATTAAAATTTTTATCAATAGTATGAGAGCAGATATACTCATAATAAAATACTTTTATGTGTGTATATGGTACAAGGCACAGTAAATAGAATACAGATGGCGCCAAACATCTCAAAGAGAAGGACAATCAAACTGACCCCAGAAGTGGGCCCAGGGGAGGATAAATAAATACAATCTTCTCAGTTCAAGGTGATGTGAGTCACAGAGTTTGGAGGTAGACAGGCACCCATAGTAAGTGTCCAGAACCTCAGAAGAGAGGTCATGCAGAGTTCAGCCTGTTGGAGGGAAGGAAAACTGCGTGTACCAAGAGAAGTTCTCAAAGAGAAAAGAACTATTCTGGATAAAAAATTGCTAATTTTTTACCATAGAAGTATAAGATGGCTTAGGACACCACTATTTAAAGGCCTCCAACAGATGTTGTTAATTTAACCTGGGATATCCAACAAATAACAATTTATTTCTAACTTCTTGGACAAGTTTTTGAATTTCCAGACTGTTTTCCGGCTTCTGCAGTTTAGAATTGCCAGTGTCAGCTACTGCTTTGTTTTTAGGAAACTTTAACCTTTTCAGGGGATAAGTAGCCATTTTGGCTTATCCATGGTGTCTCATATTGTGCCCAGTTTCCAGGCAGATAATTGATAGAAACTGAAAAACAAGACTAAATTGTTGGTGAAGTACAAACGAGTTAGAATCGAACTTAGCTTTCTCCCAGCTGAGCTCACTCTGCCTTGTTAGGTAGAGCAAATGCAGAATACCTTACTTTTATCACTGAAGTAAGCAGATATGTCACTGAATACAGAAAAGAATACAACTGTTGAACAAAAAAGTCTCTGTCTTATAATTGCTTTTCACAGTAGTGGCATATGTTAAGCACAGAAACAGAATTTAAAGGGGTTTCTAGTGAAAGTCAGCCATGAAGGGCACTAATCTTTGAGGGTATGTTTGCAAACTCAAAGGCAGTAATACAAGACTCGGGAGTAATCTGGGACTTTCAGATCTGAACCCAAAGCAAAACCTAGCTTTTGATATTTCTCTTTCATCTATGCCTCTTGTTTGTGGTTTTTCATATAAATGAGTGCACTAAGAGAGGGTTTCTCTTGGAAGGAGGGCCATACAATACAATTCTGTTCCTCCACAGCAAGTTCCCATTACAGAAAATGCAACAGTGGAAAATGAAAAACTGCCTTCTAGAAAAGGACTAATACATAAAGGAATAACCAGTAAAACTAGAAAAAGTCAGCTATGCTGAAAGAATGAGACCATATCAGGAAAATGGCCAGCAATAAATCAGTAACAGGCGATGCAACTGGAATTAAAAGTGCAGCCTTCTACACAATCTGTCAGCAACCAGACAGCCAAATTTGGCAGCTGAGACCAGATGACCCATTCCAACCTTACCTATTCTGTTTCTCTGTGATTCAGAGCTACAAAGATTCTTGCTTCCTAGCAGGAAAACCAAGCATGACTTGAGCTCAAAAGAGGCATTCTGGGTGTAGCCAATAAACAAAAACAAACTACTTCATAAGATGTGAAAAATTTATTATTATTTATATTTCACTAATTACACACAGAGAAGGAAAGCATCTGTTTTCATATAATGCTACCAGTAGCTTTTTCTTCTTTTGTAAATACTGAGGTGGGGAATTAATTAAGGATTTGAAGATGTCAAAATGGCTGTAGCTGTTACAAATACAGCTCTCTTACATGCTGATAACGCTCCTTCATTGTTGTCATACAAAGAAGGAAAATGAACTGCCTCACAAATAATTTGACTGTCTCACAAAACAGCTGCATGCATTTTCTTTAAGCTTCTGTGATTTGCACAGTACTTGATTGAAAAAAAAACTCACAAGGATCAAGAGAATTTTAAATATATACAGATTAATTCCCTGAACACCTAAGTTCCCTTAAATGATACATGGAAAAACAGAATTCAGGAAAGAAAAACAGTACTTAATACAGATGACAATGAGTTAGAGACTCAGCAAAATTCTAGTAGATGGGCTGTAGAAGTAAAAATAGACTTTCTTTCTCTGCAAACTTACCAAGCAAAAAATCAATGGAGAAACATCTTGCCAATGCAGTTTCCCTTATGTAATTATATATTTTGAGGATATTTTCACTGTTCTAAAATAGTAAATCTTATATTTCCTAAATAAATTATCTTAGGCCGTGTGGTCTGATCAATTCTTCTTGCAGTTTCAAAGAAAACTACTTCCATAACCTTATTTTTTTCTCTAAGTTGCACTTTTATCAATATTACGTGTATCTAGAGATAAAAGGCATGCATGTACATTTATCTGTCTCCACACTAAAAAATAACTGTTAGGTGTGTAATGTAAAAAAAACCCAAAAGCTCGAATATTCATAATTCAATGCTTATCATCCATAAGAATGGTGCAGTCAGGCTCTTTATGTAAAAAAGGAAATTTCATTACAAATGAAAGGTTTTTCCTTAACTGTGAAGACAACCAAAACAATTGTTGTTGCATCTTATTTTCAGCAGATGAAAGAAAATAGGCAGGCCATTTGAACTCATTTCCTGCAGTGCCTGAAGGAGTTTTTTGCCAGTAGCTTTAAAGACTTTTTGCTTATGCAGCAAAGGATGGACTTCTGTTGCAGCTAAACCTTGGTATTCAAATCCTATCAAGAAATCGGGATTTTTTTTGCATGGCCCTGTTCTTAAAAGTTCTGGTGAAAGGATCAGAGATGGAGTTTCATACTTGGTATTACATTCTTCCAAACAGCAAAAGTGAATAATTACAATGGTTTTGAATTGATCCTAATCAATTCCTCCAGAAACTTTTATGTGCCTATTTTACCACTTTTTAGAATTCCTGTCAAATTTAAAACTAATTGAAGTAAGCCTTGCTACAAACACAGCTGACTGGCAAAAGACTATTTAAATGTTAATCTGGTGTTTGTTCAGACACTTCAGAGTTTCTGCTTCCAATAGCCTTTCATTTCAACAAACAAACAAGAAAAATAAAAATGCAAAGCCAACCAAAATAAAATGTTTCCTATATTTTTCTGCATTTTCCATAATGGCAATTTTGTCATTAAATTCTGTATTTCAATAAGCATCATAAATTAAACAATAAATACATTCTTGAGTGGAAATGGCTATGGATTAGATCCATCCTATTTTAATTTAAACAGAGATTACAAGAATTTAAGTCAATTGTCAAAGAAATCTGGCACTCACTCAATTTAATATTCTGTTTCCCTAAAACAGTTGATCTCAAAACAGTGAAGTAAAGCCACTCAAGCCAGTAAGCTTATTTTTTTAACCTCCAGGGGAGGAAAAACTAAAAAGTGTTTTCCAGTGGAATAAATTTGACTGACCCTGTAAATTTAGGATTCATCCCTACAGACTTAGATCTTCCTTTATTGTTTAGTTACATACAAAACTGAAACATATTTGCCTTTCATATGCTTATCAGATTTGAGCATCACCCTGGAATTCAGTAATGCTTCCCATAACAAAAAAGCCCCTCTCCCTACTGTTTTGTAAGGCTATCAACCTTTTAAAACACAGTCCATCAACATACCTCAAATGAAATAAAATCAGGCATTTCTACTGAATGTTGTTCTGTGCATGTGGTTAAAATTCACTGTCCTTTCTGTGAGTAAGAAAGGAGCAAGATTATATATGGAAAAGCAGAAAAAAAATAGAAAGCTAGAGAATAAAAAAAGTAAACTAAAGCAAAAAAAAGATATTTTATCATACCAAAAGAGGGTAACATCTAGTGCTAGAAAAAAAATGCCTTGGTTAAATATTTTGTCTATATCAAAAATTTGGAAATGAAACGATAGGATTTTAACCATTATTTTTGTTTGAAAGAATCAATTTAGGAGCACACAGTGATGGTTACTGGAAGTTTTTAACACATCAGCAGCTGCTGTCCATGCTTTTTTTCAAGGACTATGTTACCATGCTGTGCATGCAGATGAAGTAACAGCACATCCATGACTTCATACCACCACCACCAAATAGTCATCCTTCTGACTAACAAGGCTCTTTACCCCCAGAATTTCTGACAATGTGTGCAGATTCAGAGTGCTCACACAATAGACAAAAACTCACATTTTCACTGAAAGAGCAATTTCTTTCCTGTTTAGGCATACCACATTACTGCTCTTCTCAACAGATTCTGTTTTTCCAAGTGACAGAGTGAAGATGGCACAACTGTGACTGTTCCTGAACTGCCTTTACTATTCAATATGCAAACACATTTCACCAAAACCTGGAGATTAACAACTTTAAGAAAAGTTAAAAAAGAAAAAAAAAAAATCTATGTCTTTGGAATATTAACAACTTCTGATCACATAGAAAAAAAAATTTAAAAATCCCTTTTCTTCAACTCTCCAAATGGGTAAGTGGACAAAAAAAGAATAATTACAATGCTATAGAATAAAAACATCTACCTACAAAAATACTATCACAACAAAAGAATAACAAGGGCATCGAAAAAGTATTATTATTGCCAACATAAAAATCATACCATCACAGTTTTCTACTAGGAAGTTAGTCTTTAATAATATTGATTATCTTAAATTTGGATTAAGCAAAAATCAAGAGCAAAAGGGATTTTTTGTGTGTGTGTGGAACTAAAATAGCTAATGGGGGGGAAAAAAAGCACAAGTGTGAAGATAAATAACAACAAACGTTTGGGATGTATTAAAGAACTTTAAATAAATATACATAAAAAAAGGTCATTCCACTTTCCAAATATGAACGGAACTGTAAAGAGAAAATAGAGAAAGTGTTAAGATGCAAAACATTACTCTTTTTTCCTTTTTTTTCCCTTTCAAGGCAGTGAACTGCAAGCCTGGGCTTTTGTAAACAGAAGTCAGGCTTACAATAATGACACTGAGTACTTGGGAAACATTGACATCACACCTATGAATGGTTTTGAAAGGTTACAGAACATTACACTTTATAAGGTTTCAAAACCAGACAACATAAAATGAAGAGTGCTAAATGCCACAAAGACTATATGGACATTAGCAGATATTTCATAACATAGTGGGGGTAGGAGATCTTTAGTAGTGAGATCTCCAAGGAGTAGTAAGAAGGTACCATTTGCCTTTGCTTCATTTGTCCTCTTAACCTTTCTGCTCCAAAAAACGGATTTTAGCTAGCATGTACTGGTTAGTCAGTCAGTTTTAAGCTCTGTTCAAAATCATGATTGAGAGATTAAAACTTAGCTTGATTTATAATCAAAACCAATTCCACAAAATTCCATACTAATCAGGTATAACCAGCATCTGAAACAAGTAATTATGTACAATTTTTTTGTTGCTGTTACATGGCATGCAAATTATCATATTTTTGCTTTGTGAATTGGATAAGATACTTCTATATTTCCCAACAACACCAGAGTTTTGCAACTAAAAAAGAAATCCAATAGAACAAGCAAACAAACAAATATCCTGGTTTAAATGAAATGATGGCTTAAATGAAAAATTAACAGTTTAGTATGTCTCAAGGAAACCAAGTATATTCTGTCTTCCTTTGAAGCAAGAATATCCCAACTACTCTACCCAGGATGAAATGAAAAAATGGAAAAAAGGAAGCTTGTCCAGACATAATTTCATTGAAGGTATGTCTAGGTAAACAGATGACAGTTTAAAATGCACTACTTATAGACACCAGGTTATTGTTAAGTATTTCAGAAACTTGAGCAAGCAAATAAGAATCTGGATGTTGATGTATTTTCCTATATCTGAAGAATTAGAGGACTTCTATATGACACAGTTTTCAAGTCAACACAAATGTTACAAAAGCAGAATATGGTATTTGCTGTGCCTGCAGAAACATCAGGGGTCTAAAATCATTTTGCTCTCTACCTATCTCTGGGATATCACCTGGGATAACATGAGCTTCTTTTATGCTTTTGAGCTTCTTTAGGAGCACCAGCTGAGCCAGCTGGATTTTATGAATCATCAGCTGACAGCATCCTTCTGCTTTGATCCTGCACTGGCAAAAGTGTGCCGGAGCGTTTTCCAGGATAAAGCAATTTTCTACTTTAACAGCAACAAAGATGTGCCTAGCTGCAGTCAAGTCTACACAGGGGAGAACTGCTGAAACTGCCTCGCAAGTGAAAGTGGAAGAAATGCACTTGACTGCTTTAAACAAGCCTCAGCAGACAACCAAATTACTAAAGACAAGGAGAGGTTACCAAGGAGTAATCTTTAGGCTGATGAAGAGATTTAAGTGTGTTTCTTAGAGCTGCAGCTAATCAGGGAAGCTCTTCCAATGGCAGTTTGAAATTAGGAAATGTGTCAGAGACAGGACAAATGTCAGAGACAGTCAAAATGCCTGCCTGCCCTGTCAACAGCAGTATGTTCTAAGTTTAGCCTGAACTATCTCAAAGTTACAGAAACAGAGGAAAGATATCAAAGTGTGACATGGATTTCTCTGAAGTCAGGAGAAAGAGAGAGAAATGAAAGAACAGTGCTAATGTAAAAATAATGAGCTACAATGAGAAGTTAACCTGGTTTTATACCTTTAAACTGGACAAAATGGGATTGTTTGTATTTCTTTAGGCTTGTTTTTCTTAAGGAACGACAAAAAAGAAACTGTCTTTCACAGAATTGTCAGACTAGGATGCATGAAAGGAAAATCACTTAGAAAATTATTAACTCCTCAGTATTTTATTTGCAAAGAAAATAAGTCATCTGTTTTCAAATTAAATTTGTACTGAAAGGAAAGGGAAAGAAGAGGACAAGCATGTCATAAAGAGATTTATTGTTCAGTACTGACTAACTTACACAATTCAGGTGTGAATTCTCTCTCCATGTAATCATCCTTGTGTTATCAAACCACAAAACAGCAGAGAATTTATTTACTTCAGAACATTTACAGTACACAAGCTGTAAGCTAATGTAGGATGCCTTCAGGACAGCATCAAAATCATGCAGTTCATCCTCTTATGCAAAAGCAAGAGCAGGAATGAAGGCTGATAGGACTGATACTCAGAAGGCACAAAGCTAGCTAATAAATGACCTACAGAGAGTGTGGGCTGCATCACCCTGCAGTCCTACTGAAGTCAAAGAGGGCATCCATGAGGGATTGGGACTGGAGCCTGCCATATGGCATAGAGACACTGATCACAGACAGGATTTTCTCTCTTGCTCGCTGTACATAATTTCTAATTTCTCTGCTACAGTTACAGTGAGAAAGTGCCTCAGTAAATTTGCTTATTGCTCATTGCACAAACTTCTAAAATTTATATAAAAGACAAATTATAGTGCAAGAACTGCTTTTTTCAATTGCCTATTTCCTCATAAAATGTTCTCAAAACATAATCTATTATTAGATTGGGGGAAGTGATAGTACAAAGTGATAAATGAAAAGTGAACAAATTTGCTTTTCAGGAAATTTTAAGAGCATGTTAAACACATGAGGAAATGGTCCAGTGGTCCACATGTTCAAATCAGTATTAGGAAAAAAGGTAGAATCCTTTGATAATTTCATGTCCTGAAAGGTCCTCAAGAAGAAAACAAAGTCCATTGTTCTAAAAGCAACCACACAGAGATTTACACAAGATGCACTTGTTGAAATGCCACAAATGAAAGTGAAATTCTCTGTTTCCTAGTAAATACAATACTGGGAATGTAATACAATTCTTTTCACTTATGTCTAACAATATCACCAGCATTTTTTAAAATTTATTTTGTGTTCGTTTCCTTTCTGCTATTGAGAAAAAAAAATTGCAGCTCATTTTGTTCAGTTCCCATCCCTTTTGTTTTCACCACTAACGAAAAGATCACTTTTCACCGAATCATCACAGAATCACAGAATAACCTTATTTAGAAAGGACCCACAAGGATTATTGAGAGCATGTTCTGGCCCTGCACAGCACCATTCCCAAGAGTTACATCATGTGCCTGAGAACATTGTCCAAATACCTCTAAAGCTCTGTTAAGCATGGCACTGTGACCACTTCCCTGGGGAGCCTGTTCCAGTGCCCAAACACCCTCTGAGTGAACACAACTATTCTTAATACCCAAACTAAACCTGCCCTGATACAACACTTTATTGAAAAACTAACTCTTCATGTTTTCTATCAAGAGTGATTTGGTGGATATTTTGTTTTACCGAGTTTCTCCTGTCCTTCTTGGGTGCACCCATGCTGAAGTCTGTGGCATTCTCAGCCTGGTTAAAGAAGAGCCAACAATTATCACCTCATAAAAAGACAATGTCTGCCAAAGCAATTCAAAGTATATACATCATTCATTTTCAGATGTCATAAACTTTTTCAAACTATATTTCTGTCAAATTATGCCTTTTCCCAAATCTCTCATTTAAATCAAGAAGCATCCAAAGATCCAGATTTAACTAATATTATTCAACAACACATTTTATTTCTGTTACTAAACTGTTAGATATACCAAATATCATACTAGTGGTATGCAATAAACTATTTTTACAGATTTGGATTGGTCTTTTTAATCTTAATATATACAAAAATATTTAAATTCTTGCATTCAGGGTTGCTGAAAATGACGCATAATGAAAGAAAGTATCTAGAAATCTCTTCATCTTCCTGAAACCTAAATGTTGGTGAAACTGTCTGGTACAGGCTTTATTATTCTGTAAAAATGTACCATAAAAAGTATTGTGGAGGATATGGAAGCAATTTCATAGGTCAAGAAACAAGAATATCATAAGAAAGGCAGTGAACAATTGTTAGAAATTATAGTTTAAAAATATTAAATGTGAGGACCGGATTAATTGTTTAGACTGGTTCACATACTGTATTTCAGTTGTGAGCTAGTGTCTTTATTGTATTGTCTTGTATTTCCCTGGCATTTATAACTCAAAATAGCCAAATCTCAAGTAAATAATTCCCTTTGGAAAGCAGAAATTTTCTTTTTTTTTAACAGCTACAAAGGAAAACTTGCAAAAAAAGGGCACATTAAACATTTGTCCAAGGACACAACAAGGTCCATTCACCCATCGTTTTCATACAGTACATAAGGGAAATTTCCCTCAGCTCTTGATATGAAGAAAAGGTAATGAGATACCAATTATTATCTCAGGCTATATAGGACAGGGTGAAGGTTTTTGATATTCTTAGACATGATGAAGATAATCTGAACTGCAGAGAATGTTGATACTCAAGCTGCCTTCTTGAATCCAGTCATTCTCTGCCAGAAAAAAAATCCAATTTCAGTAGAGAAACGCAGTATAATCACAGGTGAGAAATTCTAGGCCACATCCCAGAGCACATATATCACATCCTCATCTTAGGAGTAGTAGAGCAAAATCCAATTACATATAGATTTTATAGCACAGTAAGTACCTTTGCCATAATAACTAACCTTTTAATTGCATGATGGTTGTATATTTGATCTTTGCTCATAAAACAGTGAATGATTTCAGATCCAAGTAACAGGCAACAGATATCAATTCCTTAAATTCATACAAATTCATTCTCAGCTGAGTTGACATAAACTGAATTAAAGGTCAGTGCACAGATGTTAATACATACTTTGTTTTTCTGGGCTTGTTTTAAATTCATATGCATGAAATTAAAGGGGTTTTTGTAGCAAGTGCCTTGTTAACTGGACTGGGTCATCAGTGCATCAAAAATATGAGGTTGCATGCTGCACCACATTAGTTTTTCTGTCTAGCCACTTCTGACATGAAATAATTGCTTAGTTCTATCCATTAAGCACAACTAGCGGTATCTATCAGCATAATAAGATTACAAAGATTTTTGTAATGTAAGTGAGCTAAAGGCTTTTAAACACACCACTAAAATTTTCACTGAAAGACATGACAGTAACGAGGGAACGTAAGTCTACAGTTTTCTGCACTCTTTCAAGAGCAGAGATTAAGACTAGAAAACTGGGCATTGATAGGCTGGATTTGACAAATTCTTTCAGTGGTTTAAAATTTCCTTCTGGTAAAAGGTTGCATCTTCCCTGGGGCCAAGTAATTTCTTCAAAAGGCACAGAGACATATAATGTCTTGTACATGCTCAGGTCAGCAAAGTCCTCTACTTGAAATGCTTTCAAGCTGTACTACCTCTTTTAACACCAAAATTTTCAGGGCTGTTTTTTCTCCTTAAACTTGACCCCTAGACAACATATACATATGCAGACAGATATGGCAGAGCCCTTCAAATAATTGAATGGCAACATATGGTAATTAAGTAGTTGCAGATATTTAGCTCCTGCATATCATCCTAAAAAGGAGTCTAGAAAGTCCTCCAGTCACTGTTAGGACTTTGTCTGTATACACTACCTGTTGCTTCTCCTCCAGCTCTCCTATCTGCTGGAAAACCATTGTAGTTGGCTTTTTAATTTCTCCTATTTCAACTGTTCAGTGATAAATTGTCTATCGGAGAAGACTTTTCTAACCCCATAAACTTACTAACTCATCCCATGAAGCAAAATATTTTTTCATTTGTCAAGAAAATGAAATGTAACTGAAAGGCTTACAATGTTGATAAATATATTTTTAAAAATGAAGCAAAAAAATCCCAAAACATAAACATAAACTCCTTGTTATGCAAAAAAATAATATGAATTAAATTATTTCAAATATCAACATGCACAAGTAACTCCAGATTTATTTTCTTCTTTCTGTCTTTTATTTCAAATGGTTTGGATGCCAATAAAAAAAAATTAGGTCACAGAATCTATCACAATGTGATTCTCTTTCAAAATCAAGGCTTCAAACAGAGCAAATATCTTATACAAATTAAAGACAAAAGTTAATCAACTTGATGTCAACGTGGTATTTCTGAATGCATAGCTGGAGCCCCTCTCCTTGGTTTGCTTACGGTAATTCAGTACCAAACTCAGAAAGAGCAAATCCTGTATACAGATTGCTGAGATTAGGAAATAAAGTTTCCGAACATCCGAATGCTTGAATTCCAGATTTTGGAAGTAAATCACATATGATAATGGATGGCTAGATAAATAGATGTGATATCCATCTGCAGATCTATTAAGCAAACCCATAGACCTTTAGATGTCTATCAATATAGATAGAACTCATTTCAGACCCTTTTACTGTGAAAGTAACCTGCTGAAAGAGAGAAATTTGATCTTACTTATGTAAGACATTGTGCCCCTCCAAAAGCCAAGGAGTTAAATCATATTTGGGAGAGCCCTTCAGTGAAGTTTCATGTTAATAAAGGACAACCAGGATGTGGAGCACCTTTTTAAAAAAGGCTCATGGCCCAATGGACATGAGTATAACAAAACACACATAACCATGCAACACAGCACTGTTCAAGACAGTTCACATGAGCTAACTCAGAGCTAGCTCTAGCATCAGACATATTTTCGTGTATTGCCAGGTCCTGGCTATTTGGTGATTTACCAGCCTCAGCTTTCAGCAGGCAAGTCCAAATACCATACATTTGGTCTGTGCCTCAGATCCCTTCATAAACACACTGACCACAAGCAGTATCTAGCTCTCCATTTCACCATACTGCTGCCAGGACTTCTCTGTGTTGTTGGTGAGATCCAGTTCACAAGGGCTAGATTTCTCTCCATTTGAAAACCCACAATTCAGACAAACAGTGAAGCCTCTTTTCCTGTCAAAGTTGAGAACATTCCTCCCTAACATACCCAGCTCAGTTTTCTTCCTGTAATGGTTTTAAATTCAATCCTGGGCAGAAACACCAAATTATGTAGAGGTTAAAATATTTTCTTATTGTGAAAATAAGATTAGGAGAAAAGGCAAAAAAGGCTCAACTTAAAAATAAAAAAAATAGATTTATTAACACACATACTAAAAAAGAGGGAAAGAAAAAAAATAAAATAGAATGAAACTTTTCAAAGGACCCCTACCCCCATTAGTTTACTTTCTCACATACAACATAAAGAGACAAAACTTGTAATTTTCAATCAGTTTTACCATTCAAATATAATCTTTCATCAGTTCCTTTAGGAAAGGAGTCTCTCTTAGAAGCTTGTATGGAATTTCTCCACTAACAACCTAAAAGTTGTCTTGTGGGCCTCATCTCTCACAAAGACAGCTGCCCAGAAAACCTGCCTTTGTGAGGTCCTTCCCAGTAGCAGCTTTCCCAACACTGCATATGGGCCACATCTGCTTTTTAGGGGTACTGTTTAAGGATGCCTCTTCTAGTGTGTTATAAATGCCAATACAGTAGTACAATTAAAAATATAATTTTGGTTTATTAAAAAGGATCGAATTCCAGAATTTCGACAAACCCCTCCCCCCCAGCGGAGTTACATTGACGACTGACCTGGGGAATGGTCAAGGGTGAACTGGGACGCAGTACCTGGCACACTGCCGTCCCCCCTGAGCTCACAAATTGGCCGTGTTCGGGGCTTAGATTTTATACACTTTACTCCACCTCTGGCACAAGATTTCCCCATAGTCCTTTTGTTTCCAGGTTGGTTATTCGAATTCATAGTCGTCTGGGACAGCTGAAAGGAGCTTCCCCCTCTGTTGCAAGGTATCAATTTCTGGTTTCCCGTGGGTGAACGGACACCAAAGTTCATGAACGGAAAGAGCTCCTCTCCGGAGATTTTGTGACGATGGTGCTCTGATGGTTCTGGCTGCTCTGATGGTTCTGCCGCCCATGGGAGAAGGACTGATTACTTATCTTAATGTGTCCTTCTTTCTGATGCCAAAGAGTAGTCCAGGGTTTCCAGTAATTTTCCAGTAAATTCTTTGTATCTTTTCTAAATGGAAATTCCAGGGTGGTGCCTGCCTCCGTCTCAGTGAATTCCAAGGCAGGCTGAAACTAAGGTTATGTTCTCATTTAATATATATACAGCAGTTTTTATAATTTCTAACACACCATAACCCATAAGAACACAAATTAACATCCTATATTTTTCACATAGTATAAAACAAAGTTTCTATTTGTTATAAATGCCAAGTACAATATTCCAATTAAATAATAATTTGGTTTATTAATACAAAATCAAATCACAGAATTTAGGTATCAAAAAATCAAATCATAGAATTTCGACATTAAAAGATCGAATCATAGAATTTCGGTATCAAATAGATCAAATCACAGAAT
>VXBR01002937.1:417791-511143 GCA_013400215.1 Cisticola juncidis | reverse complement strand
GGGAGAAAAGGGGCTCAGCTGGGAGAAAAGGGGCTCAGCCGGGAGAAAAGGGGCTCAGCCAGGGAGAAAAGGGGCTCAGCTTGCCATGCCAGGCTGCTCCGTGCGGCAGCGACTCCCAGAGACCCAGCCGGGCCCAGCCTGGCCGCCCAAGCTGGAGCGGGCCTAAGCTGGGCGCTGCTGCTGCCCACAATGTTACCTGGTGGCTCACTGGGAGAAAAGAGAGAGTATTCAGCTAAAGTCTCAGCTTCATATGGGTATTACCAAAAGTTGCATTCTGTTTTCTCAGTGGTCAAACCACATGCCAATAGTCAGAACTGGTCCTTGATAGGTCCTTGGCTTTTCTAAAGAAATCCAATGTCCTAATATTATTCCTTAACTAAAAATCAAACTGTGTTAACCCAAAACACTTCCAAATTACCCTAAGTATCCTCTGCCTTAGAGCAAGAGTTTTCTTACCTTCCCACCCAGCTGACATCTTCTAGATTTTTTTGCCCTAACCTGCTCCTCTCTAATTTTGTTCCTAAATTTTATTCCCTTTTCTTTGCTCTCGTTGAGGCTGGATGCTGAACATAATACTACTCTATGCCATAGGAAAGGGGTTGTGGTTAAATTGCCAACCTCTCTTACTCTAGTATCATTTTAAAGAAAATCATCTTAATCATATGCAGTCGCTGATAAAAGTAAACTGACTTTCTGGAAAATACTCAGAACTAGGAGAAACCTTCAGTGAACACAGTCATTGTCAAGTCTCTCTTAAAAATGCCCATTTGTGGCACTTAAAAAGATATATCTAGATGAATTTTTACAGTTATATCTAATGTCAGACACCTGACAAGGTCACACTGACACAGTGTTGGAGGTTAGATTTATTTCTTTTTTGACTTATAGAATTTTTACTATACTTATAGAATTTTTCCCCAGAAGTTGATAGGAGACTAACTACTGGATACTTGAGACCAAAACAAAGAAATGGCCAAAGGAGACTGAAGCACCTGGCTACACCTATTGTTTTTGAGTCTCTGGGAGTTTCTCTCAGAGGAGGGACACAACACAAGTTTTGGGGGAGGTAAGTGACAGATCTGGGGACAGCTGGTCCCTCTTGCTTTCGCATGGGGGAGAACGGTCAGGCAGTTTTTTGCTGTGGGAAGAGTTCACCGTCATCACTCTGTCTCATCCTGGGAAATCTACCATCATCTCCTCATGTGCCCAGGAATCCTGAGCTCACCTTCTCCTGCCCTGCTGCGCCAGCTCTGCCCCCACCACTGCTGCTTCCTCAGCGCTTTGAGGTTTTTCTGCTACTCTGTAGCCCGGCACTGCCCTGCCCTGCTCTGCCGGGACATCTCTGCTGTTCCAGCAACCAGTGCAGAGCATCTGATCTCACCTGCCAGCCTGGGACTTTCCTCCCTTCCAGCTCAGCCTCTCGGAGTCCTGCAGGAGCACCGAGATCAAACTGCCCCAGGCTTTGTGAAAGAAAGCCCTCGAGGTTCCTAGTTCAGTTTATTATTAATGCTGTAGTTGTTTGTTTGTTTGTTTTGTCATATATACTAGTAAAGAACTGTTATTCCTATCCCCATACTCTGCCTGAAAACCCCTTTAATTTTCTAAATTGGAATAATTTGGAGGGAGGGGATTTGAATTCTCCATCTCTAAGGAGGTCCTTCTCCCTAGCTGATACCTGTCTTTCAAATCTAGTCACAGAGTTCAGGTTCCCAGGTCAAAACCTGGAAATACAGTAGCATTTTCAGAAAAAAACATAAATTTCTTATTTGATGTAAAGTAACAAGCAGTATTTTTCCCTTTTCTCATTATCAGAAACAGTTCAGCCATTTGGGGTTACCAGGAAAAAAAGAGGTCAAAACTCTTACCTATCATAGAAACCCTAGAGCTTAACTGTGGCAGGCAGGTAAATAATAAGCAACCTGGAACAGTCCTGTGAGAGGTTAGACAGCTCTAGCAATTACAGAGTTTGAATTCTAAACAGCAAATTCAGCAAGCTGCAGGACAGAGGCCAGCCAGGCTGAAACCTCAAAGAGCTCCATGGCACAGCAGGATACGGCTGTGCAATGACAGGTAGGATAGTCTTGAGCACAGCAAAATATCTGAATCCATAAAATGCTTGGTATTTTCTGCTCAGCCCCCTGCACAGCTGCACCATGGGTCACACACATTTATTGAGGTGTCCCTGGGCAGTGCCACAAGCGCACCCCAGCAGAGCTTCCACTTCTCCCAGATTCTGATACACTTTTATATGCTCTGCAGGTTAGGGCTGAGACAAGATTATTATTTGTCCCAAGTGCTCAGGAGATTGTGAGCAGAAAGGCAGGCAATAACAGCCTGCCAGTGGTGACCCTGCTGTCCTGGACACAGAGCAGGAGTTCATCCTTGCCTTGGGCAATCAACATCTCTCGGCTGTCAGCTGCACCAGCCCCTCTCCACTACCATGCTTTTCATCAGTCTCCTTATCAATCTTCATACACTTTAACAGTATTTTCTTCTTATAACCAGAGTGTTTCCCAGTGTTCAACCTGCTTATTCCCACAAAACACCTCTCAACCCTCTTTCTTATGGTGTTTACAAGCTCAGACTTTCTCCAGGGTACAGTACCATGGCCTCAGAGTACCACATGAGAGAATGAATCCTCTCCTGGCTCCAGAAACTCTCAGTGACAGCCAGCCTCCCATTCCAGGATGACACAGCAGGCTAGAAGGGTTTTCTCAAGTCCAACCATTCATTAATAGTGACAACCATATAAGAGCTGAGGAAATTCCTCCACTAATCATTCTGCCTTCACAATTTCATTTTTAAATATACATTTTTTGAATGTTGATAGTTGTTTTGCATATTTTGTGCATATACCGGAATAGCTGTGATTTGCATTATAAAATTAGACTTTCAATTACTTACTAAGAAACAATAGGAATAAAATATTAGTAAAAGTTCTAAATTTTGGTTGTTGTTAATAATGAACATTGAAGCAAATATAAAAGAGAATGAAGCAACAGATTAAAGCAACGTATTATGTTGACTAATTTAAGTTCTTGGACAATAAAGAAAATTAAAGTCAGCTTGACATTTTAGTGATTTTTTAAAAATAATTTCATTAGGGGTTTAAAGCACAGTGAAATGGTTGTCTTAATAGAATCTTTCTTACAGTAAAAGAAGAAATGTTGATAACAGAACAAATATGAAATTTCACACTGTTTTGAAGGTCTTCAACAAAATATGACAGTCCTGCAAGACACTATATTCTTCATGCCATGCCCCCGGTCTTTAAAAAGTAACAGAATTAGTGTTTGTAACAGTATCCCAGTTGTATTTTTTTACTAATAAGGATAAAGTGTTGTGGCCGCTGTGCCGCCTCTGTTAATCCTGCTTAAGCACAGCACTGCAGAATGGGTGCATTACCCAAGGGCAGTGCAGAGTAACCTACAGTTACCCAATTTTTTTCAGAATTATTTTCAGTATACAATTAATTACTAAGATAAGCTTCCATCGGGGGAAAAGAATGGAGAAGCAATGCGCTTTACAATTCCTCCAGGGTGAAGCACAAATTATTTCTCACATACACTGTTATGACTGCTGTTTGATTGTTCAGTAAATACATAAAATAGTGGGTGACATTAGGTAACCCGATTTAGGATACACAAATCCTACTATACTATATGTAAGATAATTATACAATATAATCAGAACGTGATTTGTGCAGAACCATCATGTAGCTCTAGAAAATTTAGGTGCATAAATGGAGTTTAACAGAAAATTTTTACTAGAAATATGGCAGTTGAGCTCATCTGATAGATAAACTTCTTTCTGTAGTTTGAATGTTGTTCTTAGGTATTCAGAAGATTACTTCTTCCCCATCAAATTTTGCTCTTGGATTATAAGCTAAGTTTTTATAGTTTTTCAACTAAACAAAATAACTTTTCCTCTTTGATTTATTGCTCTGAGGCTTGGGAAAGCCTAAAGGAATAAAGAGCTTTTACCCAAGAATTCCTTTTCCATTTTTAAACCCTTGCACATATATTCCCCCACTTTTTTCTTCCCTCAATACCTGTGTAATTAGCACTGACAGTTCAATTCTCAATCTTCAATTTTATAAAGTATGGTAAATAGGAATGTAATTACGGCTTGAGAGAATGCAGACTCAGATTTGTAAACCAAAACACCTTTCATCTCTAGCCCAAGGGAGCAGTGAAATGTCCCTTTGACTAGAGGGGCTGAAAAAATAAAAACCATCACATAAACCACAAGTCATACTGGAAGTTCTTCAGGAATTTTAATTATATGGGCTGATGTTAAATGCCAAAATAGGAGGAATGACTTGTTGCAGTTTTCACATTTGTGCATGTGTAGAGAAACTACACGAGAAAAGAATAAGGCACAGGACATGTCAGCATAGACATGTGGAGTAACTGAGGAAAGCAAGGAAAGGGTTCTGGTGCTGAACACTGGTTGACTTAAGACATGGAACCATGAGAATAACTGAACTATTAATTAACAATTTCCAAGTGTTGGATAATACCTGTTCAGTGGTTCTTGACTATGTTTATTTTTTCAAATGAATGGGGTTTCTTTTAATACCCAAGTGCATAACCAGTTCCTCTTAGCCATCTTCTCTGCTGTGTGTGAGATCAAATTTTTAAGTTTTTTCTCCTCATCACCTTTAAGACACTCTCTGGAGCAAAGTGAAGGTCAAGTCACAGAAAGCAAAATCTTACAAGCACTTTCCTAACTCTCTGATGTCTGTAAACCATAAGTAATGGTGTGAAGAACACAGAATAAAGTGTCAGTGCAGAAAGGACTATCTCTTCAGAGAGCAAAGTACTGTTTGCAAGAGATGTCCAGAACTGACAAACCAGAAATAACAGGATGTGAGATTTCACATTTTCACATTTTCACAAACCCAAAGTATGAAAGTACCCCATTACAGAAAAGAATGCAACATAACCCAAAGTAAAAAGAAAAAAAGATATATTATGGGTATCACAGTTAGTGACACTATAACTCTGATACAGAATCTTTTAGGAATTTGACATACCATTTGGAAAATACGTTGCAATTTTCAGCTGTTTAAAGCAATTCAAGATTTAAGTCAGGTTTTCCTTAGATAGACACAATGCAGTACAAAATATTATACCAATGGATTGCATTTTGTGACTAGAAATTTTCCAAAATTTCTGCAAAGTCCATTCTGTCACGTCACAAAGAATTACTGCCAAGGAGGCAAAGGCATTCATCTACTTGATCTCCATTTACTCCTGCAAAACCCAATAGACCTTACTCCTCGACAGAAGATTGTTTTGTGTACAGTCTCCTTCCTTACCATGACTTTCTGAGCCCAGCATTTCATACTTCTTTCTAGGGAAAAGAGCCTGGATATTAACAGGCTGCATGTCTTGGTCTGAACTCCATAAACTGCAGCCACTTTACCCTGTGGCATGTGGTCTTTGTGGTCTATTCCTCATCTCTCCTGCCAGTCTCCTTGCTCAAATCCCCTCCAACTCCTCAACACAGTTTGGGTGTTTTTTGTTAGCCTGCCTTTTCAACATGCAATCATCACTCCAGTAAGCCCCAAAATTACTCCTTTCTCTCTCCCTTTTGCCTGCATCTTTCCTTCACTGGGAACTCCTACACCCTGCTGCTGATTTCCAACCATCTTTCTTTCTCCCACAAAACAGCTTTTCCAGATATACTTTTCCAGAAAATGACAGTGATATGATACAAATAGCCTCCTCCTGGTCAGTATTTCCTCTTTAAAAAAACCTACTTGGTAGTCTTGTTCAAAAGCCCAAATAAACCTAAGCCAATAGTTCTTCACTACATGAAAAAAATAGTCATAGAAATGTCAGTTTGATTTTCTACAAGCCATGACCATGTCTAAGATTAAAAGCAGATGATCCCTTGCAATCAAGTTCACATGTTTTAACAAGGCTGCTATGCACAAAAAAACCCCATAAGATACTGACCAAATTAAGCACTAAATCAGCATGATCTCAGTTTATCCAAACTTGTTCAGAACATTTTGAAAGATTTTTTGACAAAACGATTGCTTGACAAGTGCTTTCTTCCAGCACATGTTGCCTGTTCTCCCACAAGCATCATGGTGTTACTTGCATTTTTGCATAACTTACAGGAATGCTTATGGCATGCATATGCCCATAAGTCATGGTCTTATGACTGATATAATCCTAATTGTGAAATCAGGTGATCTACTACTGCAGAGACATGGCATGAATAAACATAGAATAGTAGCCTGTGCCTCCCTCACACCAAAATGTGGTGACAACATTTTGTACACTATTGGATGTCCTAATACAGCTAAAACCAAACTAAATTATTGGCAGGAACTGCTTGTGCCATTAAACTAAACTCAGAATAGTTTTACAACAATATAAGTCAATGTTGTTACTTTCCTAATTTTCAGCTGTTTCTAGGCCACAGTTGGAGCACCAGTAAGAAGAAACCCACAAACATTTTTTGGAACTGTATATAGGTTTTATTGATACTTTGTATAGAGCACATATTTCTAATGTTTTCCCATGTCATCATATAACAAATATCATAGTTAAAGTCTACCAGAAACAAGTTCCAACTAAGGTGATAGAAAAGCACAAACTCTAAAGATGAGATTCTACTTTGATTTTGCACACTAAATATAACAAGTAAATATTTCTTGAAAGAAGGTTGGTAGGAAAATGGGCTGATAGTCAAAGCCATATCTAGAAAATGGAAATGGATTCAAGGGTGAAAGCAAGAAATGATCAAAGGAATTCACAATATACTGCTAAGAGGGAGACAAAGGAACAAACTGCTCTTTTAAACAATGCAAATAGTGTCCCCATTAATGGTTAGCCCTGTTGTAACACTACAGCTCCCTGCCCTTGGTACAAATTGATCGTAGTGGTTTGAGCATCCTTCACAGGGCTCAGACAAAATAGCGTGGAAAATGAAGGGCTGTAAAAATGATAGAGCGATAATTCAAAACATCTGTGACTGAAGATGCATAAACAACAGTAAAATTTCTTAAAAAACATCAGCTGCCAAGTAACTCTGAAGCAAAGAGAGAGAAGGAAAAATTTTAAAAATATGACATTGTTTTCTTTGTTTCCCATTGTATGGACTCAAATGTTCTGGATTCACTGTACTCCTACAAGTCTGAGAACGCACTGTACTTTCAGGAGCTGAGAAATGTCACTGAAGTCAAAACACTAGGTTCACTAACACAGGTATTATTTGATCAGGAGGAAGAAAGAAAAACTGTAAGTCTGACACAGGATCGTTTCAAATAAATTCTGTCCAAATCAAACACATCTTACCTTGTAATATTACATATACAACTTATAGAATCATAAAATCATAGAATCACAGAATGGGTTTGGTTGAAAGAAGCCCAGAGGATTACCTGGTTCCAACCCCCAGCAACACCTCTCACCAGACTGGATTGCTTAGAGTCCATAAAGCCTGACCTTCAACACTTCTAGAAATGGAACAGACACAGCTTCTCTGGGAAACCTGTTCCAGTTCCTCACCAGCCTCAGAGTAAAGAATTTCTTCCTAAGATCTAATCTAATAGTGCTCTCTTTTAGTTTGAATCCCTTCCCCTCATCCTGTCTCTACATGTCCATGTGAATACTCCCTGTCCCGTAGGCTCCTTTCAGGTACTTGCCATGGTTTAACCAAGTTTGGGTTTCAGTTGGGGTGGCTCCCTGTGGGGACGGGGCAGAGCCAGTCAGCTGCCTAGTTTGGAAGATTGATACCTGACTAACCAATCAGTAGGTTAGTTTTGAAGATTGACACTATTTAAACAGCACCACAGAATCACAGAATGACTAGGTTGGACGAGACCTTCAAGATCATCGAGTCCAACCCATGCCCTAACACCTCAACTAAACCATGGCACTGAGTACCACATCCTGTCTTTTGTTAAACACACCCAGGGATGGTGACCCCACCACCTCCCCAGGCAGGCCATTCCAGTACTTCATTACTCTCTCTGTGAAAAACTTCTTCATAATATCCAGCTTATATTTCCCTTGATGCAGCTTGGGACTGTGTCCACTTAGAAGGGCTGGACATGCCTTTATGAAAACACATTTAAGGGAAGGCTAGGCCATGGGAGGATCTTTTGGCTCCCAGCTTTTGAAGAAGTGTCCTCACATGTCCACATGGCCGGGTCAGGCCAGGCTCGTGTGGTCTGGTTGGCACATGGCTGGGCTGAGATTTCTATTGCTGCCACGCCATGCCACCAGGATTATTCCAATGCTGCAAGTAACAACATGGCTGGATTGCTGGGCCAGAACCTGTGTGTGGCTGGGGCAGTGCCACTCGGCTCGGCATGGCTCCCAAATGAACTTTGTTTACTCCAGGACTGGCATCAGGAGTAGCCTCGTGGCTGGAGCTGGGGGTGGCCCTGAGACCAGAAGTGGCCAGGGCTGGGAGTGGCAGCCACTGTCCCGGTCTGGGAGCACCCACGTGGCCAGGACCGCTCAGCCGAAATTGGTGTAGCTGGGACCATGCTGCATGGGCCCAGGCTATCTCAGCATGACTCCTAATGGACTTTGCTGGCTTAGGGGCTGTAGCCAGCTATGCTGCAGACAGAAGGACAAAAGCAGCAGCAGCAGCATTTGTTTTGTTTCCAGCACCCATATGAAGGAAGGGTGCAGGAATGGCACCGGCAGCCAGGGTGACTCACACGGTGCCAGTGGGAACCACATAACTGGTAGTGAAAGACACAGCGATTCTCTGATAGAGAGCCTGGACCAGATCCATCTTGTCAGCTCTGCAGAACTCTCTAAAAACTGCTTCAGTTGGTAAAACTTGAGAAAAAATGAACCTACAAACACCAATTCTCTCCCAAATCAAGAAAAGGAAAGGGTGAAGATATGTAGAGAAAACAACATGGGACACTGAGATCAGTAAAGAAGGAGTCAAATTCTAGATCAGAGGGGATTGAGGAGATGCCATAGTCTTGGGCCGAAATTCTTTTGTGATACTATAGAGAAGATACATTTTTGATATATCAGACCTCATTTTTTCCCTGTAATTCATGAAGTGCATGGGAGGGATGTAGCATTCTAACTACAGCCATGAGCAGAAACATCAGTGTTGAAATAAGCAGATGTTGCAGGAGCTGTGATCCAATAAGAAGTTTGAACAGAGAGAGCTGAGAGAGATGAGAAACCTTGCTGGAGGAATAGAAGAATAAAATCTCTGTTTCCCAAAGATGGACAAAGAGAAATTTTGCATTTATGCTAGAATATCTCATCCTTAAAATAGTACCCCATGAGTTTACATGGCCCATGGAAGCAGCTGTGGGAAAGCTGTAAGGCATGGGAGGGACTTTCACTCTGCAAACAGATTTTCCTTTCTCCAGTGCTGATTCGCTGTGACACTAAAGCCACAAGACAACTGCTTCTTGTGAAATCTCCGTGGCATGGGAAAAGACACTCCTCTCCCTAAGAGAACTGAAGAAAGACTATCTTAGAGGTGGTAAGCTGACTGAAAGTCCCAGGTTTTGTCTCTTTGTCAGTGGGAAAGAAAAGAGGGTGTGGGGGGAGAAGTGTTCTGAAGGTTTATTCTTCAGAGAAGATTAAGAAATAATATTTCTTATTATTTTTCTTCTAATTCTGTTAATAAAGTTTTCTTTATACCCTTTAAAATTTTGAGCCTGTTTTGCCTTCCTCCTAATGCTTATCTCACAACAGAAAATGAGTAAATAATTCCAGTGGGTGCTCTGGTGTTTGGCCAGCACTAAGCCCACTACACTTCTTGGTGCATAGGCTGGGAAACTCAGGTTGGTGAACCAAAATCACTACACTTAATTGGTGTTTCTGCCCAGTTTCCAAAACCACAACACGACTAAAATACCACAACTGGCACACCCTGAAGCTTTCTCTTTTCCTCACTGAATAAATGAAATTCTCCCAGCCTTTCTTCGTAAGAGTGGGGCTCCATCCCCCTAATGATGTTGGTGTCCCTCCTCCCTCTTCCTGTCTCAGCCTATGAGCTTGTTGTCATGTTTTTCTGCCCTTTGCTCTTGATGAGTGGGTAGTAACAGAACGGCTTGGTGGGAATTGGCAGCAAGTCAAAGTCAAGCCATCACAAAGTATTCAATGCACTATTAGTGAGACCTTTATAAAACATTTAACATAACACCACAAAAAATCCAATTTATAAACTAGAAGGCTACAAAATACAAAATCAGAAATTAAATAGATTTTAAAAAATAATTACAGCTCCTAATCTGACAGAGAAAACAACAGCCTGTAGAAATGCCTCACCTTGGATTGCATGAAATCAGAGATTGGTTTTCTGCTGCCACAGAGAGCACAGCTACAGTCTGTATTTTATGTTAGTCCAAACTGGAACAAGTTTGAAGTAAGAGTGAAGTAAATATTTACAAAATGGGAAATTATACTGGGAAGTTGCAACTCCAAGCAGGACATAAGAATCACAGATAGTAAGAAGATGAACATCAGTTCCCAATTCAAGAGGATAGGTGCCCTACATAATTGGATAAACAGAGAAATTCTGAGGACTTCAATTACCCACCATAAGCACTCTACTACTACATTCCAAGTTGGTGTCAATACTTTAGGATGAAAGTTGGTAAATCAAAGGAAAATTGAAAAATCCATCAAAAATAATAAAGTTGCAAAACCTGCTTTATGAGAAACTGGAGAAGTTAAGTCTCCTTTATTTCTCAAACAGAAGGGTAAAACACTGTAAGTACCTAAAGACCTTTAAAAAATCTCCACATATCATAAGTAATGCAAACATAACATTGTCAAGTAGACGGAAGCTGAAGTTATTTAAAGTCAGTACAAAATTGCGTTATAGATCATAACAGAATCTCCCTGACCAGCCATTTGACATAAGGTCTTTTCCCCTAATAAGTGGATTCAAGTTCACAAAATTACTTTAGTCTTCTACTGTTCAGACTAGATGATCACATTTTCCAAGGTCTTAGAGGCTGTAAGTTTACAAAATCAGCCATGTGTCAGTGTGGGTAGCTTTGAGTTTTCAATATGTTAACATTTAGGATCCCCCAAAAAGTGGAATAATGTGCTAAGAAAACAGCTATTTATTTCAAGACATTTTCATATAACCTTTTCTCATGGATGTTACATGCAGGTTTGACAAAATACATCTTCCAGTTTGGTTTTCTTACAGACAAACTTAACACAGACTTTCACATCCTAAATGTGTTCCATTTTATTTACCATTGTTTCTCAAAGCATAAAAAGCTCCAAAGATTTTTTCTCTAGAAAAACATTTATTGAAATTGCAGTGTAGAATATTGTACTCATTTTCTTTTCCTTTTTTCCCCCTCCTCTTCTCCCCTTCTGCCCCTTAAAAAGAAGAACGGTTAGAGTGGGCAGTTGAATGTGGCAGTTTCTAGACCAGCAAGCAATATGCAGTGAGCAAAGACCTTGAAATGAAGGGGAAATGTGCCAGTTTCAGGCTGCTCTGAGAAAGAGCAGAGATGACCAAAATTCCTGGGACTGCTAAGCTGCTGCTTGGCACCTCCTGTTGCTGCTCTGGCTGAACAGAATCTGGCACTAGCAAACTGACCAAAACACTGAAAGCAGATAAAACACATGGAGCTTACATGAAAAGAGTGGCAATTTAGCCATGTGCACATTTAAATTCTGCCAGAGTATGGATGAGTCTTCTCTGCCCAGCAAATACCTTCACTGACTCTTAAAGAAAGCTAGACAGAATAATGGCTTCTTTTATATGCTTTTACATGTGTTTAAATTTACATCATAAGCTTGGAGTACAAGAGAATTATTGCAGGAATCTGGTGTTGGTCAAGTAGCTAAGTAAAAAGCAAACTTACAACATCTCTCCCACAGTGAAAGGTAGCGTACAAAATAAATCAGACTGCTTAGTTTCAGGAGCTGAAAAGAGAAATCTGACAGACAAAATAAAGCAGTTGTAGGTCATCTCCTAGACCCTTGCAATTTCTTAGATGGATGATGTTCAAAGCTCTGCAAGGGCTTTAGAAGACAATATTTTCATGGGCAGCACAGTGGGCAGCACAGCTTAAACAGATTTTTTCCTGACTTTGGTCAGTTGATGGGTATATCATCTGGGAGTAATAATTACAATACAACTAAAACTAATATATCAACTTTGATGAAGATATTTACATGATTGTTAATATTTAGAAGCACTAACTATGAGATGAGATAGAGAATCAACACAGAAAACTCTGCTCAGGTTGGTCAAGGATACTGTTTTTAAAGGCAAGCCAGACTGTGGTACAGACTATAGATAGAGAAGGGGAACAGGTGGAAACTTCAATCCTTTACAAAAAAGTCAATTTTTAAGTCCCCCTCAAGAACCAATAAACAGCCCCTCAAAAATATCTGGAAAGAGACCAAGTTTCATTTACAATGAAAGCCAAATTTAAAAAGGCAAAATGACAGAAGGCTCTAAATGCTTAAAATACTTTCTGTGGTTCAAGGAGGTTCTTCCCAAAGCAGTCATCTCTGCCACTGATTTAAAGCTATATACACATAAGCTCAATGATTAACAGGTCACTGGGCTACAGTTGATTGATATTCTTCGCTCTCTTCTGCAAAAACCTGATCTCCTCAGTAAAGATACAGCTGACATTTAAACTATACACATATTGTGGTATTTGCTAAAGTTTTAAACAGTTGTGAGTCTCAAATTCTGAGGAGCTGTTTTTTTTCTGAATGCCTGATTAACATAGAGAGGAAAAGGCATAATATGAGAACTTCTGAGCACACTTAACATATTTCAGGCCTCACGTATTATGCAAAGGAAACCTGATTGCTGCAGCATTTAAGTTCAGAGCTGCAAGTTTCCCTTTCTGCACAGCAGTTTAAAGGGCAGATGTTGAGAAGCATTTTTCACCCTGGTACCTGGCTGTCACATCTGAGACTTGAAATGGAGCCAGAAGTAAAGTTGGAAGACACTTTTCCTTCATGTGGCTTTGGGTAGCTCTCCTGACAAAGACAGGCAGTACAAAGGTCAGATTTTTTTTTCCAGTAGTATTGGCATTCAAAAAAGGATAGTCAGACACAGCTTTATTTTTCCTCAGTGGCTGTAAAGCTATTTCGTGTAGTTTAGAAAGTATTTTCAATCTATTTAAAGAGAGCTTTCAGTACAAAGATCTCTGAACCTTCACAAATGGCTAGGTAGTATTGTAAAATGAAGCCTCAGGAGACCAAAGTCTTTGAATTGTAAATCTGTAATGTCCAGGACCAGAATAATCGTCAGTGGGAAACAGGCAAGGATGCAAAGTTGGCTTCCCTAAGTGCAGATGATGGGAGCTCCTGAGCCATCTCCTTGCTCCTACTTATATTTCTCCAAGCACAGTACCACAGTGAGCATTAATTACAATTAATTAATTACAGCTGACAGAGAAGTAGAATGTCTTGAAGAAACAGGTTTGAGAGGGAAGGGAAAAGAGAGAGAAAACAGATGTATATTGTGTCCATGAATTTTTAGACTTTGCTATTGCAGGGGGATAGATTTCATGTTATGAGATAACTAAAGCAATCATTTTTCTCCACACTGCTCCTCAGAACTTGATCATGAAATTTACCAGTTTTTCCCTTTTTCCCCATTGTGTTTTTCTATTTTTTAAACATTTCTTTGATTCTAATGTCTTCAATCTTGTTTCAAGAATTTGGAACATTACTTATTCCAAATACTTTATTTCAGTGTATTCAACAAAAGACTGTCATGTCATTGCAGCCTAGATCTAGCAATTTAAAAAATGCAGACTAAAATAAAAACAATTTACAACCTTCTAAATCTAAGGAGAGATTACATTTAATGTTCCCAGATAGTTATATAAGAATTTCAGAGGGTAACACTCTGAGTATATAACCCCTGCTAATTTATAGTTCAGAACTGATCAAGAGAAAATTAGAACTTGAAGTTTATTTCTAGTTTACAATATTTTTTAAGTTCCACTGGATTTCTTCTCTTTCAGCTGTGACTTAACACCACAGAGTGATCATTTATAGGGAATGCAAAGACAGAGACATCTTGTGGTAACAAGACATTTACAAACAAATGCAATTTTTTATTACTGAAAATTCTCCATTGATACATGAAATAAGCTGAGTATACTATAATTTTTCAAAGTAATTTCAAAACAAAAACTTTCAAATTAAAATACCAAAATGCTTCACTAATAAAAATGTTTATTACTTTATAGAATTGTTTGAAGTTTTATTGACCAAAGCAACACTGTTGAAGTTGTATTCTTATTGAAAGAAAAACTGTCAAAAAAGGCTCAGCTCTAATTTCAGTAAACACAAGCAGCTGCTGTAAGTTCAAACTGCCTAGAAAAGAAATGTAAACAAACAAATATAGGCAAAATCATTGTCCCCTTACGGAGGAATACTGAAAAACTCTCCAGTTGTGGGAAATTAAGTGGTGCATCCAAACTGGAAAAAGGAAAAGGAAAAGGAAAAGTCAGGATAGATGTTTCTTCCGGCCGTGGTCCCTAAAAACGACATTAGAAGTAACGGTTGGAAGCTACACAGATATGTCAAGACAGTGAGGACTTTCTTCTTGTGGTCAGTCTCCATGCTGGGCTTCTTTCATTTCATTTCTTCACCTTAAAAAGGAAGATACATCTTATCACTTCCATGAAATATTTGGAGTTTCTGCTGGAAGCATTATCCTCTACTTTCAATGCAAACAGGATCCAGAGCAATATGAAAATCATCTTTTCATGGTTGAGAGCCTTCAGAGATGTTTATCATGCAAAAATGGCTGTGTTAAGAAATGCATTACTGTTACTGATCCATGTCAATCCTAACTGCACTAAAAACAAGAATGATTACAGCATTTGTAAATTTTCAGGAATCTTGATGAGTTTATCCTGTTGTTAAATAAATCCCATTGATCAATATTCTTGTAAATGAAAACAAAAAAAAAAATTTGAGAACTACAGAAAAAATTTTAAGTCCTACAAAACACTGCCTAATGCTGCATGACTGAGGGGTCATGAGGTTCAGGGAGATTAAACACTTCAGCTACGACTGCGGATCAAGGTCAGACACCAGCTTTGGAAAAACGCCTCACACCCCAAGCTGCAGTTTTTAACAGCAGCTGAAACAGTCTTATGTAGGCATATTATCCTTCAGTTTACTGGCATAAAAGCAGCCATGCATGAGATGCTAATCATTACAAGCTACCATAAAAAAAGAGAGAACTCTCTCCAAAAATATTAGAAACAGATGTTGAGAGCAACATTAGACATAGGTCTGTGTTGCTCTCTGGAATGTGAGAAAAACAAATATGCTGGTATTTTAAAATCGAGAACTAAATTCCTGTGAGTGGATTTAAATCACCACATCAGAACAAGATTTCTTGCATGATACCAGGCTAAAGAAGAACAATTTCAGGTCTGAAATGCTAAATGAGTTTGCAGAGTGACAATTGAGACTGCTATTAACTGACCTGGAAGACATCACAGGCTGTTTTGCCAGACGTCTAGAAAGTCAGACATTTATGGAAGAGAGAGTATTCAGTCCAGGAAGTGTGTTGCTCCTATTGCTTTCTTTTTTTTTTTTTTTTTAAATATTATATCCTGTCTACTGAAGACCAAAAATCTTGTCCTAATGCAGATTTCCAGAGATTACAGAGGAGAGAAAAAGTAGATACAGACAAGATTACGAACTTCTGCTTTCACAAAGTTGTACCACAGCTATTTGTAATGTTTAAAATAGAGTTAAAAATATTTGGTTCATCTTTAACTAGGAGACAGAAACTTTGCATGTCACAGCTAGATAGCTTAATAGTTTTTACCAAATTACCAATTATGAGCACGGCTTCAAGTCAGAACACACTGATTTTTTTTAAAATCAAAAGTAACACCTTTTAAAAAGATGAAACTTAATAAAGAGAAGGCAAGCATCCTGTCTCCTGCTTCAGGCTATAAACTATGATAACAAGGAATAATGAAACATGACAAAAAATTCTGAGATCTCTCATTGAAGAGATAATTTGTAAGGGAACAAAGCCAAATTAAATTGCACTTGGCAACACAAGCAGTTTTTGAAGTTATGCTTTCCTCTCTCACAATTGTTTTCAGCTAAACTACAGCCTTCACATTAATCATAAACCAAAACAATAGTGCCTAGGGAAAATAATGAGTATGGAATAAGCAGAAAAATAAATGATTAATTAAGGGATTAGAGAAATCAAAAGTTCCTGAGGACCTCTGACTGCCATTGCTGTCCACAGCCAAGGACGCTAGAAGAATTAATTTTTTTTCCAGGGAGCACTGCAGAGATGGCTGGTGACAATTAGCTCACTTGGCTTGTATCCAAGTGAGTACAGTTCCACCTAAATGGGGTAAGAATAATGATGCTGCTGTTAGAAGCAGAGACATTACAGGCCTGTGAATCTGAAAGTTCAGGATACAGTAGACAGCCCTGCAAAGGAGATAAAACAGTGACTAGCAACTCAGACATTTTGAGATGCTGTAAAAAATGATGGAATTAAGCTTTGTACTTTCCTCCTGCAGAGATAATTAAGGAGAGAAAACCAGCTCACTACTTTTTCAAGGTGACAGAATTATTTATTTGTGTAATAGAACACACAGTGTGCGTAGTGGAAGACAGTATAACTCAGATGAGATCCAGATGTGCACACCTGGACACAGGGATAGAAACACAGCCACTCAGCCTTCTTCATGGGGTGGTTGTGACCTGTAAGTGATTCCCTGAGTGCCTCTAGAGTAGGAAACAGTCTCTAGCATCTCACCTCACTCATCAAAATAATTATTTTCTTTGCCTTTAAGAAACAAAGCAGCTTCTTCAGTATGGTGGAAAGTGACCCAAAGAATAGAGACCCATTTACTGCTCTTTGAATCAGAATCCTGGCACTGCCTGTGCTGCACTCTCCATTCAGACTACCCTGTGTCCCTCAAGCATTTTGCTCCTCCACCTCCTAGAAATGTTGAGTCTCTCTGTGCTTGTGAATTGCATTCTAAAGAACTGTATCTCAGGTTAGCAGTCTCATTCCTACATTTGCACCATGAGAAATCCAGAGGGACTTAGTTCTTGCTTCTGCAACAAGATTTAAGATTAGATGATCTGTGTTCTTTCACTATGCTCTTCTCGCCAAAAGAACCCTAATACTCACAGTAACAGACCAGCTTATTTTTAGATCAGCAGGGAGAAGAACATTATGCTCTGAGAACTGGACTTACAGGATTCAGAAGAAAGTCAACTTAAAAGGCTGTTCAATCAGAATTGATTACATTTACATTTTACTGTAGATAAGAAAAATCTCCTTTTATGTAATCTCTCAGAAAAAACTAAAACATAAGGAAAAGACAAAAAACCCTGCAAGATCATACTAGGGCCATCCATACAGTTCTGCAATAGTTATAGAGGAACATAAAGTCAACCTTGAAAAGGTTATACAGGTCTGCAGCTGGACCTATACTGAAAGAAAGCTTTCCATTCTGCTACTTTTTGCTGTCAGAGATATACTACTGAAAACAGAGTATTTTAACTGAAAGTGCAGCAATTATTTTGTGTCTTCATCTTTCTTAAGCACACCTAATAAAATATTTGCAGGGAGCTCTTGCAGGGGAAGGAAAAAAAATGAAATATGATTATGGACTTCAAGAATGTACTATTTAGGTAAATATTATTAGTGCTAATTTCCTCAGAACTGGAGGAAAAAATAAATTTCCTTATTCCAAAAAAATAAACCTCTAGCACTTCAACAAATGCATACATAGAATGTCAGAGCCCTGCCAAGACTGGAGCAAGTAAGAGAAAATTAAGGAAAAATGGTTCAGGCAAGAGAGAAAAGCAGAACACATGACTAATAATAATAATAAAGTGATTAAACAGCACTGGCATGAAAAAATATCTTCCCCTAAATGTGCTTATTAGCCTTCAGGTAATGTGTCAATATTAAAAGTAACTTACCAATACCTTTTCTACCTTTTTAAAGTGGTATTTTAACATTTATGCTGCAAATATTTTTTGATATATTATCACTTTGCTAAGCTTTTCATTAGAACACTGTCCCTTCAGGGTGGAATGACGTGTTTCCTGTCACTAGACATCATCTATCACATTGTCTGCAAATCTTCAATTACTAAAGTACTACACATTTAAGAAACACAGAGAAAACTACAACTGTAAAAACTGCCTATCCCATTGTAAAAAGCAAATTCTTAAGAAATTGAAATGATTTTTAAGAAATTTAAAGCTCTGTTTTTCCCCAAGCACTTAAGTTGTTGAGCCATTCTCATTATCTGGGAACAATTAAGAGCTAGTTTATGCCATATATCACTCCAAATTCCTTTTTAAAGTGTTTTGTAACCTTCCATTGCTTAACATGTGCTTCTGCTTTGTAAACAATTACCAATGTAATACAAATTCTTAAGTATTTCTGACAGACAGAGCAGCAAAGTGCCTGTATCAATCTATACTTTTATAGGCCTTTTATAATCCTGTGTTTATCTGCTGTTTAAAACTTACAGTGTTAAAAAGCATGATCTCATTGTAGTAGGCACAACAGAGATAAACACAAAATTACAATTCCTCAACACATTAATTTAAAGTCAGGTAGATATAGGAAATAAAGGACTTTTCTCAGAAACTGTTCACAATGTTCTATGTATACCATTGACATAACTGCTACATGTTATATTTAATTTCATGAGGTAAACTATTGCAAATAAATGTATCTAATAATAAATGTAAAATAAATTGATCTAATTCACAAGACCTGAAAGTCCATTAATTTTTTAAAATAATTTTTATGTTCATTTAACTTCAAAAGCAAAGGTCAATGCCCTCAAGTATCCACACCTCCTACTCTAAAATAAACAGGAAAAGAGACATTTTTGATAGAACTGGTTCTAAGAACAGAAAGAGAAAGCAAATGACTATATCAAAAAATTCAACATGAAACAGGAGATGCCATTATATCACTCTTTTTGGTTACATTTGGTTTCACGAAATCCCCAGGTATGCAGAGATGTTGCTGTAATCATGGAAGTTCAGATGTCTCTGCATCACAAGCCTGAGATCAAAAGCAACAGGACATACATGGAAAAGAACAAATGCTATAACCACACCTTGTATTTAATCACAAGGTTTAGCTGGACCAAGTCGAAAGCAGCAAGGTGGGATCACACAGACATGGGAAGCAGAGAGACACAGGAAAAGCAAGCAGAGAGGAGGTGGCAGTCCTGAGGAGAATGTGTGTCATCAACCACAGCTGCCAGCACAGTGCTCTACTTCTCTGGGATGGAAGGGGCCTGTGGTTTTGAGCAGTGCTTACCCTCAGGGCAGGAGTCTGATAATAAACTTTGAGGCTATTGTCTGTTTGCTCTCTGGCTACTTGCACAAGTACCGTGCAGCTCACTGCTGATAGTGCATATCAATTAACAACTGAAAAATATGCTGTATAGTATTGCTTCTGCTGCATGAGGTATTTCTAATTGATTCTAAATCAAAAGATGTTGTCTAGGTTTACAAAAAAGCAACACCTAGTACATTCAACTTATTATTAAGCCCCTTCAACCTAGAATTACTTTGAACTCACTTTGCTATATTTGATTATAGAAAACATATTGTCAAATCTTTTGTCACCAGACTGCATTAACTTGAGCAATATTCGAAGAGCAATGTTCTGAACAAGACCAATGCTGAGCTAGTCATTACATCTGTTGGGCTTAGCTCATATTTTTTGACAATTGTATCAACATCTCCCAGAGTACAATGTCATTATTAACCACTTTAGACATTGTTCAAGGTTTACACAAAATACCTCAGCAGCAGTGATGCTGGAAGGTTCCACACCTGCTGCTCCCAAAGCAGCAGTATTTCCCTCTCCATTGTTTAAAGATCAGACGACCAAAAGAGACCTTTACATTCATCAGGTCAGCAGAAGGCAGCTGGGGAATTTTTCCCAATAGAATGATCCTACCAAAGGCTTCCTCCTTAACAGTTAGCACCAAGGAAATCATTAGGAACAAACTTGAATAGTTAAAATGTTATGACATAACACAAACAGCAAAATGGAAACCAATCCATTTTTCCCATTTTCAGATCTCTTAACAACAGACAAACTGCCAGATGCCTCATTCCCTCTTCTGTCCTTCAAGCAAATGTAGCCCAGTTATCAGGTGAAAGCCCTGTGTTAGTTCACAGATACATGAGTAGGATCTCAGATGCACATGCCTTACAGCTGAACGGATGAAACTACAGCCTTCACCTCAAGCAGGAGAGCAGGCCCAAACCACTCAGCCAATGCACATAAATCTCATTGTCTCCACAGAGAAAAGCTTCATCAAGTCTTCAGAACAAGCCTTCATCAAAGCCAGGATAGTGACCACAGAATGGCAAAAATACACCAGGTTATCTTTGCCTGAGCTGCCACAGGTGCTAGCAGAGCTACAGAGGTAGGTGCCAGCACAAGCTACATTGCCCACTCTGAGCTTCCCAGCAGCTCCTACACACCACTCTGAAGTCCCTGGACACCCCTCTGCCAAGCAGCCTGTGGCTGCAGGAATACCTGCCAGGCTAAAGAGGAAATATGGTCTTCCCACATGCCTAGTAGTTAAAAAGGAAAATGAAGAAGAACAGGTTGCTCTGAATGAAAGAGATTAAGAGATATAATTAAGTCTGGGGCAGCTAACACCATTTTTACTAAGGTTCCCTCCCAATATCAAATTGCATTCAAATTTCAGAGAGATTTTCTACAAATTTCCTAACTTCAGTTTCACAGTTTCCCCCCTCTAGCAAATTGACTAAACTGATCTCTTTTTATGATAAGGTTATGCACTTAGTAGCTAAGGGAAAAGCTGTGGATGTGTTTAACTAAATCTTAGTAAAGACTTTTACACCATTTCCCACAGCACTCTCCAGAAGAACCTGGTTTCCCATGGTGTGCACAGGTGTATGCTTTGCTGGGTTAAAAACTGGCTGGATGGTCATGCCCAGAGGGTGGTGGTGAATGGAGCTACATCCATTCTGCTACAGTTGGCAGATGGTCATTAGTGGTGCTCCTCAGGGCTCAGTGTTGGGGCTAGGTCTCTTTAATGATCTTTACTGATGACCTTGACATGTAGACTGAGTTCAGCCAAGTTCACCGATGACCATGAGTTGGCTGGGGGTGTTGATCTGCTGCAGGGTAGTAAAGACCTGCAGAAGGACCTGAACAGGCTGGATTGATCAACTGAGGCCAGCTGGATGAGACTGAACAAACTGAAATGCAGAGTCTTGCACTGGGTCTCAACAACCTCATTTGGGGCTTTAGGCTGGGACATGAGGATCTGAGAGTTTTAGTTGACAATTGGCAGGACATCAGCTAGCATATGCACAGGTGGCCAAGAAAGGCAATGGCATCCTGGCTTGTATCAGCAATAATGTGACCAGCAGGACCAGGGCAGTGACCATCCCCCTGTACTTGGCACTGGTGAGGTCACACCTTGAGCCCTGTGTTCACTTTCAGGTGCCTCACAACAAGAAAGATGCTGAGGTGCTGGAGCAAGTCCAGAAAAGGGCAGCAGAGCTGGTGAAGGGTCTGGAGCACAAATCTCTCTACATGTATCTCTATATATACTCTCTATACATGTATCTCAAGGGAGGTTATAATGAGGTGGGGCTCAGGTTCTTCTTCCAAGCAGAAGGTGATAGTATGAGAAGAAATGGCCTCAAGTTGCACTGGGGGAGGTTTAGACTGAATGGAAAATTTTTTCATCAAAATGGTTGTCAAGCTCTGCAACAGGCTTCCCAGGGAAGTGGCTGAGTCCTCACCCCTGGAGGTATTTAAAATTTGTGTAAATGTGTCACTTAAAGGCATGTTTCAGTGATGCAGTATTAGGTCTGCAGCTGAACTTGATGATCTGAAAGGTCTTCTCCAACCTCAGTGATTCTATGATTGTCTCCTTACAATAAAATACAAAAGCATTAATAAATGTTAAAAAAGAGTCACTAAAAATTTATTTATAATCCAGATAAATATATTTAAAAAAACATTTCTTGTGGCTTCCAAATTTTTCAGCAAATGAATGCAGAGACATTGGAAACACCTCACTGCATTTGAAAATGATTAATAAAATAATTACTTTATATGACCTAATAGTTGCTAAAAGTCTTGCACTGAATATTGAAAATCTATTCTACAAATCTTTGAAATGACAGAGTAGAAAAGTATTCCGTAATAGTGCAATAAAGATATGCCTGTCTTTTAAAGACTTTGAGGCCTTCTCATGGCCGCTTGGATTTTCACAGCAGTGAATCGTTTACATTCTGCAAAACCAAAAGCAGAAGATTTTCCCTTCACAGCTAAGAGCTCTGACAGGTATAATTTAATCATACCATCCAGCCCATGGCACACAGCAGAACAAATCTGACCAGTTCCAGTACAGAAATGTTCATCATGACCAGCCAGCATTCAGGCTGAGTAATACTTCAGATGAGAAATACAATTCCCTCACAGAACTATTTCAAAAATGAAGGAGAAAGGCATTGTAAGAGAGCATGTAAGTTTCACTTCCTACTCCTTCAGATAAGTACCTTTTCTTTCAAGCAATGATGACCCAAGTAATTTAATAGTTAACATAAAAGTAATGTTCCTTGAATCAAAGTTATGGCAAATATAACTGTTTTTTCATCTTCTGATATGGTCAGCTATGGGAACAGTAGTGCCTTTAGGAAATGTGAATATAGCAAAACAGAGGATGATAATAGCACAGATACTGTTACCATAAAGCCACATAACAGTTTCAACTTTATTGTTTCCATTTGCTCAATACATAAGTCAATTAAATTGGTTTTACTGGAGTCAGGGAATATTAATAATTGTCATGTTAGAGGATAGCACCATCAGAAAACACCAATATGATGTGCTGCACCTAGCAACTAAACACTATCCCACAACAGCTCATGTTGTTATATCCTCTTCTAGTTTGCTCTTGAGGCTTCATAATTTAATTCAATTTTTGTTTTTTCTCTCATTCTTAAAGCAAAATACTGTGTCAATACAGTTCTCTGGAAACTACTAACTTTCAATGACTTCAAAGTCATCAATATATTTCGTAATGTCTGACATTTACCGTGATGACAGACATCTTCTATCAAAATATATCAATGAGAAAACCATTTATTCAAAAAATTACTTGTAGCTTCATAAGACTGAGAATCACCAACCTGGGTTTTGCTCTGGAGACATCTCAACAGGAGGACAAAAAAGTGCATCATTTTCCCAGTTATGAGAAAAGATATCATTACAAGAGGGCAGAGTTAAATGTTGGCAAAATTCCTACTCCATAACTTACTGCGATAGCTTCCTTGGGACAGATGAAGCACAAGATAACATGATTTACATTGTTCACCCTTGGAATAACAGTGGCACACCTCAAGATTTCCCAGTCAGGAGATAAAAGGGAACCAAAAACCCCTTCCCTTGTGGAGATCTAGACACTGTGGTATTTCATTCAGCAGGGGGTTGATAATACATTCAAAATTTTGCAGCAGAAAGAATTGCTGCTTGTAACAAAGGATATTTGAAATAGCATAAGGTTACAAATTAGTTTGTTTTCAGAGCAAGATTACTCATTCCCTAGTGCAGCTTCTACTGTGGTCAGTTTAGTACAATAAAATTACAGACTGGTTATCAGCAGATTTCTTTCATACACACACTGAATCCTAAACAGAAGAAACCAGATGTCTAAGAACACAAGACAGAAATACCATGGGCCTTGTAAAAGACATTGTATCTGTGAAAATCTTCCCTCTGATCACAAAACGTGTTAGTTCTGGCTACTGAAATTTTACCTAGATCTAACAGGGATTTTTTCAAAACTAAGCAATGTACCAGCTCCAGTTTGATCAGATTATCTAAATTTTATTTGCTTCTTGTGGATACATATGGTCTTAGTGCATTCCTACTGTTCTTTGAAGTCCAATGAACAGTGACACAGGTTGTATTTCCTGCTGATACAGAAGAACTTCCTAAAATGCCAGTAAATTTTTTATAAAGTGCACATCTCAGTGATCCGTTTTAACAATTTATAAAATTGAAGAAGAAAATAATAATCAATAGCTGCTTTGGTGAGAAACCACCAAAAATGCCATTACCACCCACACATGTCATCTACAATATTAGAGAGAATCCAAGAATTACATATGCATCAGGAAGAAATCTTGCAGCACTTCAGCACCAAGACAAAATAGCCATCCTGACTAATATATGTAGATTCTTGCATATCAATCTGTCATTGAAATCAATCTTGAATTGTTAACAAATCAGTCTTTCCAACAATGTAGGTATCATCTTTGCTAAATAAATAGTACATTTATATCTAACAAGGGTATTTTCATTCTACCTCTTGCAGGAGATTCAGTGCATTCACGTTATTAATGATTCATAAACTTGGCCTCAGATTTCACTCTTTCTGCTGTTGAAGATTCTTTTTTAAATTAGTTCTTCTGTGACAGACATCTATGTGTCAGTTTAAAGGGACATTTATGCATGGCACTGTCATCAGGATATTTGGAAAATATTTTAAATATTTAAGAGATTATTACTGATGCAACAAAGAACATCAGATTAATAAATAAAGAAATACAGCGTTAAAAGCAAAGCCTATTTTTGCATTATTAGAAAGAAACTCCAGTTCGTGCATTCCTGATATTTTCAGATGTTCTAGAGCCAGTTTTATAGAATTTACTACATACCTTTAGTCTTAAAAATACTGGCATTCTTACACACTTATGGTTTCAGCATCTTTAGATCATGGCCCTCCTAAGGAAATGGAAAATGAAAGATAAAACAAACTCCCAGTTCTTTTCACACTAGAGCAGAATTTTGGGAATTTAGTTTAAGAACCTCCTCCACTCATTAGTCACATGGCTGTGAGCAAGTCAGGTACCATGTACCAAATTTTTACCCTTAATCTGATGAGTGCACAAATTGAGAAAGTGGAGACTATGTTAACAATACCAGCAGGAAGATAAATACAGGGCAAGCACTGCCCAAGGAAAGTATTAGTACCAAATCCACACCTGAATCCCCATGGAAGAGCTTTTTAAAAAGCTTTAATTAAAAAAAAAAACCAAAACCTAGACATCACTCCTTTTTTTAATATCCCCTGAAACCAGATAACCAGCAAATTAGGGATACAAAACAACTGTTTTAACCACTAGTAACTTGACCTAGAAAAATATTATTGTAATTATTTCAAGTTAAGAGGTATGCATCTAGAAAATTTTTATTCTTAAACTTTTATCTTGCTGTGTATGAATGAAAATGAAATTAACATAATCACACAGAGAAGTACAGGAGGAAAGCATTAATGTTTGAGCCCCCCAAGGAAAGCTTTCCATCGGACTGTATTGTCTCCTCCAAATCTGTAAAAAGCATCCTATAGTGGTGCTCATGAGTTCTTTCTGGCTGGCTGAATTTTTAATTAAACAAAAACTTCCAAGGAACTTCCTATCAGAGCTTATTTTTCTGGTTCTGTGCTACGATTGATTAGCATCCCACCACTCTTACTTTGTAACAGTACTAGCAATCAATGAAAGCAATTATGCTCATAATAGAGTACACAGAGAAACACAAGATTTGATGACCCTGTAAAACTTCAATTATCCCAGTAGCTAAATAATACTGCTAAAACACTCTATCTATATTAATGATTTATACTGCTGACCAGTCCTACTGTGCTTAACCACTTGCTGCACTAATTAGACAGGCTACCTAGAGTTTCTGGCTTTTCATTCATTTTTGGATAACAGATCATTGCCTTCACAGGTTTTTGACAGGTAACAACAGGTTGTGCTTGTCGCTGTGTTTTCATCAGAACATTGCTTTCATCCTTAGCCATAAAGAATACCATGTAAGCAATATTGATATTCAATTGCACAAGACACAAACACCATTTCTAGACAAGAGACACATTTTCTTTCAGCATTTAATTTTTAAGAAGAGATTACACAGAAGGCAACACTGAAATGTATGTTCAAGTGCAAGACCTGTGTCCACCTTTATGGTGGATTTTACAACATGGGTCTCAAAAGTTTAAGCAATGTATTTGATGCTTTCCATACATCATGAAGCTGTGAGAGGCACACAGCAGAGGCACCTAATTTCATGCAGACAATAGATCTGTGTCTGAAATAACTAAAACTCAGCTTCATTTACCGAGCCTCCTTCTCTCCAGCTCCTTCCCCATGCCTTGAATGCCCAGATGATCTCCCAGATTGCTGAACAGATGAATCAGAATGGGTTTTAACTGGCAGCTTCAAGATTGCCATCTGAGATTACCAGGACTCTATATATAATTTGAATACTTCAAGCATCAAAGAAGGAATTGGTAGTTTCAACATGCAGGGTACACACAAAGTTCATGTATATTTTAATTAATTCCAATCTATAGCAATGCCTGTTAAACAAATCAGAATTTCAAACAGTATATATTTGCATATTCCTTTATGACCACCAAAAAAAGGCATAAAAGTAGATTGTTTAAAGGTACATTGTTACTTGGACTTAGCGTGATAATACAGTGTGTTTTTGATGAGTAAATGAAGCATTATATTCAGCTCTGAGTTTAGTAATTACTGATAATATCTATGCCCATCTTTGTATCAGCAGAATTTCACTAAATGACAATTGCAGAACTGTCACTTGAGTTTTGTACTGACATTCTCAAAGTGGTTTGTAGTGCCACGATGACTTCAGTTACTTGACACAACATTTGCCTTGCTCCAAAATAACTCTTAAAACGCTCTTAAATGCTAAAACTGCAGGTAAGAATTATCAGAAGAAAATCAAGGTCTTCTCTGGAAACAGAACCAAGGGCCCAGGAATCCCACAGGTGGTTTGAAGACAGAACTTTCTTCAGTCCATTATCAGCCCTATACAAATACACTAGAATTAAGGATATTTTGTTGTCTCCTTTTAGTTGCCCTTCATACAACAACTCTAAGACAATCAAATCTGTGACTACACCATCAAAGAATAGACTGGTTCTTTCAGGAATTACTTAAAAATAAGTGAATATAACATAATGTAGCAACATAATGTAGCTTGTCAATCACCTAGCAACAGAGTGACAGAGTGCTCCATAAAATATACATGTTAAACCTCTTGGAGTAGAGAGCATAGCAAAGATGTTTATAGACAGACTGTTTTCATGATGGGCAAATTTATATGTAAAGCAGGCTTTGCACCTAACACCTAGAAGTGTTTTAAAACCCAGGACCCCACTGTGGCTTTCATTTTTGGTCTCTTCTGAGGGGGAAAGCATAAACTGTGTGGGAGTACTGTTAGCTTGGTATGGGTTAAATGTCTCCTTTTTCATCTGCTTAAAATAATATCTTGTCATCCCCCAAAACCAATGTTTTATGTAATTTTTATGCTCACTGCAAAATTTCAAAAACCATGAAAGCTTATAACAGAGTTCTGAAATTGAGAAGGCACTTAACAAAAATTACTAACTGGCTGTAGCAACGCATTTACTATTGGAGCTCAGAGCTGAAACACGCATACATTGCATTACAATCGTGTGAGTCCAAAGCTCTTATAGGAGAGCTGTTACATGAAGAGCTATGAAGATACATTACAGCCTCTTGTGTCTAAACCCCTGTGAAAAAAAATTCCTTAGGTCTCCTAGACCTTCACTAGAAAGCTACCCTGTGTGCTGCAGACTCTCTAAGTCTATCTTAGTAAGACTGTCTACTATGGTTACAGAAACTGCCAAAAATCAATGAAAATGCCTTCAGTAATCATAGTCCTGCTAGGAAATAGCATGAGGCCCTCACATGATCTCACATCATCAAGCAGGGATTTGATTAACTGAGCGCTTGACCTCTGATGAGTGGTTTCAGCAGCTCTTTTTGGAATACTGGAAAATTATATAAAAGCACGCCATTCTGGCTGTAAATTGGTGTCTCCTTACAAAATAAGCTATTTTGATAATAAACAACACTGGCCTCAGATTCTGACAATGAAAACTACTGAAACTGCAGGCTCATTAAGTGGCCTGGAATTAATCATCACACTTGAAGTTACAAAATGCAGGCAGATAAACATATCCTTTTTGAAAACAAACCCCCCCCAAAATCCTGCACTAATTTTGAATGATCCCAAGTGCTCAAATGTTTTATTTTCCTCCAGATATGAGTAAGATCAGTTATTAGAAGTATTTTGTAAAGCAAAGCTGGACCTTAGTCAGTGTTGACCATTGGCAGCCTCAGAGATTAATGACTTCTGGGCATTCGCATAAGCCATTTGAATCAGTGTTGTGCATCACAGACCACACATGGAACACATTTCCCCATTTAAAACTCTTTTAATTCAGAAAAAGAAAAACGACAAGTGGTTCTGTTTGCTTATTTTCCCTACTTTTTTTCTACATTTATAGTTTTGCTTGTTGTCATTGATCACATATATAAATTTTGAGCTAGAAAAGTATTTTCCCTGATACAGTCCTCAGGTGGACTCACTTTGTCTTCATGAAAAAAGAAACACCTAAAAACCCACATGTATTACATTCAGTTAGAATCTCTGCTACCTTTTATCATCATTTTCAAACAGGATTACACTGCTCTCAGCAGTAGAGCTATTATGAACTCAGATAAAGTTACAGCAGATATCCACTGCATTTCCCATTGTTCATGAAAATCAGGCTGATATTCACACAGCAGAAGGCTGAACTGTGCAGAGCACAAACCAGCTCTGGCCAGAAGAGAAGCAGATGATGGGGAGCTGGGAACAGAAGGGTCAGGTAGCTCGAAGAGAGGTCAGGCAGCTTCACAAGACTCATGCACTTCATCTCAATGGAGAAACTGTAAGTAAAGAACAGCACACAAAGAGCACTGTAAGAGAAAAATACTTGTACAGTGCTTTGAAATCTAACACAGGCACATTGATTGAAAGAGACAACAACTCAGTTTCTGTTTTCTATGTGTAATTGCTGTCCTAATAATTTTGGAAACACTAACCGGATTGTAGACTCTTCAACTCTTAGCATCACATGAGTATGTTCCTTTCTTTTTCTTTGTAAATGTGAGGGAACAGAAAACTACTCGGTTAGAGAATGCAATGAAATATCAACATCTCACTACAATTGCTTTTTTAGCATTTACAGTAACATAGTTTTTTGTGTGGGCTTGGGTTAGAAACACAAACGTAGATAGTAACACAAACTTACGTCTACTCATTCCATTTTTTACTTAGTTCACAGTAGTGCTGGAACCGTAACTGTAAGATTTTTGTGGCAGCTTCACTTGTCATGACCCAACGTGTAGTGAGAGCCAGATGAAATCTAGGTTACCATAATGGACTCCTCTTTCCCGTTCAAAATCCAAGTCTTCACAAACTACTGATTGCTACATTAACCTATGTTCATGCTTGCTCTGACATGCCTTCACAAGAGAACTGGCAAAATGCAAGAGAGCACAGGGAAAGAATGGTTTAAAAACGAATTAAAAAAGAAAGGAAGTACTGGTTTAAAAAGAAATTACAAATTACTGAATTTGTGTTAATTACACCAACTTGCTGAAGTTTTTTAAAAACTATTTTATGACTGTATGAGATTATATGCTTCTATAACTGGAAATTCAGAAATATTTAATCTTAACCTCAATTATATATTTATTTAAATGTGGGTATTCTCAATTGTTCTTTCAGTTTTTATGATGCACATTTTTGATTCCAGTGGAAAAAAGGCAACTGACATCGTCAGGGCAAATGTAACATAAGGAAATTTAAGGAAATTAGTATTCTAAAATGGCTCTTAGAAAGATGCACACATCATGACACCATATAATTCAGACAATTTCACATATTATTACACCTTGCCTGATTCTATCTTTGAAACACAGTGACCTTTCAATCTGTGATTTAGGTTAGCAGACAATGGGAACTTTGACAGTAGTTAGAGAGCACAGCCTACCCACTCATCTAACATCCCATCACGCCAGTTCAGTGAACGCATTTTTAGACAGATGAAACATTTGAATTGCATCACAAGGGTAGTATTGAAGTCATATAAATGAAACCACATTCATAGTCTACTTTATTTTTCCTAACTAACTTCATATCTGCTCATGTCTTGATGGTTTTTAGGTCATTCTTCTGGAGAAACAGCTAACAGTCTAAAGGACAAAATTTGTTATTGCAGATGAATTGTGGAGAACTCATCCTCATGTGAGCAGGAAGATATCTGCATCAACTGAAGTAGAATTAAAAAAATAAACATGTAGAGACATCAATATTTCCTTTTCTCCCTTGCCCTTTCAAAGATTATGTTCGGAAAGAAAACACTGCAGTGAGACTTACCCTTTCTTTACACAGACCTCTGTTCATGCTAGAAGGAGGTTGTATTATGTAAAAATAAAGTCATCATCTTCTGATGTGATGAATGCTGCTCTGCCCCCAAAAGTTGTGGAAGGAAATGCAAGATGTAACTTCAGCAACATTAACCTCTGTTGGTATATATTGCATTATATTAGACTTTTTTTTTAAGTATACAAAACTATTTAAAAATGCCTGTTTATCCAACTTATAATATTTTATTTATTATATAATGTTTCATATGTTACTATATATGAATCCTTCCATTTCATAAGGCTTTTTAATTTAACAAAGTAACTCCTGAGTGATGAAGAACCCTTTACAGGAAATACTGCCCAATGAACTAGAATACAAATAACCCTTAGGAGTGAGCTCCTCAAAGGGGGGTGGGAATAAGCCTTAGAGGAGATAGCATCCAAGTTCCTCTGTCTAAAGGTGCCAAAGTGCACCACTCTCTCACACCTCTGCTCCTCCCCACTTTTACTCATTTTAATATCCTCTGATTATGAATGCACTTGTCAACTTTCAAAGAGTTGTTAACTGTGATTATTGATGATAGCTGGAAGGTGTATTGAACTTCTCTGAAACAAACTAATTACGAACAATTCCACTGACTAGAAAGCATAAACTTTCCCCATCTGTTATTACTGCTCTCCTCCTTTAATTAGAAAACCCATAAATGACTGAAGAGGACATGGCAGTGGAACCACAATTTACTTTCTGGAGGATTGCATGCCAGCAGGAAGACTGTAATGAATGTAAGGAGAAGGAAAAAGAGAAATATAATGATACTGTGCCATGTGTGGCAGTTACTCAATTATTCCAGAAAGATGAAAAACTGAATTCTTATCTCAAGTGTCATGAAATCTGATGTCGAGATTTTACATTTATGTCCAGACATCATCTTTTTTACACTATTAATCAAAACACTGTATGGCACATATGCCAATTAAGGGCAGACAATCTTCTAGTCTACATTGAAGAGGTTATATGCACTGCTAAGAATCTTACCACTGAAATGCTTGCAAAAGCCTCCTTATTTTCTACTTCATTTTGCACTATCACTGAAGAGTTATCTGAGCTGCTTGGTAAACAAGTGTGGCTTTGCAATCCAAAGTGAAACAAGAATATTCAGCTACCCTGAAATAAAAGGATGTTTTGCTGTTGCATGTCTTTAGGACCTGCCACTATAGAGTTATTGTTGCACGTGTATGACAAGAAAGATTTCCAAAACTACTCCAGAAAAAAAGAGACATGGATGGCTTTGAAACACAATACCCTGAAACAGGAAGAGTGTTCTAGATGGAAGCAGATGAGAATCATTCAGGCTCGAACAATCAACCACCTTCCAAACCAGCTAACATTCTTGTCCACGGATTCTTGTAACTTGATGATCTGAAAGGTCTTCTTCTGAGAATACTACTCCTAAAAGCTAGGAACCATGAACAGAAGTTTTCCAAGTACTAGGAAGAAAACAAAAGCCAGAACCTCCAAGCCACATAATGTATATATTCAACATAGGAAACTCACCTTACATTCAACAGTATGCAGGTCAAGTTACTAATTAGCATCAGCTAATGAGAACATTCTTAGGGCAAATACATTGGACTAGAAATAAAAGCAATATGCCAAAATAATCAATAGTGGTTAAACATATGAAAGAATTAAACACCAGAGGTATACTCCTAGAAAAGAGTCTATCATGATACTGAGAGGTGTGCTCAGGTAGCCTGGGTGTGGAAGCAAAAGGAAGAACAGGACTTTCTGTTCCACTCAAGGGTAACATCTATGACCAATTCACTGTGCGGGAGAAGGCTGAAGCCAGAGCAAAAATTTGATGTCAAAATGAAACTATGCAGAGTAGAAATCACAAGAGTAGCTATAAATGGGTTATTCTTTCATCCTGAACCAACACATACCAAAACATTTAGTAAAACTATGTTCTTTAGTAACCTCCAACCTGTTAAATTGCAACAGATTTCAATAGTACCAATTTCCCCCGCCTGAATATTTTTGCTTCTCATGTAAACAGACGAAGAAAAAAGCTTACTAGCACTCTGCTCCCTCATTGTGAACCAGTAACTTTCAGACTTCTGACTATTTATAGGCTTGAGGAAAAAAAAACACAAAAAAAAAACCAAACCACCTGTTGGGAATTATCAAGACCAAGTAACTTACAACAAATACCATATTTTTATATGGATGTATTGGTCCTTGTTTTCCTAGTCTCACAGTTAGCTACTCACAGCTCCTTCTTCTTAATATATTTAAGAATATATACTTAACATATATTTAAGAATATATATTTTATATATAAATATAGATAGATAGATAGATATACTGCCATATTTTTATGGCAGTATATATAGATTTATAGGCAGGAAAGATGTATGTATGGGAGGTTTTGTACCAGGTACATGGATAAAATTACATAAATTTACATACATTAAAATTACAAAGCTGGAATCAATCTCTCTTTCTCATACAATTTCTTGAGAGAAACTAATCAGAGATACCTTTACCTATTTGACACAAACCTGCTTGATTAACAGAAGCTGAGCAGTACAAGCAATTAAGTCTCATTATCAATGAAAATGACTGCTGTGAAAAAAGTAAATGGTAAGTGGTAAAAGGAATTTCTTCAATAATTTCTACCCAATGGCCTCTTTAAGATGGCAAACTTCTTCCTTGTTCTGTTTCCCTTCTATTCATGACATGATTTACATGAGATACTTGTTGACATACTTAAGATTCATGTTTCTCTGCCTGAACCAAAGCATGCCTGATAGTACAGCTGTGAAGAAATAAATTTGTTGAGAATATGATTTAGTATTAGAACATGTGCAGTTTATTCTCAAACTGTCAAGCTCATCTGCAGCTCCACAAGGCTCTTTAATAGCTACAGTCTGCTCACAAAGTCAGTACCTTCCAGTTCTGAGACAAAAAAAAAATTTAAATTACATCTTCTAAAATAAGGTCTCCTCTGATGAAGACGAAAAGCCTCAGATGGCCTGAACTCTTCCATCTCCAAAAAGTATCAACATAGAACATGTTTGAAGGTGAAAAAAAGATAACTGAGCACACAAAATGTTGGTCAATTTCATGAAATAAAATTTCCAGGTGTCCATATGACTATCAGTGATTAAGAGCATACTTTAGGAAAACATATGGCCACAGCTGCTATCTCAGGTCTGGCCATTGGTTAAAAATGAGGAATTCACTTCCCTCTTTCCCTGCTGCCATGATGCTGGCCCTCATGAGAATGAATCTACATGAAGAACAGTTTGGCTCCAGTGATGGCCTTTGGTGCAGTGTTAATGACTCTCCCATGAAAAAGTTTCCATAAAAGAATTAATATTAACCACTTTGTAAGTGATTTACAAGAGTGACATATGAAAATGGCTAATCAATATGGGTTCCAAAGTTCCAAGAGTTTTTTCTGGTGCAGAAAAAAACCCACATAATGAGAAGGTGTAAATAAATTGAATTTACTTCCATCTTCCAGTTATTTTGATAGAATCATGAGAGCTTGAGACACAAACCATTAGTTTTAATAATAAACCAGATAGACTCATAGAAGCTAAGTCTAGGGCAACATGAATGAAAACTGACTGACACACAGAAGGAGATATTAAAGAAGTCTATTGGTTTAATTTTCTTCAGAAAGCTAAATCTAAGGCAACAAGAATGAAAACTGACAGACACACAGAAGGAGATATTAAAGAAGTCTATTGGTTTAATTTTCTTCAGAATTAACATAGAAATATATGCTTCTTTGTAAGAACTAAATACATTTCATTTAGATAAAGATGTGCAATCAGAAAAGTATTATTCTCTACCATTGCTGAGAAACTAAAAAGTGACAATAGTAACAGTTATGTTCATTTCATAACTTCTGTCTACAGCAATTAAATCAGCTTGTGTATTAGCAGTATAATGAATCAGATCATCGATGTTAACTAGCCTGAAAATCATTGGTTCTGAACTAATTGAGTTTTTATCTTCTACAGTTCTTCACTGCTGTGGTAGGTCATCAAGCAGTTCAGAGTTTGGCATAGTCTTTCAGGATCATTTCCAGTTTCTGGCTCAGCATGATGTTCCCCTTCACCTTTAGTTTGCCAGAAAAGAATGCCTAAAAAGAACACAAGAGGGAATGAAAAAAACAAACAAACATGTATTCACCTGTTTACTCACAAACCAAAGAGTTGCTAGAACAAAACAAGAAGCCAAAGAATGGCTGTGTTGCACTCAGGAGAAAGCCTTCAGTGCACAATGACTAATAGTTATTGGTTATTAATAAAAACCGTTCAATTCTATGCCACCCAGAAACAGATTTTTTTATCTATAGTGAAGAAAAGACCAAGTCTGTCATTCACTGGAAAAAATTAAAATAAATACTAAGCAACTTCAGTTGCCTCTATTTCCTTTCCACATACAGCAGAGAAGACTCCTTCAGGTGTAAGACAAATGCCTTCACAGAATGTGATGGTGAAACTTCTGCAGGGCACAAAAATAGGCTCCCAGCATCATACTCTCACACTACAGATATCCACATACCATCATAAGAAAGGGGAAAATGGAATGAAAAGGCTATATAATGAAAATTAAAGACCTAATGAAAATGTAAGCTACACATTCAAATTTGTAAGAAATACAAACTTGCACAATGTATTACACACATATGCCACAGAAATGCAATGGCTTTATACACAGTATATCACAACAAACAGGAAATAAGTAAGATTTTGTTGCATTTGCAAAGTCATAAATCAATCAGTATTTTCACTTCAATGGTGGTATATTAAATTTTTATTGTCCCTACTTCAAAGAGCTGTATACTCTGTTTCAATTTGGTTTATATTGTTTTTTAAAATAGTTTTGCTTCGCTATGGCTTTACAGTTTGAAAGCTCTTTGAAAGTTCTTTAAAACTTTCTTTTGCACAGTTCTGCATTAGCTTGAAATACATTCAAATAAAGAATAGAGAGAGCCAGCAGAAAAGAATTTGAATAGATGCTCTGAGCTTCTTTAGATGGAAAACTTCACAAAAACTCAATGGGAACATTAATGCCTAAGCATAGACGATCTTCCTGAATTGCAACTACTGTTTTTTAGCATTCTGATGATTATACATCAACATCTTGTTTGCTTATGCTTTATGTGTGCTGTATACAGAGGGTCACAAAAGGTTTTACTCATATGGTATATAAGACTTATAACAAACAATTCACTGTGATCATTAGTCTCCAGTTTACAATCAAAGTCTCCAACAACTTCTGCTTGGGATCAAAGAAAAGGAACTGTTTGATATATGATGAGTTTAATTAAAGTTTTCATTTGCTCAAGCTTTAATCTGTAAGCTGACATATTAAATCTGTGACAGTTTAATTTAAGGCAATTTTGTGTAGTGAAATTAGTAGTTTTAAGCAGTTGATTACTCCAAGAAGCTAAAAGTGCAGATCAAGACTATAGACCTTCCTTAAATCTTTATTTTCCTGAAAAATATCCTGGTTTGTGTGAATTTTGACCATCTACATGGTATGCATTGTCTTGACATTTCTCTTTGCTGCAGTACTAGCAATAAATCAGACCATTGCAACAAACATTAACTTCCTGCAATATGACAATCAAACAGCCTGAATGATCAAACTGACAAACACAAGCTTGCAAATTGTATACTGTGAAATACCAGGAGGCAATCAAATGCCTAAGTTTGTACTGCCAGGCTTTATGTCACAGAATCACAGTATAGTCTGAGTTGGAAGGGACCCAGAAACATCATCTAGTCCAACTCTAAAGTGAATTGCCCATACAGGTATTGAACCCACAAGCATGCTGCCATCAGGGCTCTGCTTTAGCCCTTTGTGGTTATCTTTGTCTCAAGGTTACAAAGATAGCCATAAATGGCCATAAATTAACCACTTTGTGGTTAATTCAGTACGAGGTACTGATCTCCTTACACCTCATCTGACTCTTGTCTCTACTGTCAAAACGTCCCAGGGTTTAGGATTTCAGAACAGTCATGAACCACAGCTTGATTTAAGGCAAATAATATGTCTACATACAAGACAGTATGACTGTGACTCCCAGGCTTTACCTTTTGAGGGTTGATCTTTTGTTGTACCACATCCATGAAATCCTCATCCGAGAGTGTGAAGATAGTATCAGCAGAACTTCTGGCAGGTCCTTGATACACTGATCCAGAGCCATTTTTTAAGTCAATTGCTGAGAAGCAAGAACAAAGACAGTTTAATTTCAAAATAAAGATAAAATTTTCAGGCTTAAGAACAGTACTTTCCTTACCTATTATAAAGCATCCAGTTTAAACATAAATCTTGGGCTATCAGCCACTTAGAAAATAAATGAAAGAAAATCATCAATGAAAGAAAATAAAAAAAATATTCCTGTACTAAAGGAGAGGGTGTTTAGAGTAAGGACTTTAAAATTCTTCCAGCAATAACAGAAACTATTTCTGAATGACACTGAAGATGCACAAAGTATTAACTAGTGCACTTACTGCAAAAATGTTCAACTTAGTAATAAAGCTCTAAAGTTCAAAACCAGCATCCTGTAGTCAGACAGGGCAAATGTAGTGGTGTTCAAATACACTACTGCATTTTCCCTTGTCTGTTCCTCGGGCAATATAATATAGCCCATTCTGCTTCATGTAAGGAATGTTTAAAGCCTTGCCAATTATCTGTCTTTCTCTCCTGGAAAGACAAAAATTTCTTCCAAGTTTTTGTAGCTTCAGAGTGTTCTTTTCCTACGCCAAATGACCTGCCAAAATAATCTATTACAAAGCTAACACTATCAGGTATTGTGTCATTTGTTTAGAAGAGCATTTTGACAGGATGTGCTCTGCGGAGTAATTCTCAGATCTTGCGAATTGCTGTCTTTCGCTTACACCTTTGCCTCTTGATCCATCACCAGCCCATCCCACACATTATTCATGTGGATATTTTTGTAAGGACATGGCATCTCTAGTCACAAAATCATGGATGACGGTTGCTTTTCATGGACAAATTTTAAGGCCCTCACCTAACCATGGAGCCTTATTACTGCATAAGCTATCTTATGTGTGACTTTTTTCCCAAATAATTTTTGACAGGGTAAGGGGAACCATTGACTGGGAGTAGCTTTACTCTATTTAAGTTTTTCATTTTCTGAATCTGCTTTAAGTAATATTTATCCAGTTACAACAGAACTAGAAAGTGACTTAAGTTTACAATGTTGCTCAGTGAGAAGTGGCATAATGTATTACTATTATTTTCCAATTGGTTTTAAAGTAAATTACAATTTCTGCAACAGATTTAAATGCATATCACTAACTTCAAGCAATATGGGAAGAAATTAGAAAAAGATTACTGAGCATCAGATGAATTATCTGTACATTTGTGTTTGTGGCTAGGTGTTGTTTATCTTCCTTGTGACCCAAACAGCTACTATATAGTCTAACATACCTGAGCCTTTAACATTGCTCCTGTAGGTTATGCAGGTACAGACTATTAGTAGGAAGACAAAAATCAAGAAAATTGTCTACTGAATCATGAAATGCAAGCTACATACACAAACTGAAGTCTGAGATCTGGTATCCACTCTCAGACTAAGTTAACCAAGCCTAACTGTCCATGTATTTTAAAATACACCTCTACCCAAATACTGCCAATGTTAGGCACCATACCAGCGTAGCCAAACTGCTCCCTTTGAGACGAACAGCAAGGTCAGCAAGCTCAACAGATTAATTCAGAAAACACAGACATGTCTCTAGGATGCCTGCAGTTCCTAACCAACTGTTTTGAATTACTTCTAAGGAATCTCTTTTTGCAGTTCATTCTGCTGGTATTAAATTAATTTCCTGTCCCTACCATTCCTACACTGCTCCAGAAGGGACCCAGACACCGAAAGCCTGATATACCATCTCTCAAGACACAACTTCTCCTTCTTCTGATAGAAAGAAATTCTGATATACTTTATTGATAATACTCATCCATCAGTCTCACCAGTGTCAGGTTTAGATGACAAAAGCAATTAAATTATAGGTGTGGTGACTCAGAAAAGTTCTTACGACCTCATAGTTTTATTCTGAATATAGTACATAATTAACAGTTGTCAGATTGTTGTACACTAAGATATTACTTGACATTATTACAGTTCTTGTTCTCCTTCTCCATTTCCTAGCTAAATCCCAAGACATCACTTACCAATAAATATCTACATTTAATACTAACCTCTCAAAGCACAACCACGCCTTTAACATTGCATAATCATGGCACTCATAATCAAGGTAAATATTTCATGTTTATAGAATCACAGAATTATTAAAGTTGGAAAAGAGCTCCAAGATCATTGAATTCAACCTTTGACTGATCACTACCTTAAGGACTAGACCACAACACTAAATGTCACACACAGTAGTTTCTTGAACACTTCCAGGGATGGTGACTCCACCCTTTCAGTGAAGAAATTTCTCCGGTTATCCAGCCTGAACCTCCCACGGTAGAGCTTGAGCCAATATGCTCCTGTTCTGTCATGGGTACCTGGGGGAAGAGGCCAATCCCCACCTGGCTACAGCCTCCTTTCAGGCAGTTGTACAGAGCAGTAAGGTCTTTCCTGAACCCCCTTTTCTCCAGGCTAAACACCCCCAGCTCCCTCAGCTGCTCCACAAGGACTTGTGCTCCAGGCTCTTCCCCAACTCCACTGCTCTTCTCTGGACACACTTGAACTCCCCAGTGTCTTTCCTGAAAAGAGGAGCCCAGAAACGGACACAGAAATTGAGCTGTGGCTGCTGCCGTCTCTCATCTGCTTCCTTCCCAGATCTGAAGAGACTATAGGACGTTAGAAGAAGATGCTAATCAATCAGTTTACAATCTAAGCTACAAGTCAAGCTACAGTCATTGAGTAAAGCAGAAGTGGGCTACAGGGCTCAGATTGTTTCCAGCACTGCACTTAGCACAACAGCACAACTGTGTAAAAAAATGAAGAAAAAAAATTAGAACACAAGAACAACTATATATCCAATTAAATAAGAGAAAGAAGCCTGCCAGGTAGCCCAAAAGAACCAGAAACACTGTTTGTAAAGGCCTGGAAGACCCTTACAAATAGAGGCCTAAAAAAAGATGGATCATGAATTAATTAACATCAAGTCATGGCTTAAAACAAAACAAAAAACTCAGCCAAAATAATATTCCTCCTCACATACCAGTTGTTTCAGTGATAACTTGTCAAGAATTTTAACCACACACTGAAATAGTATGTAATATTTAGATATGAGAACCAAACTGAGAATTAATTTTAATGTCATATTTTCCTTTTTGCTTTCTCGTAGCTATGAAAATTATGGGACTGACCCTCCAAAATGGCAAATTTACTTAGAAAAGATAGAAAGATAATACAGAATTGATCTAACCTAGATCAATCAAACCTAGAAGCATAACATTTACAGAAATTATTTAAAGTTCTCGTAAGCAGAAGATCAACTAATAACCACCAGGTCAAATTTAAATGTACAGTAAAGAACTGCAATTTTACTGAGTTCAGTAACATTAAAATCTGAAGCACCTTTGAAAATCAGTCAAAATAGTGACACAGAAATAAATGCCAGCTATAGCAAAGGTAACACTGTACTGTCATCTTCTGTTTTTAAAGAAAAAAATTAATCTGCCAAAGGCTAAAGTTTCTAATTGTGTACAGAAGCTTCCATTACATTAACAACTGAAACAGCCAAGCATTCAAGTAAGCAAATAGCATTTCCAATGTTACATATTCTGAACTGACCATCATTGCTCATTTGCATTACAAAAATCTTGCTGATGACCATACAGAGATCTTGTAAAGATCACATAAAGTCAGAGATCTTTCGGATTATTGAGAATATTCTAACTGCAAGAAAGCTGTCTTCCTTTGAATATAAATATATAAATATAAATATAAACTCACAAACTACCATCTTCTGCACTTGACATGGAAAATGAATTATACCAGCATCTGGTAGAAGAGACAGTACAGGATCATGCTTTTGAATATTGGATAATAAGGTAATATATGCAAACATGCAAAAAGAACTAAGTTGGCAACTGCTTATAAATCTCAAGTACTTTTCTTTGGAAAGTCTTATGCCTTGTGTTTGTTTGGGTATATGCTTTTCAATGGCAGGAATGCGTTATCAAATATTCCCCAAATAAAAATTTCATTTTACAGATACTTATATACCTTGCCATTAAAAATGTACCATTGGAGTTTAAATAGAAATAGTAGGCCCTTGATCCATTTAAGGACAAACAGTGAAGGTTGACACTACAGTTGTTGTAACTCCTAAAATTCTGCTATTGAGTTTTCATAACTATTTTCATATTGACAAAATGAAATTTTAATATTTACACGATCTGTAGCAGCTTAACTATTTTAGTGCTAACCAATTCCTGTTTTCTTCATCCAAAAAATACTTGAAATCTAAAGGCACACAAAAATATTCAGAAAACACAAACAAATACATAAATACAATGACGCACAGTTCTTCCAAAAAAAGCAACATACAAAGGAAGTAACTAGCATGCCAACATTCCCAAATGGAAAAGTGAAAAACATTTTCTACAGACACCTCGCTGGGCCACCTAGATATTTACATTCAGCCTTACATATTTACTACACCACAGAGACTACAGTAATTCATAAGCTTTAAGGAACTGACCACAGTGTAAAAATATTCTCAGTAACTCTTCAAAGATTCTGGAAATGTTTCATTTCAGCTCTTAATAGTAGTCAGAAGTGGGAAACATTTAAAATACTAGATTAGCTTCTCCAGCCTCCATTCCACAGGGAGCTTAAAGTTTTTTCCAAATTCATATAAGAGCACAGAAAATTTTCACTGCAACAGACGCAGAAGGAACACGACAAACAAAAACTGTATCTATTTAATCCCTTTTAGTTAGAGACATACGAACAGGAAGAAAACAGTACCTTCTTCCTACTGCTTCAGCAGGAGAAGCAGGAGAGGACAAAAGGCTGACTATTGATTTATTTGAAGCAGAAGCACTCTCTTGATCTGAATACAATAGCAAAAAACATTCACCTGTTTTCATCTAATAAAATGTGGTCACATCAGGCAGATAAGGGCACCACTCAGGCTTAAATCTCTCAAATATGCTTGTTCTGCATTCAGCAATTTGCAGTTTCAGAAATTCTTGAGTGAGAAATTTTATTCATATCTTGAAAGACCCCTCAGCAGATTTCTTCTCTATTGACTTGTCCCTCTATTCTCTGGACATACATAATATTCTATTTAGGTGATCAGTAAAGCATTTCCAAAGCTAAAGTCAATGATCAATCAACCTGAAATAGTTTTCTAGTCATTGTAATAAATATGACTGTCACTTATATCAAATTTAGTTACACATGAAACAATAGACAGGACTCTGTGGAGTACAGAGGGATTGCCTAACAAACACAGGTTTCCACTTTAAGTAGTCAGGTGTTTAACCGATCCACTTCTAAATATCATCTAAAAATGTAAGCAAGAACACAAGTAAAACTCTGTAAGACTTCTCTCCAAGTTCTAACTATGTCCATAATTTAAATTACTTCCCACAAAAATGGAAAACTGCAGACAGTAGAAATTATTAAGAGAAGTAATGAATTTTAAGACAGAACGTCTGAGTTGGATTATTCAGTATTTCCCTTGTCTCATTTTGATGTATAGGCAATCAGCTTGCACAATCTACACAGGTATATTCAGAATACTTATTAACTTCTATCCAATTGGAAATCACTCCTTATACCTCAAAAACTGCTTAAAAAGCAAGGCAAGTAGAAAACAACTATCCTGATCAATCTATGTATAATATTTTTCCTGAAACCTAACAGCAGTCTTGCTACTCAGAATCTCTGCTGGTTAACATTAGGAAAAGATAAAGTGAAATTATAAATTGCTCAACAACAGTTTAAAAAAAGTTCCGTGTACAGAACAAAACATAATGCAGACCTGATCTGACCTACTGTGAGTCTCCCTTCTCAGCCTGTCAAAGGACAGCCCTTTCAACTGCATCATCCCCAAAACTCATTTGACTACATCCAACCACTGAGACCAATCAAAAAGAAGTCTAAGCAACAGACTTGACTCAAAGACTTCCATTCCTTAACAAAAAGGCCTGGAAGTTATAACCTCACTAAGCTATTTCCCTTTGGAAAAACTTTACACTCCATCAATAGAGCAGAAGACATGTCAACTCTAAAAATAAAAAAATTTCCAAAGATAGAAGAAATCTATCCAATTAATAAAATTAGATTTGGGGTTGTTTTCAAAAATACATATCTTTATAAAGAGAGCAAAGGAGAATTTAAGAGGAAAAGGTTTTTGAGGAAGTAGTTTTGCCTCCATCAGACCACTTCACATAATTCTATTATTCATTTAATCAAGAAAAAGCTTTGCTGTGACCCATTGCTATTACAGGCTTTAGATTCTCGTCATCAACCAGTCCTATGCTTAAACGATGTGAAATCATGATTATGCCTCCATTAAACCTTGATCTCAGGAAGTTTAAATGGAAACAAATTGGGCTACATTTTCACTGAAGTGACAAGAACAATGCAGTAGAAATAATTAGTTATTTGTTTTAGATCAGTTAGCATGTACGTCACCAGCAGACTAATTATGATAACACTCCTACCAGGCTAATTTAGCATGCTTTCCTAAGTGCAGTGGCAATCCAATCTGGGAAATGTAAATAGAAATGCACAGAAATTCTAAAGGACGATGTAGCCTATGCCTACATCCAAACAGGCAAGTTACAGAACTATGTTCCTAGAAAGATTAGTAACTGCCAATTCATCTGATCTGCTTTTCATTTGTGCACCCAGTATGCATTCACACCTGTAGGTCTCACTGCATATTCATCTACTACATTATGCTTAATTCCAAGCTATCAAGTTTAATTAGAATGATTAGAATGATTAATCCCATTTCATAACAAAAATGCATTGGGGTACTATATAAACACAACAACTTACTCCACTGCATTGCTGTTTTTCCATCTTTAGTGATGTCCCACTGGAATACAGCGTTTACTTTCTTTACCAATTCATTTCCCATCTCTTTTACACGACGACCAATTTCTTCAAACACAAGGTTACTCTGCAGCCCTTCAGTCTTTAAAAAAAAAAAAAGAATATGAAGAATTTAAAATTGAGACTGTGTTAAAAGGTACTGAATATGTCTCTTACTTTCCAGCACACAATGGTTCAACTATCTATAGCAGAATTACTAAATACAATTGAGATTTCCTCTACTACAAAGTAACCACCTTTAGCAACCATCAGCACTAAGTACATTCAAGTAGAAAATGCTTCATTTCAAATTTTCATTTAAGTTTCTTTCAAATCTTGTTTTTATAGTTTTCATCACTTGTAATTTAAGACATGTCTTTTAATTAGTGTTCTAAGAGTTTCCAAATTGCCCTTTTTTTTCCTTTGGAGGATAACCACTGCCACCTTTTCCACAGTGAATGTTACGTTAGTCTTCAGGAAAAAAAAAAAGTTTTTACCAGTATATTACTTTACCTTGATATGAAAGATGTTCAAAACATACTGCACTATTAACACAGTCAAAACTCCAGTGGAGACAAAATTTAAGAGTGGGATTAGCTACCTTTACATTTCCAACTTTTCCAAACACATTATTTTGCAAGTCATTCACAGTCTTTCTTTTAACAAATATTTGTACTAGATAAAAGGCTACACTTTAGGAAGCTACTTCAGTGACATTTTTCATCTAACTGGAACTGGAGCAAAGACGGTCTCAGAGCTTCTGTTGTTCACTGTATCAGTGCTGTACAGCTGAATCCAAGACTCCTCAGGCAGCTATTTTGTCACCTCTTTGGTTAAATCTAAAATTTTTCATTATATAAAAGGGCTACCAATAGCATTTAAATTTGCCAATCTTCACTCAGTCAGGTTGGTTTCTCCTGGTAGGTGTCTGATCCTGTCAGCAACTTTCTGCCAAAGCACCTTAATTTCTCAGAGTAAGCGTAAAGAAAAACACCTGTTCCGCCCAAGTTAAAAAAAAAAAAAAAAAGGAAAATCTGAGCAGTTCAGAAAAGTTCTAATGTTTGAACTTTATTCAACAATTCAGAATGTGTCAGAAGAATAAACACAAGCAGCAAATTAAACAGGTTCCTGGATAAATCATAGAATCATAGAATCATAGAATGGCCTGAACTGGAATAAACCCTTCAGATAATCTAGTCCTAATCCCTCCATTGGGGGACAGGGACACTTTTCACTAGACCAAGGTGCTCCAAGCCCTATCCAGCCTGGCCTTCTACACTTCCAGGGATGACGCAGCCACAGCTTGCTAGTTTCTCTGGGAAACCTGTTCCAGTGCCCCACCAACCTCACAGTAAAGAATTTGTTCTTAAAATCTAATCTAAATTTATCCTCTTTTAGTTTGAATCCATTTCCCCTTTTCCTATCACTACATGCTCTTGCAAAAAATTCCTCTTTGTCTCCCTTCAGGTAATAAAAGGCCACAATTAGGTCATCCTGAAGCTTTCTCTTTTCCAGGCTGAACAACCCCAAACTTCTCAGCCTTTTCTCATGGGAGGGGTGCTCAATTCCCCTAATTTTCTTGATGTCTTTCTTCTGGACTCACTCCAACAGGTCAATGTCCTTCCTATGCTGGGGATCCCAGAGCTGGATGCAGTGTTCCAGGTGAGGTCTCACCAGAGCAGACCAGAGGGGCAGAATCCCCTTTCTCACCCTGCTGGCCATGCTGCTTTGGATGCAGCTCAGGTATCACTCAATATCCTCCATTCTGTGATCACAAGCTTTATGTGAATGTCACTATCTCAGTATTTCATAAACTTCAAGGCATTAAAGTTTCATTGTTTGCATGCAGGAATCAATGGGGAAAAAAGATAACATTTTATTAAGGTAACACATTATGCATTGCCTTAAGTGATATTTAGACCACACTGGGAGCCCAGGTCATTCTCACTATTACATGTACAATTCTGTGTTTTGCGGCAAGTACCGTGCCCAAGGCTTAAGGCACACATGTATGGGGGGGATTTTTCAAAATGTACACAGTATAAAAAGCATAGTGTGTGCTAGATCTAACCAAATGTACAACCAGCTCTCAGAGTCTTACTTCAAAATGATTCAATGATGAAACTTCTTTTCTGTGAGCACATTGTCTCATTTTCACTTATGCTAATGCCTTCCTGCCACTCTGCCTGTGTCTCTGAAAAAACTGGGAAAGGTCACACATTTTCACATTCTATGCATATTTTGATCTTCAACATCTACATAGTAGCAACAAAATCACTGCTATAGAGCTACACATCCAAATTACATTAAATAATTTCTATTTTGAGCTATGCAAGTGCTCAAAACATACGGCCCTCACTGGAATGTGCCCTACTTTGTTTTGTAATATACAGCACAATGCTCATCCCAAGTGTTTAAATAGCATCAAGCATGTAAAACATCAGCCATCCTGTGTATCTAAAGAAACCTAAAATTTTCCTCTCAAACAGATCAATTAACATCTGTATCTTAAACAACGTGCATGTTAACATCTCTGAACTTTTAACTCCTCTGAATACTGCAAATAAGATTGGTAAGAGACGTAAGTATTTTTCCTGTGTTTTTCAATAATAAACAAAGCCTAACTATGCTTCTCTGCAAGTTAAGACTTCCATTGCTTCCACCTACCATCAGAAGCTTTTGAGCAGAAGGCTTTTCCAAGGCTGGTACTAAATCCACATATCCCCCTGCAATGGCAACTTCTCCAGTCTCCTTGATCTGTAGGGGGGGGGAAATTCATTAAAGAGGTGATTTATTTGCAGAAAGTCACAAAAGAAGGGCATCTAAGGAGTACTACTGATGTTTTAAAGCTGAGATGAAAAGAGAAAACATAAAAGTTACAGAATGAAAAAAAAACCACTTCATAAATGTGCTGTAGTCTTCAGGCAAGTTGTTATAATATGTTTTTCAAATAGCTCTTCAAGCAAAATAATTATTTTCCTCTGGAGAAATTGTACCACAATATAATAGTGCTGATGTTCTGTTCATAAAACAGTTGAAAAACCTTATTTATCTCCAGTGTTACAAGTTGCTGTCAATATTTCTTCACAAATAGTTCTTAGAAAGACATTGTTCTAAAATGTTTTTCCTTGAGATAGAAATTTAGTTGTCAAGACTCCATTTAGTCAATTTCACTATCTTCACATGCCTTATTCTACAACTTGCACTAAAAACAGCTTTTTAAGCATTGCAAACAAGAAAGATTACTAAGAGAATGATGGAAAATATCTGAATTGCCCTCTGGTTTAATGCTTTGAAATACTTAATTCAGATAAGAAAATGGGTTTCAATTTGGCATTTTCTCTTTGAGGGATGTGGCAAACCACACTGACTTATGGCAGCGAACAGAAGATGGCAAATTGATTCAGTGACAATGCATATAGAGAGGTGTATGATAAATAGCCAAACTGGAGAAATATCAAGTACCACAGCCTAGTTTATTGTACTACATTAACTATTACTCAAGTCATGACTAACAAGTTTGTCACCTGCTGCCACTGCACTTCCGACAATGGTGAAAATGGATTCAAACCACCCTCTGAAAGTTGTATATCCACTTGTTCGATTTAACCAGAGTTTATTTCAGCATAAAGATGGCTTTAATTGATACAAATCTAACATGCAACAATAAGCAAAATTCTGCACAACTTGTAACTGTTTATGTTGGTTTACTATAATCTTGTTAAACCTTGTAATTTTTATTCAAAAACAGTTACTCCAAAGTTGTGGAAGAAAAAAACCCTGGCAAAATTCACCACAACTCTACATATCAGCAATTACTAAACAAATCATAATTACAAATTTTGCCTTTAAACACAACAGAACAACTCACCCCATTTACAAATTTGGAAGGGCTTAGAAGCATATTATGAGCTCTTTTAATTAACTTGGTATATTGGAAGCCATCAAAAGTATACATATGAATTCTAGAAATTCATATGGACTGGTCAGGACTGGGTGTTAGTACCTTTTAAATATAGCTGTAATAATCTCCAAAGCTTACTTGAGACACCAAACTACCTTATTAACTTTTAGCTATTAGACATGGAGAGTTTGTACACAATAGTCTCTAACACTGTTACCATTCTGAAATTCTCTAGCTGCTAATGCCTGTCAGATCTGCACACAAAATTTGCCTCCTTCAGTCAATGTATATCTGAGAAAGCTGTGTAAATACAGCAAGCCTCTGTTCCTACAATGGCTCTCCTTGTTTGGTTCTGCCTGCCCAAATCCTCCCTGCAACTGCAACTATACCAGCTGCCCTACTCACTAATCAAGAGCTGACTACAAATTTATGAAGATGAGGCTGCAAAACTTTGGCCAGCAAAGCAATGTAACTTGCTCTGCATAAGCCAAAGCAAATACTGACAAATACCAGTATCAAATCATAGCTTAAGAAAGTGAAAATGTCATATGATGCTAGAGAAGTGATGAACATTTACTTTTCGCTCCTTACCTGGAGTTTTTACCCTTAGCTCTAACTAAGTACCCTATGACATGGAGACGAGGACTGCAGGATAGCCACATAAAATGCAAATAGCAAGACCAAAGAAAAGAGAATAATGCAAACCCAGATTTCATAAAAGGGTAAACTCTGTTTTATTGCAGTTATAATGTTCAATTGCTATGAAATTTCCACTTTTAAGAAGTTGTTCTGTGTAGCTGCAGCTTAAGTTTAACCCAATCTAAGCTAAATGTGCAGCACACTAGTATGCATAAGCTGTGAAGAGCCAATTAAGATAAATAAATGTTGGAAAAAAAAAGATTAATACACAAAGTTATGAGTACCTCCAGGAAACAAGTACACACTATGATGACCTGAGGATGACTGCTTTATCATCTTCTCCAGTGAACAAACACAAAAAATGCAACACAATGAAAGGAGTTCTCATTTAATATGAGGGTGTTAAGTCCTATGTTTATAATGGTGTTTCTATTAGAATTCTAGTGAGTGACACCATAAAATAAGTAGGACTATTGCATTATATTTACTTCATTTCTTTACAAAACCTTTGCCAATGGTGTTCTGCTTAATGAGTCATCTTTTCTTGCTCCCCCTCATATCCCCAGTCTTTTAACCAATACATCTTTCTTTGAAGCCCACAATGAAAAGATTGTTCTGACCTTGGTCTGAAAATGGATTCTATTTCCTTCCTTCCACATTTCTGTTTGCAAAGTTTGCCCAGGATAGACTGGGCTTGCAAAGCGAACCTGAAAGCAAAAATCAAAAAGAAAAAAAGGTTGGGTTGCAAGAAGATTTGTCTGTCATATGTAAATGTAAAGCTTAAACACATTTGCTCTACTGAAATGATAAAAAGTAAAGAGAAAAATTAAGTCAACTATCAATGAAGAAAGCCTAAATATTTAAGCAAATATACAAGACAGAGGCATTAAGATGCATTCAGCTGTAAGTAAAAGCAATTCTGGCAGTTAAGACATCATGAAAGACTTCCTCCACACTGAGGATTTCTTTTGGCACTAAAACCAGAAAAATCAAGAAAATTTACTGCAAAGAATGAACACACAGACCTTGATTGCCTTGAATCTGTTCACATCATTATTTGCAAACTGCTTCAAAACGTTCCTAGCAGCAAACCCAAAGGTGCATAGTCCATGAAGTATAGGCTTCTCAAATCCTATTTAAAGAGGTAACATTTTAGCATTTTTGGTATTAGGACCTTGAATGCAGCTTCTATTAATATCTATACTTTATTTATATACTCTATTTTCCTCCATTAGTGTTCTTAATCCTTTTTCTTTTTTAACCTAATTTATCTCCATGAAAAAGTGTTACTATTTATTATTTCCTCTACTTCTGGGCAAAGGAAAACTCTCGGTGACAAACTGCACTCTTAACATTGCCTGTACTCTGTGAGTCAGAAGTAGAATTAGTCCATCAGCAGAGGTGAAAAAATTAAAAATAAGGATATTATCTGTTTTAGTACACATGCACAGGCACACCGCACATTCAATTAAATGGAAGTATGTACAATGCAAATGGAATTATGTACACTTAAGGTTAAAAGGTATTGTAATCATTAAAAAGTGGCAATACTAAGATTATTTGATACTTTCTGTTTTGAATTCCTATTCATGGTTGGCCAAAGTCTTCTAATACAATGATTGCTTTAGGATTAATTTACCTTTATTTAGAAATTTAAAAAAATAAGTTTGCAGTGTTTTTCTATTTTCCTTATATTGACATTTTTGTCAAGTTTCCTCACACTCCTACACTTTGAAGCAGAAGTTTAACCTTGGCAGAGGATAAGCTTTATATCAGTGTTCCATCTTTTTCCAGTACCGTCAAAATCTGACAAAATAAACCTTTGACAACTGGCCTCAGATTTGCTAAAGTGCAACAGTTAAGTTGTAAGGATGCTGCTTGTACATACTGACTTCTTTAACAGGTTGTTCTGACCTGACAAGGCAGGTAAACAGTAATTGATCATACTTGCAACAGCCCATGGAATCCAGACAGATCTGTCCAGCTTTGGCACTGAAACTAGTTGCTTTGCCCAGAACTCATAAGCTATTCTTTTCTCTTCTCCCAGAGTCTGTTTTTCTTGAGCTCTAAACAAGTTCTCAAAGCATCTACACAGCACAAAATGTTCTCCTAAGGGATAATAGCTGGGAGAAAAATCAAATGCAAAAACAAAACAAACAAAAAAAGAGGAGACAGGAGAAAGTCTAGCCAGCAGAGAAATGGAAGATGTAGAAGAAAAGAAAAGCAACCACCATCAAGACAGAGATAAAAAAGCCCCAAGGACTCCATCCTAGGTTTGGCTGGACTGTAATGTATTTTCTTCACTAGTAGCTTGTACAGTGCTGTTCTCTGAATTTAGTGTGTCAGTAATGCTGATAATACACTGATGTTTTGGCTATTGCTAAGTAGTGTCTAAAATATGCCAAACATTCTTCAGTGACCTATGACCTGCCACCACGCAGGTGGACAAGAAGTTGTGATGGTGCATTACTGGAACTGCTAACCTGAACTGGGCAAAAGGAAATTCTGTATTGAGTCTCATGTCCAGGATATACATGGGGGAAGCCGGCCCTTCCTGATCATGGCTCACAGATGGGTTGGGCATTGGTCATCAGGTGATAAGCAAATGTGTTGTGCACTTGTTTCTCTTTGGTTTTACTCCTCATTTTTTCTGTCTTTTTCATTATTATTTGTAGTAGTAGCAACAGCATTAGTATCATTAGTGCAATATTTTACTTTGTTTCAGTTATTACAGTGTTCTTATATCAATCCACAAGTTTTACCTGTTTTCCTCTCCAACTCCACTCGCCATCCCACTGGGAGTGCGGGTGGGAGATGAAAGGCAAGTGAAGAGAAAAACAGGGAGGGGAGAGGTAAGGAATGAGCAAGTGGCTGTGTGGTAATTAGTTGCCAGCTGAAGTTAAGCCATGGAAGATTCAATGCTGGGAAAGATGCCAATTATGGGACCAAAGGAAAAACAAGGCAAGCAGACTTACAGATGAGAAAGAGAAATTTTGACACATTAGGTTAGAAGACATGACAGAAGGACAGGCTTAAAGGAATATTTAAAACAGTCTATTTTCTCACTGTAAGTATTCCAGCCTGATGAGTCATTTCTTTCCTGTAAAATATCTGAGCATGCACACTTTTAATAGCACTCTATTTTGTGTACAAAGGCACTGTTCGGAAAGCACGAAGTTACCATGCAGTCAGATTACTGCATTATCGTAACATCATCAGTTTTCAGTATCTCTCATTCAGAATGTTATAGTGACACCTAGCTCTTTAAAAACTCAGTTCAAGTCACCATGCAATAATCAGAAACTACCCAGTCTATTCAGAACTCAGAAACAGGCATATATACCCAATCTGATTTTCCCAGTATTTTCTTTATAAAACTAATGCATACTCAAAGAAGAATTTCATAAGCTAATCAAGTTACTCGGTATCTAGACTGAAACAAAACCAAAGTAAATGTTGCTTTCCCCTTCTAGTATCTGGAAATACAAGATACAAGAATATAAACAGATGTTTTCATGTGGTATATGTCTTCTGAAACATTACCCACGGGAAGTCTTAACAATAATCCTGGAATGACCTGAATGCATTACGCAGAATGCTTGCTTCCCATGCACACTGGTGAGAGACAGTAAAAGAGAACATCTGAAGAGACTGTTACATGACAAATAAGCGTGTGAATAGCTCCGAAGAATAAAAACATTTGCACACCTAGAAAAAAAAATCATGGAATATCTCTACAGTCGTTTCTTCTTTGATAGTACTTGTGTTTATTATAGGTAGGGTACTGTCATAGTTCCAAAATCCAGTGCAGCAGTTTTATGTTGAGACAACTGGCTATCTCATCTACAATATTAGTTTCATTTTCTCTTAGTGCCTTTGCTCTTTGTGTGAGGAGGCAGAAGATTTCTACTTCTCTTCTTCTGTAAAGTTATTACAGTACTATCATCATTATCATTCCAAACACTACATTTTCACTTATAAACATGTATTTTTCATCTCCATCACCATCATTAACAAACCAACATCATCAACAAACAGAATTCTTTAACAAACAAGGGAAATCTCTTCTTGGACTCTAATGATTCTTCAAATGTAATGATTTGACAAGCATTACTCATGAACACAAATTTACATAAAATTATATAAAACTGAGTTAAGAAACCAATTAGAAAAGAGATAATTTGCGTAAGTATGTTAAGTGTGATCTGAACAAGGAAGCATAGCTCTGCTCTGTTTATCTTTATAAGAAAACCATATAGTGATACTTGGATATTAAAAGGAAATTTGTCAGAAAACTGCAGACTAATTATTACAGATCAGTAGTTTTATTTTATGATAATACCATACACACTCAGGAAAATTTCTTAAGTTAATCAAAGTGTTGACTGCTTGGAGTAATCTAACTATACTACTTGCACAGCCTGAAAACTAATACGAAAAAATAACTGCAAACTAATTTTAACAAAGTGCCTTTTTTCATTAATTACATCTCTTCAAAAATTAGTTAGTGCCAAACCACCTCTGATCTGGTGGTTTGGCATGTAGAACTATGCATATTACCAAGCTAGTGAGCTAGCAAGAGGTGTAGTTAAGCAATTTTATAGGAAAGAAGTGCTAACAAGCTCCCTCTCCTTAGGATTGAGAAGACAACGCTGAAGAACAAAAAGTTCCACTGAGACCCAAGTAATCTCAAAAAAATTTAGATGGAAAGAATTTATCAGAGAATTTATGGGATTCCTTCAGAAGTTTTGATAGTCAATTATTTCTGCTTATGAACAGACCTTGTAAAAACATAAAGGAAAACAGGTTAGAAAGCATGTTTCCATTGTAAGTCTAACCACCATTCCCTATTTCTAGATACAAGAAACAATGCTTCAAACTGAAGTGTCATGAAGAACTTAGAAGATTTAATTGGTGACTCTAAGAACAGCTATAAAACAAGTATTGCTTTTTCCAGGTTGTTAAAGACATACATAGTGAAAAACAGATTAAAAATACATTTACATTATCCTTCATCCAAATATTAGCACAATAGTATCCCCATCAGCTCACCTCCAAGAGCAGCAAAACTTGGATCCAGATGTAAAGGATTCCAATCCCCACTCAGCCGATACAAAGCAGCCTGCAGAAACATAGAAGGGGTCAGGACAAGCAGGAGTCACCCAGAAATTCATGATTAAGAAACATATCACAATCTATTCTACTAGTCCTTACATAATATACTCTACAACAAGGCAGGTAAAATGGAAACTGATTATTACTGTTTTCTATGACAAAAATATCCACAAGGTAAAACAGAAGTATATAGATGACTTTTTTAATAACATATGCACACAGTGTCATGTTTTTCCAGTAACAGATTTGTCTTACAGGGATCAGAAATAACCTTCATTTTTTTCTTTTAAATTATGATACACTTCTCTTATAGCGGATTCATGGGTAGCTGATCCCACTATTAAAAACAAACAAAACTCCAAAGTAACACTCTAAGCTCTCTAGAACACTTTTGCTTCATGTAAAATATTCTTTTTTAATAAGTTAATAAATAATAAAAGAGAAGACAAATACAGATTTAATGTGTTTTACATACTGTGAATGTGAATAAATCTGAGAAACTATGAAGAATATGGCTATGATACTTATTTCTCTCCCTGTGGAGCTTTAGCATTTTCATTATAAAATCTTGTATTTGCTGTACATGCAGAACAGTATTACGTCCACATTATGAGAGGTATCAAAAGCCAACCTGTGCATATTTCAGAAATAAAGCCTTTTTCTCTGGTCAACAGATCACAGTGAAATCCACAGACTAAATGATAGCAGAGTACTCTGTAGTACAAATTTCCCAGAAGTACAGTGAAAAATCAGTGTATCACATTAAGTAATGAAGATTCCAAGAATTTAGCATCTTAATTATGATGACATATACAAATTGAACATGGATTTAATTGAAAAAAGCTTTTAAATTGAAAACAAATTGTATTTTAGCCAAGCACATTATTGGCCTTTGGAACCCATTGCTAGTAAAACTTTTTCCCAGCATTTTGAACTAGGACAATAAAAATGGTATGTATTTATTTGAATGAGGGTAAACTGGACTAAATTCTGCTTGGAGGAAAGAAGATAGCAGATTTCTTGAAGGGAAGGATGGAAAAAACACAAAAGATTCCCCAAAGAATTTTCCAATATATGTCTAATACGGCTTTCCCATCAAGTCAGAAGCAGACAGTGTAACTAGAGAGGTTCTGAACTCTCGTTATCATTTTAAACCATAATCCATCTGTTTTCTTTTTTAATCTATTAATACTCAGGTCATTTCTCCAACTATCTACAGCTTTAACACTAACCTCTACCTCTCTATTATTTCTCATAGCAATTTTCATCAATACAGCAAGTGTTTTGAGCCTCAGTTATGGTGAAATGTAAAGACCTTGTCATGGCTTTCTGTGAGAGCTGGAACCAGACACTAAAAACAAAGATAATAATTCTCTGTGGCTGTTTGCATATTCATTTATTATTTTTTAAACACTTTTCCTTTTGGAAAAAAACCCCAAAACGACAGCAGTGGATCTGAAGTTTCTAACTGTAGTTTTACTTTTACCAATAAGGTGTATTTATTATAACTTCTTTTTTCAATTATCTTCTAATGAATCCTATAATTCCTTAGGCAAATAGTGAAGACTGGAAATGTAATATTAGTGTAAAACTGGAGCTCAGCTGGGTCTGTGTTTGAGATTTGGAAAAGGACCAAAGAGAGGACAAATAATTTGCTGAATATGTAGAAGTTATAACACTATAAAAGAGATTTTTAGTCAAAAAAATCTAAAAATACTAAAAATCTCTTTTCAAACAAGTAAATTTAAATCTGACAATCTAAAGTGAATTTGTCAACAGAATTCTGTGAAGTACATTATGCCATTATGCCCCCTCATTACTCAAGTTTTCTTTCAAAGGAGTCTGAAATCTAACAGCAAATTGATGCAAAAGAAATAGAAAAAAAATGCCAGATATTACATTATTACATAATTAAGTAACTTCATAGCTAAATTAAAATTCTAGGGTCTATCATTCTTCAATTAATTTGAATTTTTACGAAAGTTGTCAGGAGGCTGTTTTCACAAAAGAGCCGTTGCAATAATTTTTAATTCTAGCTAAATAACATTTAGTTGCAGCACTGGAAAATTCAATTTATGGATCACAAACAAAAGACAAATTTCTGTGTTATGCCCAAAATTCAAATCTAGCTATGCAGCTGTTGCTTATTAAAACTGTAATAAGAACTAACCATTTATTTAGAGTGATAATAAACACTACTTTGGAGACAATACGTGTACCAAATGCTTTTCAAAATTACTGTAGTAAAAAATATTTGTGCTTTGCTAACAAAATAAATACAGCAGTTAGATAACAACAGATAATTCAATGTGGTCAGTGTTGTTTAACTAAAAGTCTGACATATGAATCTGGGAAATTATGTTTGTTCTTTTTGTATTTTCAGTAACTACAGTGACACTGGTCACAGCTAGAACAAACACAAGCAGAACTGAACTAAACAGTTGCAGTAGGTTTTTTTCAGATTCAGTGCAGCCAAATCATGTCTGCCAACAAATTTCATTTACCACAATCTTTGGTAAATCTTCATTATATAAACTACAGTTAACATGAAAACTGAACTCTTTTAATGCCTTGTTGGCTCTACTTTCTATATTCCTCCAGTAAGGACATTTCATAAGTGACTGTATTTGGGGAGAAGAAAAAAAAAACCCAAGCAACTAACCAAAGATGCATCCTTGCAGGACTAGAAGAATCAATTGATGTGGAGCATTAGATTGAAGTCAGTCAATATGGTTAACTTGTTCTCCAATTAATAACACAAACTGTCAAGTCCCATTTCCTAACAATTCAGGAGTTCTGCCAGACCACAAAAGAAAAGGCGATATCAAACCTGTCTGTGCCAATTTTTCAGTCTTCCTGCAGACTGTAATAAAGGTCAGTGGTAAAGCTAATGAAAAATGAAACAAACTATCCATGTATTTTCCCTTCTAACTGGGCAGAAAAATACCCCTACCCAAAAGCTTACCTTAACAAGTAAATGTGTGAATATATGAATACATGTAGGTATGGACATGGACATGTATGTATATATGCTTTTACAGCTTATTTAGGTAAAAAAGTAGTCAAGCTATCTTGTGAAGAAAACATCCACAATCTCATCTGCATGCCAACGGGCTCTCATTCACATTAACAGTGAAAATTTCCAGTTAAAATGGCAGTGTTGATGCTTCAAGGGCTCAAATTTGGCACAGTACTTAAGTAATTCACTGTACATAAAACTTCCCCACCCTGCACCATTCATGCATTTTCTGTTTGTCTATATCAAATGTTTTTCAAATTTAGTATCAACTTACATATTCTGACAGAGACTTCACAAAATATTAATCATTTTTCAGTAGCATGACAAATAGGCAAGAAGCCTTCCCCTTAACAATACCTCTCTTAATTAAAAATGACAAATTACTTCATTCTGGGGAACTTCAAATGGATTAACAAATTCATAACCTTTGCAAAGACATGTATAGATAAGGGGAGGAAACAACGTCAGCAAGGATTACCATCTTGTCTAAACAAGTTGACTGTCAGACTTTCCTTCTTTTATCACCTTAATACACAAAATTCTACCATAATCCAATCCCTCAACCATATGTCAAAATTCCATAATCAAAAAAATATATTCTGATCTTCCCAACAAGAATAAACACGAAGGACTGAGGGTTACATAAAACTTGACATTAATAACAAACTTTCAAATAATTATTATTACAAACCCTTTCTATACAACAGTTCTGGGAGTACCATTTCTGCACACTGAAATTTGTAAACAAACGAAAAAAGGTTATCAAATCTTAGCAAAGGCTTCACCTCCCTTTGGTTTCTATCATCCTCTCTTGTTTAGTACTTTTTCTTCTGTCATGCTTTCCGTATTTGTGAATCTGCATTTGTTTCTATCATGAAACAAATTATTTATGCTATAAATAGAAAAAAAAAATCACATTAATCTCTCAGGAGGCTCTTCTGTGCTGTTGCCTGAAGTTCACTTAAATTTATACACTTTTAGGCAATGCTGTACTACAGTCTTTACAGAACAGGATATAAATTAGAATTTATTCTACAACCATATTTTGATGGGAACTATGTCATAGTCAACATTTTCTGTTGCATAATGGCTTCTAGTCTCTCCTGTTTGTTGCCCATCCTGTGTGCACTTGTGTAGATGCACTGCAGTTGGTCTAGTGATCCCACCACTGTTTTGTGGGCAAGAAAACGTAATTCCTACACTATGCTCTCAAGTGCTTCCATGTTTTCCAACACATCAATAACTCTTATGTCTCTGCTGACACGTGGATTCCATTTCCACCAATCTTCCGTCAAATAGTCATGCTACGTTCATGCTTATCTCTAGTGGGCCTAGTTTTACCCCTTTCCTGCTTCAAATCTAGTTTGAAACTCTAGCTTAACTCTGCTAACTCCTGTGGAAAGATTTTTCACTCCTTTGAGACAGGTGTACCCCATCTGACAGCAGGCCTGCTGTTGTGCAAACTGACCCATGATCAAAAAGGCCAAAATTCTGCCACCAACACCAAGCTCAGAGCCAGCTGTTGATCTGTTGGGTCTTCCTGCTTCTTCCCTCATTATTCCCTGAATTCTCCAAAACCACAAATATTTACATATGCTTAGGATTAAAACACATATGAAGACTGTAGAACAAAAGACGGCTTTCCACAGGTAAGGATTCACATTCCAACTACACTGACACTTGGGAGGGTCTTATCACACTATCCTCAGACATAAAGTAATGCCTCATAATAACAGACCTACTGGCAACAGGCAGAAAACATTTCATAGTAGATTTTAGTTAAATAATTAATTAAGCATTCACTAAATGCTTCCCATGCCCCTCTTTCATTCCAAGAATTCTCTTTAGTAAGTTTTTATGGTAAAGTCCACTGGTTTAAAACAAACTAGATTTTTGCATAATTGTCTTCACAATTGCTTCCAGTTGCAAAAATTATAATTTTAACCAAATTTGACACAGTGAAAAACTGAACTCAGGTAGCTGCAGTATGAGCATGACTGCAGGACTGAATGCCTCAGAAAAGGAAGGTGACTCCTGCAGTCTTAGTCACAGGATGCTGATAACACTACTTCAAACAGGACAGGGCAAATTATTTTCTTGTCTTTCAAAGAAAACAAAAAGTAACTGTATGTTTGAAAAAACTCACAAACCACTAAAAACCAGCAATTTCTTCACATCCTGTCAATCGATTATATTTATACCTGGAATGGAAGGCCTTTTTTTTTAGATTAGTCTAGGTATGATTTACTGAATCTCTCTCAAAATCTCTGAATGAGTAAGAATCATATTTACTTATATAGCATAATATATATCTCTCATAGTATATATTTATGTCTCTTTTTTATGCTGTTAATTGTATCACATCCAGAAAAATCACCATTCAATGCTGTATAACACTCCTTTAAAGATTCTGTGTACAATTACAAAGCCTCAAACATTCCTAAACATCCTTGCTTTATAAATTAGAAACTACAAGGAGAAAAGGTTCCAACTGTTAGCAGCAGAAACTAATTCCAGCTCTCCAGTTGAAAATTTGAAGGCCTAGTTTTTTAAAGCACCTCACATTTTTGATGTACAGTTTAAAAGCTCAGAACACTCTGAGCCTCTGTGGATTTTAATTTCAGCCTGCGGTGCTAAAATAGCCTCCAGCTAGTCCTAATCCCAAATTCCATCTTGGAAATTCTATTGTTGAATTCTCTCCTACCAGTCACTGATTAAGCACCCATGCCTGACTGCTTTGGGGTATCTGGATGACAGCGGCCCACACACCAAAGTACAGAAAATCCACTGTCAAACAACTGCAGTTCCAGCCATGTTCTCATCTAAACATGATATAATCTTGCTGTCTTTACTCCTTCTCAGAACGCAACTTCTCGCAACAAATAACACAGGAAAACTGACTTCCTACACTATCTCAGTTCACGCGTGCATGTTCGAGCTTTTTCCTTGCATGTGGAAGGAGTTCCTGAAGAACAGTATTCATGCCTGCATCATTGAAAATTGTATCAGTAAACACTGGAAACAAAGCAGATTAAGACTACAAACCCTATAACCTTTACTTGGATTTTTTATGTTTTTAGATATGTGTAAAAACACAGTAAAAACACCTATGACTTAAAACATAGTCATAGTTTTCCAAATCAAAGCAACCTGAAAATGACAGGATATAAGTAAGCTCCCTCAACAGACCAGTATCAGGCTCAGCTTCATCAGTGCAAAAGAAGAATTTAAAGATTCCTGAAAGCAAGAATGGCCAAACGGCCTGACCCCGGAAGCCTCAGAGCAGAAGTACGGTATGCTGGAGATCTCCAAACTGCATGGAAAAGTAGCTGTGGCAGAAATCTATAAGCGACAGCTTGCATGATGCTACGTTGCGGAATCTTTGAGGGTTCATGGCTGCATGTAAACAGCTGGTTCAAAAACACCACTTGAGACAACATGTTTTTCAAAAAATGTCCAAGTGTTCCTTTTTACTTTTCTGTCATGTCTATTTCTATATCATAATATAAGTAACAAGCACACAGAGTCAGAATTCAGTATAGCAGAATTCTTAAAGAAATACATGATACTGTTGCAAGCAATGAGAATTTTTCTACTGGCAAATATTTCATAAAATTACTAGATGTTTTATTGAAATGAGCTGACATTAAAAAAAAACTTGGAAGTCCTGCAAACTCCACATGCTACAGCTTCAGTTTTCCCATATAGTAAACGAAACAGATAGCTTTCAGAAAAAGGCAAAAGAAAGCGGAGAACCGTAAAACAAAAATGACTTGGTGAAAAATTTCATTCTTTGCACTGTTGTTATGCTGTTTATTCATTGTCAATACACTGTGTATTCTGAATATTATTTGTGATATTTGAACATAGAGAACAGCTTTTTAGAAAGAAACTTGTAGAATATCAGAACACTGTGATTTTTGCATGAGCAAACCACAGAAGTCCACAAGAAATTCAAGACACATTATTTGTTTCCTTCCTGAAAAGTGACTTGTATTAGTTAAGGTATCCACTTTAAATAAGCACTGCAACTTACCTTCTGTGTCATCAGAAAATGAGTTCCCAAGAAATTAACACATTTAAGGAGGAGAGTGAAAACTCTATGCTGAAAAAATTCTCCAGGGATACAGGTCATTCCCTGCCTGTTATTTTTTCATTGCATTAGTAGCCATTCACCAAAATCAGTTTGAGTGATTAATTTAAGCCCTCAGTTTGAAAACTGTCAGGAGAAAGTTCTGTAACTACATTAAACATTCCCTGTAGGGTTGAAATTGAATGATTCATTCCTTGCTAATGGCTAATGGCAAACACCCTCTAGATGTCTTGATCTTCTGTCAGAAGGTCTATTTTATTCAAAAGATTTATGGCAGTGTGTCTAGTAAAGTGAAGTTCAGGTTACAGAGATAGAACAAGCTAGAAAAATACCACCACACATGCACATCTCTACAGGGCAAGACGGAAAAATTGTCATCTGGTTCTTTACAGAAAAATTCATGAATACACAGAAATACTTAATGTCTTTCTTTAGCAAGATGCAATTTTAAGCTTTAAAGGGTTTTTTTTTTCAGTTACTTCCAAATTTTTCTTAGCCACTTTTACCTTTAAGCAGATTAGATCATGGTACTGCAACTCATTCATAAACAGTGGCTGGAATTTAAAGAACTTCTCAGAAATGGGTACAGATCTGAGAAGGATTAACTCATATTATACCTCCTGCTATTAGTCTTTGATACCACTAACCAAAAGGATTACTTTGTTCTGTCAACGGTCACATAGCACAAAGATTTTTCAAGGAACTGTAGATGGCTGTATCCTCTTCTGCTGAACATATGGTGATGAGCAGAAACAATTATTTAGCTCTTCATTACCAATATCCTCCTCACTAAGCAGTGTCTGCAACATTCTTCCTCTTGGAAAAAACCAACTGCAACTGAATAAACTTTCAAGGTAACCACAGTCATTACCTTCAGTGAAAGACAGGTGTGTAAATATTTCTAAAATATGCATGGATGTCTATTTATCATATGGTTTACTACATGATCATGATATGCAAATGGGAAAAATGCTGATTATGAGAGCAGTTTAGCCAAGGTAACAGTGGCTGACCATGACAGTTTAACCATGGTAACAAAAACTGACTGTCACAGCCATCACTGGACCTAAGTACAGTTTAAGTTAAATCAAATGCTATCTGCAAACTGACCCTTCCAGTGTTATACTCTGTACCAATTCGAAGTTGAATAGCAACAGTCATTTCTGCTAACATACTTTTCATTTAAACACTAAGACATTCAGAAATTTTGAAGCAACTTGTGTACCAGCTTCCATTTTTAAAGAATATTTTGGGGAGTTATAGTCATTTCACAGACACATAAATGTGAAATTGGTAATGTACAATATTTTCCCAAGCTGTCTTTCCAATGAAAGTCTGTATCTGTAACATAAAGTTCCTGAGTGTTACATATTCCCCCCTCCTGTACACTTCGCCTGTCACCATCACTGAAACACAGATGCTACTAAATAAATTGGTATAGAAGCCTTCTTGTGATTATCAAAGTCTACTGGTCATGACTCCTTTAAACTTGTAACTAGAGAATAATTCTCTTTGATATCTACCTGTCAGAGTAGATCTTAAAAAAAAGCAAGTGAAGTGACTACTCTCTGCTACTTGTTTCATTTCCAAGAATCAATTTTGCAATAGCAAGTTTCCCAGCTTCTGTATTATAGTGTCATTACTATCTTTTATCTCATGAACTTTGAGCATTTCATGAACAATTACAATTCTGGACATAAGGGTTTAAGGCTCAGAAACTAAAATTACCGTATGAAAAATGCAATCAAATACCATGTGAAAATTGATGACCTCGGCATCAATTCCAATATAATCATGCAATGGTGAATCTTTCCAACATTCAAAACAAATACTTTTAAATATTGGACCTTTAGAGATGTGATATGTCATCTAATAAACAGTCAGCTGCTAGAAAGCACCTTCTACATTTAGCCACCTGCCAGGAGAAAAGTACTCTCTCACCATTCCCTACTCCTTGCCAATTTTTGGTGAAGCCTATTGAGAAGAATAAAGACACCTGTACCTCCCAGACCAATGCTGGGAATTTTAGGATGCAGCCAGTACATCAGTGACATAAACAAAAACGCTGATCTTGGGTCTCTTTCCCAGCTGAAGTGGATAGGACTAACTTGGACTTGAAGCTCAAGAATCAGCTGGATGAGACTTAATTACTCCATATATAATCAGAGAGAGGCTAAGCAGACATCGCAATTACCACAGTTCAGCTCAACATTTTAATCTCATCTTCAAAAGCTACAGCCACCTGCCATGACTAAGTTGCTTTTGGAAACACCACTCAGTGTCTTAATGTTAGTGTCTCAATGTTGATAGCTCCAGACTTTCCTTTCTTGTTTGTCTGCTACCTGCATGTTTACCTTGAGAGGAGGGTGTATTTCTTTGCACAGGTTTCTACCTGGGGAAAGCAGATGATGCCTGTGAACCAGTAGGAATGTGGACAAACAGAAATACACCTGGACAGATGTCTGTCTGTATTTCAGGTTTCCCTTGACTCCTCCTACTACACAAAAAATCTAATTTTTTCAAAACTGTGAGCCACGAGCACTTTTTTTTTGTCACAATGTGTTTGTTTGCAACATGCAGTGTAAATTTCAGGAAGCCTGAACCTTTTTTTCAAAAGCACCACAGAATACAAACATTCATCTCCTCCTTCTATGCAAAAATTTGTAATAAACAAGTATAAAATTTCATCAGTCTTAAGAAAAGAATGTTTTACACAGTACATTGAATCTATCATAAGCTAGAAGAAATTTCAGCTTTATACATACATATACATATACACATACATACATATATAGACACACATAAACATAAACATAAAAAGTAGAAATACCTGAGGTGTATCAAAAAACCTGAACTATTAGTTAACATAATTTAACACTCCTTTCTCCAAACAAAACAAAGATTTCCACACCTAAAGAATTCAAAGCTTTACCTGATCAGCTGTTGTAACATCAGAAATTACAGCATCAGGAGGTCTCTTGGGTGGAACTGCTGTTAACTATAGCAAAAGAATAGTAATATTATTATTTCACAGCAAAAGTCTTTTATCCATACCTAATGCCAGAATATACCACTTATATATAAAAAGAAACAATATTTACCAATTTGGTAAGCTTCCTCCTATCCTTTCTACATTTATGGACAAATAGAAAAAGATATTTAGTCCAGAAAAGGTCTCTTATCAAGGTTAGCCTTCCAAAGGTAGTGATTCTGATGTATCAGATCCTGTTTAAAGTTATATGATTCACCTGATGATTTTGATAACATTTCTTCCAAATTATCCAAAAAAAGCCAAGCAAGAATCATTCACTCAGAAAAAATAGTTGTCTCACAGAATATTAAAATGCTTTGGAACACACAAACAAGAATGAAGCTTTTAAAATAATATTTTAAAGGCACAATGAAGAACAAAATTATTTACTACCTCACCTGTGGACTGTGTTACATTACTTTTCACTTTTAAGAGCTTTCAGTGCCTTTTTTTGTTCCTTTACTTTTTTTTTTTTTGCAATTACATGCTGCATATTTAGGCCCACATTACTGCAGAAAAGCTGCTCCTTGTGTAATCTACAGCTTCATGGTTTCAAAGATATAAATCTTACCAACAGACTGACATCCTAGATCATGACAAACATAAAGGACACCATAACCAATTCAAACCATTAAAGTTGCAGAAATCTTTTTTTCTTCTCTACTCCTTGTGTTTTCAAAACAAACAAAAAAGCCTAGAAAGAAACTGGCATAAACTCTAAAATGAAAGGAAGCAAATTGATTCTTACCTGTAGTAATTTTACTTATCTGAAATTGTGTAAGGTCTTTACCAAAGAAAAGTGAAAAAGAAAAAGAAAAAAGAAACCAAGGGTTGTGTAGTTTCATGTCTAATAAAAGCAAAGGCTCTTCCCTGTTTAATACAGAACGAGACCACTTCTTGGGGGGGAGACTTGATAACAGTATTACTCATCACTTCAGACAATCACAGCGGATCTACACACTCAGCTTGAAAACAAGAACATCACCTAAACATGCTTTCAAAACAAGCATGACTTGGCAATCTATTTACAGCTGGTTTAAAGAAACTCAACTTCACCTACTGAGCCATTAAAACTAGCCAACATGTGAATAATCAATAAAACTCCTCAACCTACAGGTCAAGAAACCCTCAATTCAGGAAGAGACACATGACTTATACAACACATTGGTCACCACAGACCTCAACTTGGAAATCTGCTCCTCTTGACTAGCAATACAACTTTCAAATACAATAAAAGTGTTAAGTGACAAAAAGACACACTGTAACATACATCTGCTCAGCTTGGGATTTCTATTTGCACAAAGGGCAGTGAAACTCTTTTTAACTGGGAAGGTCTGCAAGAAAAAGCAGGAAAATTCACCACTGGTAACTGGTCTCTTGCATGCCAATGCCTATGTTGAAATTACTGTATTATTGTGCTGTCTTAATGAGACTACATTTGAGAGATTTTTTTTTATCACTGGAAGGAGCTGCCTGAAATGAGTACTCTTTGTATTTTAAATTGTAAAATAATGTATATGATGTTCTCACGCTTCTCTAAATAGAATGAAGAAATTGCAGTTGCCTAAACTGCAATGTTTAACTAAGAAGTGCCAAAGCACTCCACTGGACTTCCGGACGTCACCACTATAGGTTGGCCTTGAACCACAGGGTTTTTACATGCACTGTTTATAAAATCTGATTGCAGAAGAATCAAGGGTTCCTTTGAAGATCTCAGTACACTGTCAGCATCAATTTCCTGTGAATTTTTTTATACTACACAGAGGCTCCTTGAAGCAGCAGGCATTTCGGCACCTGATTTGTAAAGTTTACATATGGTAAAACTTCTATATAATTACACAAATTTAAGTAAAAAAACTTGTAAATTTACAAGCAAAAATCCCAAAGAACACCACCTACAGTATTTCAGATACATGAAACCTAGGTATTTCATTATAAATGTTCAAAACCACTGAGCGTGACATACCCTCTATTCAACTGTTTATTGCTGTAGTGACACAGGCTCTAGTTCACAGTAAGAACAAGCAGTCACAGCTGACACTGCCCTCAAACACAGCATTGAAGGGGACAATGTCAGGCATCCAAATTGCTACTTCAAGCATTTCAACATACACACTCTGTGTTCATGTGACAGTTTGCTACTTGCTAACTCTCTGAAAACAGAAAAGTTCAGCTTCAAACTATAACACTACTTATCTTTTTCTCTTTATGCTTTCCAAGCCTCTTCCATGTAAACACACAGATTTAGAAAGAGCTACACCTAGAGATCTTTGCTAGAAACTGCAAGCTCAAGCCTAATACTGCTCTCTATTTAGGATATTCTACCATTTCAAATATTTCAGAGTAGGAATACCTCATCTACGTGATGTTTATCAATCCACTTTTCTCTCTAACTCTCAAAACAAAATCACTAGTTCCTCAGGACCTGAACAGTAACTTTTCACTCAGTCTCTGCAGCAAACAGAAGTATTTAAATTCCATCTGAGTTTGCACAGCCACACTGCTTAAATGCTAGTTTATACTTCCTATATCATATAGCAAATATTTTTCTTGCAGTGCTGACGAAAGTCTCCATGTGTTTCATGTTTTTTAAATGTGGATATGTGTGGGTTTACCTTGGCCTTTTCTGATGTTCGTTTTCCACCAAATCTTCCAGCTCCAACAAAAAACAAAGAGAACTGATTGTAACACACTAGGTCCTTTCCACAATAGGTATTCACTGAAAGACAAAGAAGAGGATGGTCATATATTGTCTTCAATGTCCTTTTTCATACAACCAGCATGTGTTTTTGTACAAGAACCAAGATCAGCTGGAAATTTGACCAAGCTCATTTTAACAACTGAGGGGGCAGTGGTTACACTTTAACACTGCACTGTGGCAAATCACTTCCTTAGTAACAAAGACTAAAGATTTGTTTCAAATAATATCATGAACTTTATCTACATGAAAACATTAAAATTAAAAAATGAGCCTTCAAAATAGTGATAATGTTCAAGGTGCTAAAAACATTTGACAACACAGAACTGAAATGAAATTTATTTCAGCATCTCAGACTATATTAACAATTTATTTAATATAGAATTGTAGCATAAAAGCTGTTGAGACTACTCAGTGTGTAGATTATGAACTCATATAAAAAGTGGTACTAGCACCTTGTATGAGAAGTCATACAGAGTCACCTATTTCTTTCTTTTGAACAAGTTATACTTGTTACACTGAGCTGAGACTCAGCTTCCTATTTCAGTTTGTATCTATTTCATTCTTTTACACCTTAGACCGGAATTCAAGCAGTGTTTTGTTAATAATGTTAATTTCCAGTTCTGGAAGAAATTTAAAAAACACTGAGACTTTGCTCACAAAAATAACTTTTCCATGTTGTAGGAATAGACAGGCTTCATATTATCCCAGTATGAAAGCAAAACACAGCTATGAGGAATGGTCAGTAAACACCTTTTACAATTTTATGTGACCACTGAAGGAATCAAAGGTCAACATTTAGAGATTCATAGCCTATACAGCTACTTTTTCTGTCTGATTTCCCAAAGGACCTTGGCATAATCATATCTAATGAGAGTAAGATTCTGAAAACTACAAGTTGTCAACTTCTTGAGACATTCTCATCCTCTAACTTGTATACAAGAGGAAAGAAGTGTGTTTGATTTAGAATAAAATAAGGTATACATAAAAAAGGAATGCAGGGGATGTTCTTAAAGATCAATGCTTTGCAGACGGGTCTAAACAACATAACTATATGATTAACCTTCGAAAAATCACCCACAAAACACAAGCAAACAGGCAGACACACATCCCTTACTGTGGGGTGGCAGAATATAAACTGCCTGCCCTCAGGCAGGAAAAGGTATTACTCTTGTCAAGAACTTTGATCAGTTTGCATACTGCCTTATTCTATCTACACAGGAACAAAGTGTTCTTATTTCAGTATGCTAACTACCCAAGAACAATTACACTTTGATCGGTTTGCATGGTGCATTCTTCTACCTAACAAGAAGAAAGTGTTCTTATTTCAGTAGGTTAACTGACCAAGAACAAGTACACACCCACATCTCACTGAGATTTAATAAGCTTAAAGTCTTCTCCATGGAAGGGTTGGCAGTTATTGGTACAGGTAGTTAAAAAATGAAGCCTAATAAATATCTGCACCCCCATCAAAAGCCATAAGCCACTTTACCATCTATTAGCAAGACCGCTCCTGATCCTTTGTCCAGAAGATCAGCAACAGTTGCAACTGAAGTTAATTCTCCTGTAAGAAGAACATGGATACATTGTAAGGTTATGCTTCCGGAAGGAAGCCCATAGATCACTCTTTACACTTCCTCACTACCTTATCTACTAACTTCCTTACCTACTACTACCACTATTGTCGCTGTTGTTTATTATTATTATGGTAAAGATTATTAACATCATCCTAAGCATTGTAGCAGTCATATTAATTACAATCATCATGACTATAACAACAGTGTCTGGTAATCTTTCCAAATATTGGTTTGAAGATCTAAGTGCTTTTTTCCTTGGGGTTTTATATATTTATACATATAAAACTTTTGTTTGTTTTTAATAGAATTTTGTTATAGTTCATGTATTCAGAGCTAAACAGATCCCTTTGAGACTCAAACACATTGCTATCTTCAAAGACAGCTCCAATCATTTAAGGATTGTCCACAGATTTCAGGAGGGTTGAGACAACCAGTCCTAAAGAAGAGAAATTCATCTCAGAGCCTGGGCACAGGGGTCCCTGAAGTTTGTTGTAGAGGTTACTGCTTTAGAGACATCATGTGTTTACAAATCAGTCTACAGAATGCAAAAACAAAAACCTTTATGAAGTCCTGGCAATACAGTAAGCTTCCTCCTATCCTTTGATAAGCTTCAGACTTAGCTAATCATCAGACTTCTTTGTAGTAAATATACTTTTCAGGTATCTCTTTTTTGTTTCAACAAGAAATCTGGCCATTTATTTGAAGCTTGCAATTTTTTTGCTACACCCTCAAAAGCTTACTGTTTAAAAATTACTAACAAAGAAATCTAGATACATGCATATCCTGGATTAATGTAACAAGCAACTCTTAGATGGTGTAATCTGGGAAAACTCAGCCATCTCTGAAAAGAGTTTGCTACTGCAATAACTAATACCTTGAGAATTTTGACAGGAAGAAAAGTAATTTTACCCTCCTCATTAGAATGTCCATTTGTCTTTTACATATATAATTTAAATCTTATCCTCTTACAGGCACATAGACACTATCAGTGTTGAAGAATTCTTAGGTAAACATCCCAAAATGATACAACCTTAGTGAAATGTTTTAAAGTTCTGGTAATTAGTATCAAATTAGATAAATAATACACAGGTATGCAGTGTATTTGTTTATTTGTATCAAAGATTGCACATACTTTACCTAAAAATACTGTAGAAAAGCAACACAGGTTTGTTTTTTTTAAATCTCAAACCAGTTTTAGAATTCCTTCAGGAACACAACAGGTTGCCTCTCCCCCACTCCTTGTAAAAAGGATATGCATTATTACAGTTTGACACAAATCTTCCCTATTTCCATTTACAATATGGCTACAGAAACTGTTGTCATAGGGAAAAATAAACCAGTAACACAGCAAGACTGACCTGAGGTTGGTAATGGTTTATAAAGCTCCAGATATTGCTCACCATGCAGCATCTATGTAAAGAAAGACAGTGCTGTAACAGTAGGCAATAGATTGCTTTCTCTCACAAGTCAATACATAGCTATTTTAGAAAGTGTTCAGAGTAAACAAATTTTTAAAAAACCCAAATTTTATTATTTTGTTTTTCTAATTTCTATCCCAAAATTTTTTCAAATAAAGTTTTCAACTTTTATGGTTTAAAAAACGTGTAGTGAACACAAAGTAAAAGTGAATATCAAATTCATCACATATCTTATCATAGGAAGACACACTACACAAGTGAAATAAAGGAACAATTTCTTAGGATATAAGAATACAAACCACTGATTTTTTATTTTCTAGAACAAAAGGAACTTAACAGTATTAGAAAAATACTAATTGAAGTCACCTTTCAGTTATATGACACACAAGCAAAATTAGCTACTTTACTCTTCCATACCCTTGCAAGATCAATATTTAGTCCTTGAAGAGAAGGAACACCATCAAACATTGACGTCTGAGCAGGAATTACTCCAAAGCTGGGTAAACAGCAGAATTCTTCACTTCCTTCAAAGAGAAATTTTAGGTGGTCTGGATCCTTAGTTGACATTCCCACACCAAGTGCATATAAAATAGGCTCCAAATGAGTGTATTTATACACGTTGGTACCCAATTCACGGCCAACAACACTTCCCTGGTAATAAGAAGTCAGTGTAAAATAAAAATCAAAAGCAGTTAATACTGAACTTGCATTCTTTCTGTAATTCTTTAATCAAACCTGACACTACAGCATTTTCTTTACTGTCACATGTACACACAAAATAGGAGTAATAAATATACCATAAAATATTAATGTATTCATTGCAATATAAGCAACCCAAGGCATTATACCTTGCTTCAAGTAAGAATAAATGGTGTAACTTCATACAGCTGCACTCTCAGCAGTACATAAGACTTTTTTCTAAAACAAACCACAACTGAAATAATTGACACCATAATAAGACTGAAACAAGGAAAAAATATCTATAGAGAAGGAGCCAGAGCAAAATGACATTGCCCAACAACACCCAAGCTCAGCAGCTTTTCTGAATAATACCCTAATTAAAGAGGCTTAACAGAACTTATAAGCACTTAGATTCTGAATTATCCTGTCTACTCCTAATCATAAATTTTCCTATCATCAATAGTGAAAATAGAGACAGGAGTCTGGAGATGTTTTTCATTCTGCTTCCTCACTTCACAGTTTAAACCCCACCTTTCCTTTTGCAGACAGCAGAATACAAGTTGGGCAGCAATACAAGTTTCTCTGCTCAAGGTTTTCACCCAGCTTTGAGTGAATCTGGTAGACAGATGTACTTACCACGTCAACAGAAGAAGATACTACTGATGCAGAGCTTGTTGAATTCATAGAAACATTCCCTTGAGATTCTATCTGACTTAGAGCATCACTCAATACACTTATGGACTCTAGAGAAAGGAATTGAAAAAAATTCACTTTTAGATAACCATACATGACACACTCCAGTTACAGACAGACACACAAAACACACATCAATCAGCAAATGAGACATAGCCTGATATATCTCAGTTCACCTTTAAACAGAGTAAATGTACGTCTGCAAATTGAGCATGGTTCTGCATTTTACAAGCACCCACACAAAAGAAGAGGGAAAGTGATTTCTACACAGTTCTGCACCACCAGTCTACCAGGACACCAATCTCAATGTGTTAGGGAGAAGATATTGAGCCCTATATGTTTCAACTGTCTGAGAAGTAAATATCTCAAAATGACTACTGATTTTCTTATCATGAAAATTACTTGCAGTACAAGTCACAGGACTAATCTCCTGACTGTTATTCACTTTCCTGAATCAGACAGATAGATAGAAAAACAAATAAGTCTCTGACTGAACAATGACATAATTATAAATTAGATTATATATGGCTGAGTTCAGCTATGGTAAAAGAAAGACAACAAGAACAGCTTGTTCCTTGAAGCCTAATAGGGCTAAAATCAATATTAAACATTAGAAAGAATCAAATAAAAGGTGATGAGAATCTTGCACAGAAAAATAAAAACGTGTTTAAATCAGAGGAGTGCAAAATCATTACTGAAATACCTTAACCCAGAGCCACTCCTTTCCACTTCAAAACCCCTGTGCTCATACTGACTTGCACTGCTGCTTGCATTAACACAATGTTGCTCTATCACACAGCACTACTCTAAACACCCTGCAAGGTAACTGCGGGCCCTCTTGCAGAATCCTGGTTTACTAAATTATCTCTTGCTTAGCAGTCTCACTCCCAGAATCATTGTAATATTTCTTTGTGGCCTGAATTTTGTGAAGAAAAGGAAGATCTAAGAAACAAACATATGTTGTCACCTCTTCTGCCACAGACAAGCTTCCTCTTCTGATAAAAGCTCTGTCACAATATGACATGAGGTTATGACATTTACATAATGTGAAAACGTGCAAAAGAAGGTTTGTAATTTCTAAGAACCTTTTAAAAGGTAATCTCATTTAACCCTTTATTCATTCATTAAATGAATAAAAGAAAAGCAATACAGAGCTATTGGGAGAAGTAACAGACTGTTTCTACTTTTTCTGCATGAACCAAAGGAAGGTTTCAATCTGCTTTAAAATCTTCACAGGAGAATATAGGTTTGACCTCCAAGCAAACCTGAATGTTTCCTCAACTTAGCCACAAACTACTTACACACATGAATATAAAGATCCCTTTTAATGGTGAGACCTAAAGACTAACAACCTGCATTTTTGACAAAATAATTTGTTGTAATTTAGACCAACAGTATAAAGATAACTTGTAAATTAATAATGGTGCAGAATACTACAATCTCCTTTTCAAGAAGTCTTTCTTCCCGAATGTATTATATGAGTGGACTATAAAATTGGTGAACTGGCTAGTGCCTGGCTGAACACTAAGGAGATCACAGAGTCATAGAAGTTTGGGACGGAAGGGACCCTTTAAGGTCAGCTAGTCCAACTCCCCTGCAAAGATCAGATACATCTTCAACTAGATCAGGTACCTCAGAGCCCCATCATACCTGACCTTGAATGTTTACAGGATAGGGCATCTACTACCTGTCTATGGAAAACACATTCCAGTGTTTAACCATCCTCTTTGTAAAAAACTTCTTCCTTATAGCTCATCTAAATCAACCCTTAGTTTAAAGCCATCATCTCTCATGCTATTGCAACAGGCCCTGCCAAAAAGACTACAAAAAGGTGTTACTGAAACCTTCATTATTCCAGACTGAGCAAACCCAACTCTCTCTACCTTTCCCTTTAGAAGAGGAGTTCCATAATTTTGATCATTTTTGTGGTCCTCCTCTAGCTTTCCTTCAAAACTGGTCAATGTTTTTTCTGTTTTGAAGACTGTGGAGCTGGATGTCATAACTCCAAGTGGAGAGGAGACCTCTGGGGGGCAGAATCACTTCCCACAACCTGTTGGACATGTTTCTTTTGATGCACTCTAGGATACACTTGACCTTCTGGGCTGCAGGCATACATTGCCTATTGGATAGCTTTTGTCCAACTTTTTATCCACCAGCATCTCCAAGTCTTTCTCCAGCAGGATGTTTCTGATGCCTCCATCCTTACTGATAATGGGGATGGCCCCACAACACCTTGCACTTGGCATTGCTGAAGCACATGAGGTTCCCACTGGCTCACTCCTCAAGCTTGTCCAAGTGCCTCTGGATGACATCCCATCTCCAGGGTGTGTCACTGCACCACTCAGCAAGTTTGCAGAGGGTACATTCAATCCCTTATCTATGTCATTGATTAAGCTGTTACAGGGTACTTACTGTTCACAATACAGGCCCCTGAGGGACACCATTCATTACTGATCTCCATGTGGACACTGAGACACTGACCATCCATCTAACACCTCCTCCACCACAGTTCATCCATATCTCAGCAATTTAGACAAATGTTATGGGGGGCTGTGTCAAAGGCCTTGGACAAGCTCAGACATATTCACAGGCCTTCCCTTACTCACTGATGGAGTCACTCCATCACAAAAGGCCATTGAGCTGGTCAGACAGAACCTTGTTGAATCTGTACTGGTTATCTCAAATCACCTTCCTGTTCTCCATGACCTTCCCATACAGAGTTGAGGCTGACAGGATGGTAATTCCCAACCTTCTTTCTCACTTTTTTTTAAGACCCAAGAAATACACAATTATAACAAAGGTTATAATTTTGGCAGAAACAAACCCAGTAGGAAACTTTTTAATTAACAGTATTATTTTATTATTGGTATAGGGATATTTTTTAAATTGTTGTACTATCAGTGAACTCTAAAATCTTATATGTTCACCACCTTAGAATGGCCTGTTATTATACAGCAAATCATCAGCAGACAGAAGGAAAAGATTAAGCTGCTGAACAAAGGATGAAAACAGTCACAACAAAGAGTATCTCTTTCCAAAAGTATTAATTTTTTAATAAGGCATGGCATATGAACCATGTCCCTCAAGAAAGGAGGAAACAGCACAAGTGTTTAAATCTTTTTTAAATACATATAAGGAAAGCTGACACTGAAGCTGGAACACCTCCTCTTTTGCAAATTCTTCACACACACCTTCAACGTCAATTTGCTCTATGTCAGACATAAGCTTTAAAGATGTGCCAGAAGTTAGACAATGAGAATAGTGGTTTTCTGTAAATAGATAGCTTCTAAGAGAATTAAAAATGAATAAGAGTTTCCAAGAGCTGACTACAGGCTTTTAGCTGAAACTGGCTCACATTTTCACAAATGAAGGGAAACTTAAGACAGAGTCGCTCACACAGGTCATAGACACAAAAAAATCTGCTTCCCCAGATAACAGAACAACACACTAACTTGTGCAATAAATACTACAGAATGCTGTGTACAGTATACCATCTGCAAGACAGGGATGGCTGTTCTCTGCCTCTGCCACAACACAGTCCGATTCCCTTTCCACAACAGGAATAATTGTCCAATTCTCCAATGACACAAGAGCAAGTAGTACATTATGAAGGCAAGGAGAAAACACACCAGCATGCACTGCATAGTGCAGCTGTGACCCACTGCACCCTGCACCACATATTCAGAAGCTTCTGCATCACACTTAATTTGTTCTTTCTGCTTTATGTACACAATACAATGTCATACAGTCAAGCCTCTCTTACCATTACTACCAAAACAAGAAACAAGATTAGCATCTTGGAATACAGGGGTTTCTACTACATTAAAAGCAAATACTCTATCTAATTGCTTTCTTAGGATTTTTTTCCTGCTGCACGTAATGCTTAGTACACAAACACTCTTAACAACATCATATTACTGAAATTAAGGAAATCTAGGGAAGAGTTTTAACTTGCAGATATTAGCTATTGTATCTTTTAATTCTTAATTCTTCTAATTAGTTTCCTTTATTTTACAGTCAAATACCTTCAAGCAATAAAGTGGAGAATTTGACAGCAGAAGAAACTTCTAATAGAACTAAAAATTCCATTCAGCTTACAAGAATTTTCCTCAACCCTTACGCTGATTCTAAGAAATACACAATACAACGATTAATGCACAAGTTTTTATTCAGTATCTGTAGCTTGATGGCACTGGAAAGAAAAAGCTGTATCTTGACTAAGTTCATAACAAAACAGAAACTAAGGCGTGGAAGATCCATGCCAATGCAACATTTATGATTTCCTGACTGCAGAAACCTGCCAAATTGTAAATACTTTTACTTGAAGTCCAAAATCTTCTTCATATTTTTCTCCTCATAGTATCAACTAGAAGATGAGAAATACATATATAATGTTGAAGCAGCTTTGAAAAGAAATCCCCATCTACGACACTTTTCTGCTAGCAACCCTTAAACGTACCACAGTACATGTGACAGGTCCCAGAATAGATCAGAAGCAATAAAGCTGGAATTATGTTGTTACAAATATCATTCCATAGCAGAACAGACAACATGTATAAACTTGCAGAGATTCGAAACAGGGTATCCACAAGCCAAAGATCAAGTGACCTAGAACTTACATTACCCAATGTGCCAAGTTGTGAGGGGAAGGACAAAGTGTGCACTATTCTGAGTTTGGTACAGGCATCTAAAAACATATCTTTAAGGTTTGTAACAAAATGTCATAATGGATTTCCGAACCAACAGTTAAACATCTAGTGTATTTAAGTATCTTTGAAATTCAACTGACATTATACGTAAGGATGCATTTTTCCCTCCTGCCCTGCACTCTTAAATGCTGGCAAGGAACAAGAAAAGTAAACAAAGCATTGAAAGAGAAAATCATTTTGGTCACCAGCCAAGGGGATGATGCGACCCAAGAATATAAGGCACAGTAAGAACTTCTTTGCTGTGACATATCCCATGACTTCACCAGAGCTTTCTAGTAGTGAAATGTTCACCAAAAACCAAGACTGCAGGACAGAAAAGAGAACACAATCTCTCCACTACGCTGTCTGCATGTAGGTGCAAATAAATAAAACACTGTCATCAGTTTGACTCTAATGCTTACCTTGACAACGATATCACTTTTCTAGAATCTGTTAACGCTATAGGTAAGAACATAGCAGTTTGCTTTAGAAAGATCTGACCATACTGAAACAGTAAATTATTAATGTAATACATTTACAAGAAAACTCACTAGTTCTGTAGATTCTGAAGTTTCAGCAAATGTTGAAAAGGAAGCATTCTCCTCTGTGCTCTGCTTACCCAAGCTATCCACATACACAGAATCAAAGCATAGTTTGAGTCGGAAGGGACCATTAGAGGTCAGCTAGTCAAACGCCCTAGCAACTCCCGAGTAAGGACATCTTCAAGTAAATCAGTTTGCTGAGAGTCCTGTCTGACCAGATCTTGAATAATATCCAGGCATAGGACATCCACTACCTCTCTCAGCAACTTATGCCAGTGCTTCACCACCCTCATTGAAAACATCTAACCTCTTATTGCTAATTTAAATTGATCCTCTTTTAGTTTAAAACCATTACCTCTTGTCCTATTGTAGTAGTATACATTTGTCCTATCTTTCCTGTATTTCTAGGAGGCCTCTGTAAAGTACTGAAAGGCTACAATAAGGCTTCTGTCTCCCAGAAACATTCTCTTCCCCAGGCTGAACAGCCCCAACTTAAAAGTCTCCCTTACCTTGGATGGTTCTGGGTTTGCTGGCATTATCAAAGTCACACACCTTCTCCCATTTATCTCTCACTGCTTCAGGCGTCATTGGCTGATTCTTTCCTCTGACAATGGCACCCAAGGATCGCTCCCAGCGCACTAATGGGAAACATTAGCCAGAGAGTTCCGGTAACAAAGAAAGGAGCTTTCAGTTTCTTTAGATAACTTTCATCTAGGCCACTACCTTCAAGATGGTACAATAAGGGAATCATTTTAAGTACTCCAATGTAACTCACCAGTATAATTTCCAGATGGACTAAAAGGGCTCACTGCTTTAACTAGCGCTTAGGAAGGGAATAAGCACTAGTTTTAAGTTTCACTGAAGCTACAACAGACTTATTGCTCTCCAGAAATACTAGTTTTAGATTCTGTCTACTGAAAACTCGTAGATAGAATGTATCTACAGACTTCTCTTCTCTTCTGACATGACTTTGACTATTAATGCTTAGGTATCTTCTGAAAGCATGGAAAACTGCCGGGAAAAAGTGAAAAACACTTGTTAGCTATAAAAGAACTTTACTACCAGTAGGCAGCACCTCTAAATGGTCTCTGAAGTTGTATTTCAGTACTGTAACCTGAGAGAAACTGGTAAGGCCCATGTGAAGGATATGTATCCACAAGGATACAGACTTCCTGGATTGTAATTCTAGTACTTAGCCAGTCATGCTGGCTTTGCCGTTAATTAGCAGAAGTCAATAAATAAGACCATACTAGGACCTCATTAACAACTGAGTTTCATTTCAGTAACTTCAACAATAGCCATTACAATGATGAAAAATGGTATTTTCTCTTGATCAAAGTGCAGATTTTCAGCTGTAGTAAAACCTAACTGCTTGTGAAGGGCACCAAGATGATTTGTGCTGCTGCCCTGCTTCTTCTAATCTGTTTACTGCACCTCTTGGAAACACTATTCCAGTTACACAGAACACTTTCAATTAGTTAGAAATGTACAAAATGGTTATCAAGTGGGAAAAAAATAAAGGAAAGCAGGATGACTTCCTGAATTAATAGTCCTACTTCCAACCCACTGATGGTTCTCATGTACACTGAAAAGTTGTACAGTTCATGAAAACAATGCTTGTATTAGGTTCAATGGATTTAGGAAAAAAGTCAAGACATCTCACACACTGAATAAAGTCCTCAGTATCGCCTGCAAGTTTTCTTTACATTAATATTTAATCCAGTTACTGGAGTCAATAAGGAAAATACACAGGTAGCATAGCTCCTGGTTATTTAAGAAGACTAGTTGTCTCAACATGCTCACACACTAGTATTTCAATAGAAGCACATGTAAAGGTGGAAAGCAATAAAAAAAAAAAAGACAAAATGAAAAATGAAAAACATGCCTGTGTAATCAGCATGTGATACTTTTATACCATGAAAAATTAAAATTATCAAGAAAAGGCAGAAACATTTACTTAGCACCACAAATTCTACTTCAAATTGTGACCAGGATCCAAGATTTAAAGTTACTTAGGCAGCTTTTCAGTTACAGTTTCAGTTCAAAAGCATAACAGTGCACATACCTAAGTTACCAGTTTTTCCAACATGAAGGTAAATTTTTGACTTTTACTGAATATAAGCAGTTTTATCAGAATCCTAGGCTGAATAAAACAAAGTGTTGAGCATAAAGGTTAAGTCACAGAAAACAGTGTTGATATCAATTCCAAAAACAAGATCAATCCTGCAACATAAAGTACTTACATTTTCCAATCCACCCAGCTCCTACCTGTCAAGACAAAAAGAATATCATCATCTTATGACATATCACAAAGCAAAGCTTTGGTAATGTTGAGAAACAAAACTATACTCCAGAACAAACTCAATATATTAAGAATTTCTGAACTATTGCTGATTGTATGTAACAGTTTAGTTAAGCATCTGAATATGATCAATATAAACAGTTTCCATCCAATATATGACTTAGCAGTTTGATGCTAATACCTATAATAAATATCATCATTAAGTTATTACTCCTTCCTGCAAGGTATTTTCAATGTTTGAATGATTTTGAGAACAAAAATGTCTTTTAGCATCTCTTCAACTTTAAAGAGTACAATAAGAATTGTAACAATCAAATTGGTAGCATTTTGACCAAAGACCCGAACTTGACAAGGCTTCTACTGCATGAAGTACTGGTCAAATACTGTACAACCAGAACAATATTTCTTCTGTCTATGCTGAGTATGTAGTCCACGCATGGTAATTTAGTTTCAGCAAAAAGTTTAACATTGGACAAGATAAAACAAACAACTGATGTTGGGGGAAGGAGCAAAGGGAGGGAAGGAAGGAGAGGAAAGGAAAAATTAAAAAATTACCTCAAACAGACTGCCATTTTCAGCACAGCTCTCATGGCAAAGCCAAACTACTAAAGGAGCAACATATTCTGGTTTGAAAGCATCGACGAGATCTAGAGCAAATCAGAGGAGGGAATCATGAAACAGAAATACTCAACAGTTTCACCAAATTATTTAATCTAACACCCTCTTATGAACTGCAGAACCAGGAGAATTTTAACAATAATGTCGTGTCATAAAAAGAGAGGATAAACTCAATGAAACATTTGAAGTTTCAATAGATCTGAACATCTCATAAGATATATATGCTACCAAACCCCATGGCATGGCTTCTCAGCCAGAGAGATGAAAGCCTGTTTCACTATTAGGAACACTGTTACACGCAGACTGTAAAACCAGATATCCTTCCCAAATTTCCATCTGACAGGCAGCCTGAAACAACGAAAAGTCAGCTACACATAATCCTGATGGAGATGTACCTGAACAATTTTCCTTTTAGTCTGCTAGTCAGCTATGCAGACAAGACATTACAAAAATAATTGCAGCTGCTGATTGTTTAAGAATTATATAACTTGGAAATGCTGATTTTTCCAAATAATATAAAGACTTACCAGCCCTGTCATTTTTACATATCAATCCTATTTTGGGATTTTCATTGACATCTAGTACAACAGAAAGCTATCTGAAAACTGAGACATTGTCATGGAACAGTGTGGTTGTCCAGGCAGCTCTTATCAATTATTCTATCCACTGTCTGAGTAATAATTTTGCTTAATTTCCTTTTTTAGGTTTTAGACTATTTTTCTTTCAACAGCAGTAGATATATATACATATGGCTGTTCCTCAGCTAGAAGTCATCAAGCATTTTCAATTATAGCCAGATTTTTCCAGATGAAGAGCTAGGAATGCCAGGAAGGCACTGTAATTACTTCTTTAATAGTAAAACTAAGGTAAACAGAAGTTCATTTTAAGAAGTTCCATAAAAGTAGAAGAAAGTTGAATTCCATTTAATACGGCATGTTGTAAGTGCATAGCAAACCCCTTAGGCTTCTCCAAAGTATTCTACTTTATGCCACACATAGTCTCAAAATCTAGCCCTATACTATTCCCATTAATGCTTGTAATCCACTCTTAAATAATTTAAAAATAGGTAGTAGAAGTAGAAGTTAAAAAAAAAACAACCAACAAAAGATGCAAACTGCATTTAAAAGTTCTTAGCAAGAACAAGAATACGTGGGTCAAGTTGAACATACATAATAATGTATGACAATGTAAGGCAATGAAGAAAGTACAGATGCCTGCAGAGACCTGAAGAAAGTCCTGACTAAGATAACAAGGATAATTTGATAAGGCATCTGAAAATTTTTTTAAAGTTGTGGTGTTCAAATCTTTTAAGAGTATTTGAAAAAACTGGACAGGGACAGAGTGAATGAGATAACAAATAGATCATCCGAACTGTAAGTATCTTACAGAGAGACCAAAGGATCTCACTCTTAGAATTATTAAGAAAGAAAATTATGAGGTATTTTTTATCATCCTATGTAGATTAAATATCTTTAGAACTTGACAGCTACTGTAATTCATTTTACACTGTATGCTTCATGCATCTGGATCTTCTATAACCAATTGCAATAAATCACTGGAACCTACAACCTATAAGACTGTTAGAGTCATGACCACCTGGATTATTTAGATCTAAACCAGACTATTTCAGTCAAACAAAATCAAGTATTCAATCTGTGCAAAACATACAAAATATATTACTCTCCAATACCCTATCAGTCTGAAGAATGTGATGATTTCCTTGGCTTTGAAATCTGCCCATCGTAAGGGAGAAGTAGTCAGAAGTGAAATGAAATAGGCTGATTCGAGAAGATTTTCTGAGAGCTATTTCCTTTAACAGGCCTTTTTTTCAAATTATTTTTCTTTTGGTCATTTGCCAAAGTAATTAGTCAGTCTATTTATCCTCAATTTACACTTACACACAACTATCTCCTAAAATGTTCCTTACACTGAACTTCCCAGTGCAGTACTCTGTCAAACCTGTTCAAACATTCAAAGACTGTAGCTGCGCAACAAAGAAAAATTAGGCAACTCAGTTCACGATCATCTCCTGCTGATCATGGAACCACTAAGTACACACAAGACATGTTGTGCAAAAACCCAGTATTTTGCAATTAGATAATACTGTAGCAAGTGCAGACATCTTATGCACACACTTGATGTCACATGTGATGAAACAAACATGTGTAGGAGTTTCACCTACACCTACATTTACTGGTGCAGGAGGATCTTGGAAGAGATTACCATTAAAGAGCCTTGCCACATGAAATTGCTTTTGCAAATGAGAAAACTTGCTCCATATCTTGTGGCAGAAAGTAAAAATTCCTCACTACAGACAATGCAAATGAGTTGGCAGTTCAAGGACAAAAAGATAGCAGGAACAATGAATTGGCAGTACAGAAGTGTGAAGGGCTTGCATTTTCTAAGAGGTAAGAAAGTTTGCTGTGCTTCAACTCACAGAAGAATATCAATACATGTAGACCTTAAATATTCACCTTGTGGCATAACAGTCTGGGTCAGCCTGGATCCAGCAGTAGGAGCAATTGTGTTGCAGTGGATGTTATACTTCCGGCCTTCAATTGCAATTGTGTTTGCAAGACCCAAAAGGCCAAGTTTTGCAGCACTGTAGTTTGCCTGACCAAAGTTTCCATATATTCCAGCAGCTGAGGATGTCATAATTATTCTTAGGGGAGAAGAGAGGAAAAAAAAAAGTTAAATTATTTCTTCAAGTTATTTGATTCTACAAAACAGCATTTTCCAGCTTTGGCATTATAGTCCCCATATTCCACAAAACAAAGTAATAAGAAGAATAACAAAAGATTATTTGTTGGTTTTGCTAATGATCAGGTAAATATTTAATGTTTGATGGATAGCAAACATCTCACAAATCCTGACACACTGTCAGAGTAGTGGAAAACTAACAAAGTTCCAAGGCTTTCTGAGTGATACTGCAGCACTAGGAAAGACATTCTGTAACACTGGCACCCATATAGAGAAAAGTAACTTATTTTCATTTCTATCCACATTACAGGTGGTGTTATTCTTACAACCAATAAAAGGTTTCAGCACTCAGAAGAAAATTACTTTACTGAAAATTACTTCCCTTAATAATATCTACCTGGTAATATCTGAAGATCTATTCTCATAGATTCACCTTCAAAGAATTCTAATATGCATTAAACACATGACAGAAGAAGACAGGAAACTAAAGTCTTGCTCTTTGCTGTCTCCATTATTGCTTTGGAGGTGAACTGTGGAGCTGAACTGCTCATGCAAGAGCTCTAAAACCACTGCAATTCACAGCTCCATTGAGGCAAGAAAACGTTGTGCTGCAGGTCATCTCAATTCAAAAGAAATCGTCTCACTTGAGTTTTAAAGGAAGCCTATTATGGTTTGACACTGGCCAAATGCCAGGCACCCAGAAAAGCCACTTGCTCACCACCCCCTGCCAGGGCTGGCCAGAGGAGAGAAAAAGAATTAACAAAGGGTTCATGAGCTAAGGGCTGGGAGAAAATACTCCAAGGGCAAAAAAGGCTCAGCTGAAATGTACGAAGTGAATTTATTACTAACAGAGACAAAGAAGGATAATGAGAAGTAAAATAAGCGCTTTTCTTCCCTCAACCCCTCCCTCCTTCCCACTGACAGCGCAGGGAGACAAGGCATGGTTTGGTCAGTTCATCAAGATTTTCTTCCACTGCTCTGGGAGGAGAGTCCTACACCTGTGAGGCCATGGGGTCCCTCCCATGCCAGACGGTTCTGAATGAACTTCTCCGGTGTGGGTCCACTCTCACAAGCAGCAGTCCTGCCAAAACTGCTGCAATGTGAGTCCCTCTCACAGGCAGACAGTCCTCCCAAACTGCTGCACCGTGGGTCTCTCTTCCACTGGCTACAGTCCTCCAAGGACAAGCTGCTCCAGCCTGGAAGCCAGGGCCCTCTATCTCTGCAAGTGGGGGACCCTTCTGTCCACCTGATCTTCCACAGGATCACAGCCTTCTCCAGGCATCCACTAGCTCCAGTGCAGGCACTTCCATCAAAGGCTGCAGGTGGATCTCTGCATATCCCCACGGCCTGCAGGGGCACGGCTGCTTCACCATAGTCACATCACAGTTTGCACAGGAACCTCAGCTCCAGCACCTGGAGCACCTCCAGTCCCTCCTTCTGCAATGACCTTGGTGTCTCAATGTCATTTCCCTCACATGTTCTCACCTCCTCTTCTCAGGGTAGAAAAAACTGTGTGTCCTTTTGTTTCAATTTTCCTCTTAAATCTGTTATCACAGAGGCATTACCATCACCTTTAACAGGCCCAGCCTTGGCCAGCAGTATGTTCATCTTGAGAGCCACCAGGATTAGCTCTGCCAAACACAATGGCAGCTTCCAGAAGCTTCTCACAGAAGCCACCTCTGTGACCCCTCTGCTACCAAAAACCAGGCCATGCAAAACAAACAAAAAGCCTTACCAGATTCTGTTCAAATCTACTTGTAAACATACTGCATAGCTGGGAACAACATATATCTCATTTTTTTTCATCTGCCTCGCTGCCAATAATATCATGTTTTTAATCTAAGTAAAGATATGTGTTGCAAGTACTGGTTCAGTGTGATTAAGAAAAGCTACAAACTCTGTGTAAAGCAGGCCTTTTGCAGACACACATATCCATAAAGTATAGAAGCAATTTACTACCACTGTTATCAAGGCAAATACACAGAAGGAGACAAGGGAAGCGTTACCCCAAATGAATGCAACTCTAGAATTAGGCTGTTTTTGAAGAAATAATTTAATTTTAATCTCCTAGACTTAACACTTTCACTATCCTCACAGTTCACTTCCCTAGATGAGAATGTTATTTACTTAAGTCACAGGATGAGAAAACAGCTCACACAATTTTCAACATGTGGGTACAGGTAAGATGAATATAATTAGTGCTTTGATAAGGTTTTTGACAAAATGACAAATTTTAAAAAAATCAGATTTCACTGCACTTTCAAAAAATCTGATTTTACCAGTCCCCATTGACAGAAATGGTATTTTTACATTGTTCCAACTTCTGTTTGGGAGCATAATAAAAATACATTTTAATGTATTGGGAAAAAAAACCCTTTAAACATTTGTCTGAGGAAGTGGAGGCGGGGGGATCAGAACTGAAAAGACATTTGAACTGATTTTGCTTCATCCCTGAGAAAGTCAGTCAGAAAGACTCCTCCTTCTGTGCTGGGGTATGCATCAGTCTGTTATACCCCACTGAAAAATCCAAAACAGAAGACACCTTTTTACCTGCCAAATTTCTGATTTTTCATATGATTCCATGCAGCTCGGGTGACCAGGAATGAGCCCCTCAAATGAATTCTGTGAATTATATCTAGGAACAAATTGACATCAATTTAGTAATTCCAGGATTTGTCTCCCAGTGTAAAATGCACCACGTTTCTTCTTTACGACAAAAATGTACTCTCCTCACATTCTGAAACTATTACTAAAAGAACGATGAACTTTTTTTTTTTTTGTCTTGATGGACCATTTTGTAGTACGTGCCTGAACTGATCATGAAGGGGCTGCCCACCTACAACACCTCTTGGATGGGGCTCTCTTGTACAGAATTCAAAAGCATTCAAAATTCCTGCACTTACGCAGACTCAGACAAGAACTACAGAAGCTAGACTATATTTGTAAAAGTCTTCTCAACGGCTGACCACCATCTACCGTCCCACTGAAGGTTTTGCTTTTTCTTCTGTCTATTGGCACATCAGTTTGCTTTCCTCTCTAGTTAGTTCTGGGTCTTTTAAGCCTGTTTAGTATTCAGCCACTCAGTGGTGGCACTAGGAATGTTCCACTCACAATAACTATTGAGTGCAATTCACATGGCTCTTTTTCTTACTGCATTTGGCAACCAGGAGTGAAAATAAAAGCCCCTTCCCCTTTGAAACTACAAACACCTACCATGAATTGCAGCACTGACCTGGTTGGCAGCTTGCCACCAAGCTTGCAGGGCAAAAGGTAAGCCTTCCCTGCCTTCTCTTCTTGCTTGTTCCCATTGGAGGGATGTACTGTCACCCTTCACATAGAAAGTACATTATTGAAATAATTTTAAAATCAACTCACCCCAATCTTCATCACTTATCCGAACAAAGGAACGGTCTCTCAGGATCCTAAAATGCAACATCAGGAAAACAAACAAACACAAGATCAACATTTGATTACAATAAAGGGACAGCCCACACTCAAACAGGACAAAACCCTCAAGTATACTCACCCAGCATTGTTTATAACAATATCTGAAATTAAAAAAAAAAAAAAAGAAACTAATTCAATGCACTGATAAAATACAAGCTTGTTTCTATTTTCCACTTCCAAATACATAGACAAGAACACTGGACATATACATCATATCACATATATTCTATAGCTCCTTGTCCTGATTAATGCATTCTACCCTTGGACAATAATTACAACATAAAACTTTAGGACAGGCAAGTCTTGACCCGATAGGGATCTCCATGGGACAAAGCCTGAAAGGGAGGCACAGCTGGCTGCATAGGAATCCAACACCTGCAGGATGCTGCCATCTTATGCAGTTTTGAAGCCCAGTTTGAATTTCAGAATGCCCAAATTATGCAGTTTGCACCACTATCCTTGTTGCAGTAGCCCAAATGAAAACTAGACGAACTACAGAGTCACAAAACTGTGAAAGCGACCTGGATCATAAAAATTTCTTGCCAGATATTTAATTAGGTTCCTGTTGACTTTCATTATGTATACATTTAGCCATTTAACCCTGAGTTAAAAGCACCAAATGGTTTTAAACAGTGGCAATCACATGGTTAAAAAGAATTTTAATTGTTCTATTAAATACCTCAGGGTTTTCCTGTTTCATTTCTGTTAATGCATTTTGACCTTATGTAAGCAGACAAGCTTCCAAAACATGAAATGTTGTTTTCAGCAACATTATTTATGCTAATTCTATGCAGCTAGTTATAACACTTCTTAGACTGTGCTTTGTGACAGAAATTGTTAACCATTATTGAAGTTCCAAAATTCTGAAGGGCAGGAAAATAAGAACCATATACTAAGCTTTGAACTTCTCCTAAAAACACACACAAAAAAAACCCCAAAAAACAAAAAAACCCACAAAAAAAAAAACAACAAAAAAAAAACAAGAAAACAAAACAAAAAAAACCCACCAGAAAAGTTGACCACTCAGATTAAAAGCTGCAAGTCCCTTATTCAGATTTCACTGGCTACAGGCATCAAGGTTGGTGAGTACTACTGTTGTCAAAACGTATTTCATATACACATTGTTAATTGTATTGCTTATAATGGCTTTGCACTTGCAAACAAGTTTCAACATGAATTAAGCAACTGTACCTATCCTCCCAAAAGCCTCAAGGGCTGTCTTCACAAGCTTTTCACCATCTTCCACGGAATCTGTAAGTAAAAAGTACAAATTTTCAAATAAAATTTACTGGATGCACTGCACTTCTGGGATACTAACAACTAATTCCACAGAGCTAAGAAAAATAAATTGTGTACAGCCCCAGTGAAAACTAAATTCAAAGCCAGCCATTATCTGCATGTGGCCTTAAGTTAATCCCACACATTAAGTCTAAATGGCACAACATTTGCTATTGCAAGAAAAACGCGAACAAAAGCAAGAACTAGGCATTCCCATTTTGCCTCTGAAAACTGCAGACAGACAGCTACCTCATACTTCAATGTTTAAAAATCAAATAAAGGAGAAGGGCATAAGTAGACAAATATTAATTACAATAAGCAAGTAAAGCACTTGTTTTTAGCATCTGTCTCCCCACTCCACATGATAATACACCTGTTTAATGTATATGTTATTGGTAAGCAGGGAGTAGTCTTTTACTAAGCTGCATCAACTTTTCATTTAACATGGTCACTATTCCTGCAGATAAAGCATTACACTCATCTGGAAAAATAACATACCGTAATTGGGTACTGCTTTTCCTCCTTTTGCTCTGATTTCATCGACAACTTTGTCAGCAGCTGAGGAGCTTTTGCCAAATCCCTTAAAATCTCCTCCAAGATCATTCACTGTGCACAACAAATGAAATTTTTGTTGTTAACATTCAAACTTCACTATCTGTCCTTACCTCAATATCACACTGGAGTGTATAAGGAGTATGAATAAAGCCTGCTGCATCTATATCTTACCGAAAACTACAGATGACAAGAGAAAAATAGCAGGACATATGATTTTTTTTAAAGCAGTGCAACATACATTATCCTTTTTTCTTTAAATAACATGGCAAACAGAACCTTTTTCCCCACCTCCACCATATATTCAGCTTGCTTGCCCTGCCTAGGCTACCTCTGTAATTGTGTTGTAATTCAGAGATTAAGATCTAGATTACACCACAATCATAGGCAATTTATTCCAGTCTCTAACCATTGCATGAACCGTAGGCAAGACTGGCAAGACTTTGTTCCTGTTTAATAGAGTAACTAAACTGTTACCAGTCAGCACCACTATAGAAAAGATCCAGCAGTCTGAGCAAAGTGAGAATAGCCTGCTCTGAGCTTCAGATCCTGCTCCTGTGGGATAAGAGACCCACCTGACACACAAAGCTATTCCAGGTTGCTCTCCACACTGGGAACTGTCACTAATGGCAGCTGGAATGTACTGTTGCCACACTCTGCTGCACTCCTGTATTTCCACATCCCACAGCTTCACAGAATTACCAGGGGAACAAAAACACTCCCCAAAAATTCCATACAAACATTGTATTTGGACAAAGAACTTCAAAAATGGTAAGAAGTTGTTTAAATGGGTTGAAAATGGAATTGTAAGAAAGCCAGAACTGACTGAATTTATATGCAGCACTGGTATTCTGCAAAAGTCTTTTGCTATGGTGAATTCCAGCTTTTTGCCTTCTAAATTCTAACCTCAAGAAGCCAAACACAGTGGAATCCACTGCAGGATATTCTTGCTGGTCTTGATGAAAAACAGTAATGTCAAGTCTGTTGTATCATCACAAAATTAAATAGACCCATTTTGCACTTCAAAAAAAACCCCTCTCCATGTTAACAGGAACACAGCTTGCAGGACACACCAAAAAATCACTCTGTATTTTCCAGGCCAAGAAGTCTCATCTGGAATCCTATATTCAGCTTTGTGTGCAGCACTTCAAGAGAAATGTAGAAACAAAGCACAAAATTTGTAAATAAAAATGCCTAAGTCCAGAAAAAATGAGCATCAAAAGGGGAGGGACATGACATGCCAAAAAAAACCTAGAAAAGCAGTCAAAAAAACCCAGAAAAAACAACCAACTATCCAAAACAACAAACCAAATCCAAAAAATGTCAGCCTGAACCAGGAAGTACAAATACCTTAACAGACTGATCCACAAAACAAAGGAGACAAAATCTCGAAGCTATTAGATCAATATCTAACAATCCAAACATGCAATCAACACAATTCAAGTGAGGCATTAAGGATAATTTCTAAGTGTAGTGATGTGTTAGGACAGGCAACACACGCAGACTGCTCAGTCTGCAACATCCATGATATTAAAGGAACACGAGTCAGGAACAACAGCTGGGAAAGAAGAGTGAACAATCTGGGTGGTAAACATATACAAACCATTCAGTCTTGTTAAGACCTCTCTACCACAGACAGGATTATGTATGCTTATCCTACACTTCAATAGTAATTTGCTGACAAAAACTTAAAATTAAATAATTGGTAAAATTTTCAGAGGTGGCAAAGTACCTTACACCAAGCATGGTGTAACTGTAACTAATGGAATTGAAATAAAAATGAGTATACAAGAGTTGAGCTATTCTAGGCTTTGAAAATAGTAACTCCATGAGTGTGATAGAGTAATGAAAAAAAAACCCTAACTACAAAATAGACAAATAACATTATTTTAAGCCCAAGCTTTACATAATGCAATTTTCAGTTGAAAACGCAATCGGAAAGAGCCTGTAGTAGTTGTGGCAGAGCATAGTTGTAGTCTGAACCTTGGAGAAGAACTCCTCTAAGGATATGATTCTGTCATTAGCAGAGTAGCAGAAGGAAATCTTAAGGGTGAAACAGTTAGTGCAGAGCATGTGACATCTACAGTACAAGTTTTTTAAACAATAAGTCACCTGATTTCTTATGGTAATCTGGTGTTACAAACCAAACACACATAAACAATGTAGGTGTGCTGATATATTGCATCTTCTGGCTTGTTCTTAAAGGACTCATGCAATTCAATACCATTTCACTATACAAGCAAAAATACAAATAAGATACGTATCAGGAGAGATGCTTCAAAAGCATGACTCTAAACTAAACCAAAGCAGCAACACAAGAGCCTTCAGACAGACCAAGAGAAACAGTAGGTCTGGACATAACATAGGAAGCAAGACAAAAGCAAATAATCCCTTCTTCCTGTTTTAAGCTTTTCCTGATGAGAGGCATGAAAGAGATGAAGAATGACAAAAAGGCAGCCTTTGGGTGATGAGAACAGGGAGTCTTCCACCTAGGTTGCTTTTGTCTATCTAACCACACCAACACCAACTCATTCAACAGAGATGCAAGACTGGACAAAGGTGTCATGTTGGGGCCTACTGTTAATCTTCCAACTACTCAAAATATTCCTGCATAGTATTTGATCATTGTTCTTACAACAAACCTTCATTTCCAAAATTTATAAAAGGGAACTTGCTTTAAAGAGACAAGGCAGATATGGGCCCCATATCTGCTTGAGTTTTAAAAAATGTTTAAACAAGTAATTTTTCAACTCTTTCAAGTCAAAATTTTAAGAGAACAAGAGAAACAAATACAAGCACGTAGAGGTAATACTACAAGACAAGCTGAAGTGTGCTGAAGTTTTCAAAAGGAAACAAGAATTTGCCCTTACAGTCAATTCTTAACTTACTGATTAGTTATTACACAATAAGGCTAACAGATAAAAGAACATTAGTTGTGATCAGGCAACAGAATACATTTTCTTTCAGATCATTCTGGAAAGTCAGACGATCACCACTTACAGAGAGTCAATACAAAATATTTGGACCTTAGTGACATAACTTCTGCTAAGTAAGAACTTGATGTAAATTATTCACATGCATGGTAAATACAGTAAGTATCAAAGACGCAATTAACAGAAAAAAAAGAAAAAACAACGCAGTTTTTTTGAAGTTGTCTACACATATACTCATTTTTAATCAATGAACAATTTTTATGAAATGTTGTAAACTGAGATTGGGATTGTCAGTAGAAAACTACAAAAAATCAGTGAGCAAGTTCTTTTCCATAATCTCTTTAAACATTTAATCTTGAAGTCATCAACAATACCTGTACAAATTCATTCATAGGCAGCAAAATCATAAAAGTCACAGAATTGTTTCAATTCAAAACATCTTGTAAGGTCAAGTCCAACCATTAGCCTAACACTGCCCAGTCCAGGAGTAAACCATGTGCCTAAGTGCTACATGTACACATCTTTTAAATTCCTCCAGGGATGGTCTCTCAACCACTTCGCTGGCCTGTTCTAGTGCCTGACCACCCTTTCAGTGAATAGATTTTTCCTAAGAGCAATCTAAAAATGGCAATGCCAACTGCCACTGAGTACCCAAAACGCAACTTAACCTTCACGATTGCCTTATGATACAGCATTTTTCACAACTAAATATGCCCTGCTAAGGTTCAACCAAGGAACTGCAAAACCACCAGAAATCCCTTACAGACAGCTATTTGGCACTGACACTGAGACCAGACAGCTCTCTGTCCTATGAGCCACAGAAAAACAATGCTATTGATTTACATTTCAGTAACTTCTTTCATGGGAGAAAGCACTATAAGACAACATATTCACATATTCAAATGGTCATACTGGAAGCTTCTGATCAGTATTTATGTAAGACAACACACTCCCTGGGCACAGAGTGCAGTAAATATCTGTATGCATAGATGAATGTTAACCCTAGGAAATGATCTGACTTAAACTGGCTTACCAGCAAAGGTGAGCCCTTGAACAAACTTGGGCAACTTGTTTCATAAAAAAATAAAGCTTAAAGGCAAAATTAAACAGCAAAAGATAAGACAGAAAACCATTAAATAACAAAGGTTACTGTCAAAAAGGGCATGGACTGTCGAATGCAAGCTAAGAGAAAAGGCAAAGGTTACTGTCTAGATCAAGTTAGTTAAGATAAAACTTACCAACTACTGAAGCTCCTCTTTCAGCAAAAGCCAGAGCATATGCTCTGCCCAAACCTAGTTTTTTAAAAAAAGAAAAAGTTAAAAACAAGAGTGAGTTTGTTTCCTGGATCACAATTCAGACAAAAGCTACACAAAAGTTAATTGCATCAAGAAAAATGCACCAATTCAACACAAACACCTTGCAAGTTCAAAGTAAAATATTATTTCCCCCAGGAGCTCAAAATAAGAACAAAATTTAAAAGTAAACATACAGGTGAATAGTAAACAAAACTTCCAGTCAAGAGAAAAAAAAACAACCAACAACTCATGCTTACTCTTTGTTACTGGATTCAACAGAAGCATCTGGGAAAGCTGTATGCTGCTGAGTTTGTGCTTGTGATAGAAAAATACATTTGAAACTAAGAACCTTTAATGTCCTAATGTAACACTTAAGAAGGAGGGGATGTTTCAAGTTAATTAATTACACTCCGAGTGAATAAGATACTTTCCCAGTTAAAGTTAAGATTTGAAAAAGAAACTGTACAATATTTAACTGAAGATGTATTAAAAAAATCATTTGGATACAAAGGAACGCCTAGTACCTCAGTTAACCAAACAGATACATAGTTTGCCTATCATTAGAGAAGACTGTCATTTCTGCCTCACATACAAACGCAGGAGTCTTGAATCTTCACTCTGGCTCAGATTCTAGTTGTGACTGACATTCATTACAATAAATGATTTACAGATATATTATCCACTGTACCAGTCAAAAGGTGTTGGGATTAATGACACTGATCCTTTTTTAATTCATTTCAAAAGAAAAGGAGATTCAAGTGATCAGAAATGATCAGTTAGAAAAAGGTTTCTCAGAATGCAAACAGTAACTCTTTGCACCTCACCAGGACATTCAAANAAAAAGGGGAAAAAATAAGAACTGTATAGACTGTTTTAAAGCACACTAATCTCACAGCAACAAGTTGAAGATTTCCTTAACACTCCCTCAGGCCTCTGCAACAAAGTGTACCACATGTGAAGTGCATATACATCCACTGCTCACCTAACCCAAGCTCAAGAAAACCTTTTCTTGTTTTGTTTTGAAAAGCCACTGAGAAGTGCACTAAATCCAGACCATGTTACATGTGCTGATCTTCTCAACTCCTAAGCAAGGACTGAATGCTTGAGAATCAAAACTAATCGTAAAGAAACAAGACAGGCTGCATAAACAATGTCCAACACAGTAAGTCACAAAGCTCAAAGCAACACTTTTTAGGTAAGTGTGCATGTGAAAACAAGTATCACTTTAATACAAATTAGTGTACAGATGTCTCAATAAATTCCCAGCTCTGATCTGTTCACCTGCATCCAAAAAATAAATGCTGAAAAACAATGCTATTAATAATGCAGACTAACTACAGCGATGTAAGTTAAATAAAAGTGAAACAAGAACTAATCTGTAGGATTAACAGGACCTCCCTTAATCTTGGCTTAAATTTAATCAACGCTTACTAAAAAGCTGTTGTGAAATAAAACATACAAGAGGAATCTTCTCTATTAACAAGCCATTTTCAACCAGTCTAACGCTAGGAGTCCAAGGATCACTGTAAACACACTTATGACACACAACTTTCACTCAGTGCAACACTTTTAGAAGCTTTATTACTGCCACAGTGACCTTGTTTTGCTATTATGCAAGCTCTTGACCTGTTCTTAAGTGAAACTTACTATATAGGGGAAAGGCCACAAATATAGAGCTGATAAAAGGAGAAAAGCACCATTAAAAACCTGGTCTCAATTATTATCAGGTTGGTCACCTTCAGGTGATGTCCATGGACTGTTCAGTGCTTTCCAAAACATCTTCTTCCCAAGACATCACTCAATCTAGGGCCCCAAAATGACTCCTCTGGCTATGTGCAGCACCACAAAATGAAAGCAAAATTCCACCGTGGGGAGGGCAGAACCTTTTTAGAGTATGGCTAAACAAGCTTCCTAAAGAGGTCACCACAAATACAAACTTTACCTCTCACTCATCCACACTGACAGCTCGTGGTTTTGCTTCACCATCACAGTAAGCAAAAGTCAAAGCATAAATGCAGAAGAAGAAAAAAAAAAAAAAAAAAGAATAAAAGGGGGAAGAAACAAACAACAAAAAATTCCAACCAAACCCACGCCTTAACAACAAGTACAAAAACCTTTCCTGGCCAAACCAAGCATTCCACTGCAGACCACGCTCCCTGGAGAGATCAAGCCTCAGACCACCAACAGCGCAGGCCAGCCCCGCTGCTGACGGAGATGTCTCCCTCCCGCTCCCACCTGCCTGCAGGCCGGGTCCCGGGAGCAAGGCTGGCAGGCAAGGCAGCAGCAGGTGGGCGGCTGCTTTCTGCAGCACCCACGGCACACGTGAAACCCCTGCTGGAGCAGCACTGTGCCAAGCCACACGAGTCACACGCCTCAGCCACCAGGTCCAAGGCTCGGCTGGAAGGAATCAGGATACCAGGACAGCGCTTGGAGGAGGACATCCTCACACCAAGGATTGCTGAGAGGGGCACGGGCACACGCTCGCCCTTGTTTAAACAACAGAAATCCCCCTCGTTTGGAGGGGTTACCAACGTGGGCAGCACTAGGCCGGCCTCGCACTGCAGCAGCTCCCGAGGGCGGCAGGAGGCACGGCCCTGACCCCTGCACAGCCTTGGCACGGGACGGACAGCGCCTTCTCCACAGCCCCGCTTCTCCCCTCTGCGGAAACAACCCGCTTTCCCCCGACAAAGCCGGAGCGGCCGCCGCCGGGGAACCCGCCAGGGCCGCGGGCAGCGGCGGCTGCGCGGAGCCCGC